>VXAB01013879.1:622783-748812 GCA_013399175.1 Odontophorus gujanensis
TTTTTTTTTTTTTTTTTTTTTTAGCAGAAAGGCACTGTTTTTAACATCAGTCTATAATTTCCTGGTGTCATCTGCACCTTAGTGCTTGCAAGAAGCACAGACATAATTCTACAAAATTAGTTTCGTAACGGCTGATGCTAACACCTATTCAGTGCTTAAAAGTTGCAAAGACATTCCCAAATAAATGCCTCTTTTGTGTGTGCTCCATAGCAGAAAGAAGAAAAGGAAACAAAAGCATCCTTTTAAACCTACAGTGTCTGTATTGTAACACCATTAGGCAAACACACTGAACACATTCTTTTGTTGAATTTTGTATTACAGGTGACCGGACTGTTTTTTTCAAGAACTGGTCCTGACTCCCATTTTCCGTACAGACCCCAAGATACATGCAGTGTTTCTTTCAGCTCTATCTCAAAAGAGTCCTTTTGTGCTAATTATAGCAGCTTTTTTACATGTATGTTAATCTTCTTTATTTATTCTTTTCGCCTTTGGAAGGTTTACATTTCCAAGCAGAGACATATGCATAAGCCATCCAAGATACAAAACTGGAAAGTGAATATTTCCAGCTCTCTTAAATATGCATTTTTAAAAAACTTTGATAAAAAAGTAATCATATTCTCATTTCTCAGAGGAGTTCAGTTCAGATTTTGCCTGCAAAGGGCTGCTGCTATTGCATCTTTCCATAGCAGCAAAAACGGTGTTATTTTTTGAGACATAACAGGTTCATGGTTTAAAGAAAATGGTGTGGGTGAGATTTTGAGGAGAAAAAGCTGATTTCTTTAAGTAGATCTTGCGTGAGGCAATATCCCAGTTAGTTCTGTGTTATTACAGGAGCACCTGGGAAGTGTCTTGTTGACTGAGAACCATGTTGGGCTGCACAATGTCAGCCACAGGGCAAAATTAGATCCTCCCTTGACATGCCTCAAAAGTTCTGCTTTCCTTTGGATATCAGGATGTCTTTATAAGTGTCAGACTTTCCTTAGCAAGCTCATAACTGAAATATTGAGATGAAGGAGACTTCACTTTCTTTCTCTGAAAAGAAGCAGCCAACAGTGCAAGAATCCAGGACAGGAAGGAAATTCTTGCAGTGGCTGAGTTCTGTCCTCTTCCATCTGAGTCAAGCACATAATGTGATCTTCTCCTTAAATGAATAAAGTCTTTGTGAAAGCTAATTAAAGGTTGTCTGTACTGGTCTCTGAACAGGACCGCAGTGCAGTACTGGACTGGCACTAGCTGTGAATGATTAGCTCAGGTATCAGTAGCAGCTACAGAATGGTACTCTACAGGGGTTCTGAATGAGGCTGTGAAGGAGTCAAAAAGGCTGAAGTACTCAGCAAATTGGCCTGAGCTGAGGTCCTCTCTCCTGTAGCCAGGCAGTTCCCAAGAGCGAAGAGTGTACAGGGAGCCCTGGTTCATCTGTACATCACTGCCAGGTACATGAATCCCACTGGTTTGCTCCCACGGTTGCTATTTGAAGGCTGTTCAAGGCTTTTGCTATTTTAGTGGCTCAAAACCTTTCAATTCCATATCTATATTTATGCACAGCCTGTGTATATTCATTTCTGTCTTTTGCCAATACTGGTTTTCGTTCAAACAGTTCTTCTGCTTTCCCATTCCTTACTTTCCCAGCATAATTAAAGGGAGCAGTCATCTTCTATCTAAACAGCTTACTGTATAGATAACACTGGTAGATCTAAGAGGAAAAGACTAAAAAATCAACCTTGTGACTTTTCTGGGGACCTCTTTACAATTTTTGCTGCCTTCTTCTACAATATGTGAGCCAAGAGTTAATTAAGACACTCTCTTACTGTCTTGTGATTTATCTGCATTAATATTTTTAAGTCTTCAGTCAAGATCAAGCTTTTAATTTTCCTAGGCACTGCGTAAGCACACAGCACAAGAACTCTCCTCCCACCTGCCTGGCTTATGATTATAACAAATGTGAGAGATTCCAGAAATATGGGACATAAGAGACCTTGTTAATGGATGTACTTCATCCTAAAGGTTGCTTGAAAATAGCTAGTTAAATTTGAACTTCGCTTCTTTTTTGTTCCCTTATGATTTATTATAGGAAAAGTAGTATAGGCAGGAAGAGTGCCTAAAAATATTTAAATTGCTTTTTTTTTCTTTCTTATTTTATACCTTAAAATATTGGAAATGTCAAAACTAGTAGACTCTGGCATGTGCTGGATCCCAGCCACTGGAAATTTGTGTCGTATCCTTCCAGTTTTGTTACAGTGGCACCAATGAGGTGCCCACTGGCCTGCGTGCCACTGACACTTCTTCTGTGTCTCCACATCAGCCTACAGGTTTGGTTCACCTGCTTTACTGAAAAGCCCCTTAAAATGGTGCCAAGGAGAGTTTGCCTCTCTAATTAGCAGTTCCCATAGAGTTGCTTTATGAATTCCCTTAATTTCCTTTATGAACTCTTCCAAACTGGTTGAAGACGTTCTGGGTATAATTCTGTTGATATTTTGTACTTTGCTCGATCAACTCCTTTTTACATCTCTTCTTTAGATCCCTTAACTCCTAATTTCCACTTCTCCTTATTACTGAAAACAAACCAGTATTTTCTCTAAGCGATAATGTGACAGATTTACCTTCTTTTTTTTTTTTAATTCTTTTTTTTTTTCTTCTTTATTTGTTCTGATATTTAGTATCACATCTTGAGGATTAAATATGTGAGGTTGTTCTATGAAGCTAAGCTCTAGCTCTGGGAAGGGATCAGTCAAACCGACTATTTTGTACAGATGTCAGATTTATAGTCTTCCTTTACCATAAACTGCAGAATTAATCCCAGACATGGACTGAGGTGTGACTCGGATTCACTGATGATTCACAGCCAAAGCAATTCATGTTTGTAGCTCTGCTACTCTGTCACTAGAGGTGATGTTGCTGGATGTTTGTGATAAGGCTGGGCACTGATCTTGTGGCATTAATTTCAGACAGTGGAAATGCATTAATTACAGCCTCCTCCTTGATTTCTTCTTGTTCTTGTCAAAAGGTAGTTGCAGAGGTGGGGAAAATGCATAAATTATTTTGCAGAAGTACTGAAGATTCCCATCAGAGAGATTTAACAAGAAAAGTGGGACAGGTGATGAGATCAGTGCATCAGATGCTGCCACGTACAGCTTTTGTTTTTAAAGCTGTGCAGATAAATGATGACAAAGAGATCAGATAAAAATGACTGTGATTGACTAGCTTCTTTGTGTTAAGTTTGGGGCCAATGATTTGATGGGGAAGGAGGAGGAAGAAATCCCAAGTAACTAACAGAGATCCAGGATATTTTAATCTATTTTTTAATAGCTTCTTAAATTTCATTAGAAACCTGTGGATGATTATTCTGTTATTAACAAGCCTCACTAGACGTCATGTGGAGTTTAAGAACATTAAAAAGTCATTGCAGTGATACAGAGCTGAGGAAAACATATGGGAAGTAACCTTTTCGTACCTCTAGAGTCCAGGTTTATTAAACCTTGGTCAGTATTTTTCCACTTTGTAAGGAAACAAACTGAGAATAAGACTGTGAGAAACCTCTGAGTTTGCTATCTTTCTATACTCCTACCCTGAACTCCCCAAAATCTTTTTATTTTCATCCAAACACTAGGAGTCAAGGTATTCTGGAGAATACAGAGTCTCACCTACCTCTAAGATTGTGTAGGAACTTGGTTGATCATCTAGTCCATTCTTAAACCAAAAATGAAAACAGGTCAACATAACTGTATTATTTCTGAAAGCTGTTTCCCAGACGTTATTAAAAATCTTAAACAGTGGTGAACAAATAAAACCTAAGACCATCTTCATCCATTTCTCTACCTCTCCTGTGGTTATTTGCTTCCTTTTCTGTTTGAATTTTAATTCAAACTCATTTCTTCTTATGTTTGTCTCTATATACACTCAGTTCCGTTTGATACTGCTATAAATCAGAGATTACCTTGCTTTTATTACTTTATTACTGCAGCAGTAGTTCATATTGTGACCATAATGTATGAAGAAATTACATCTCAATCACCATATTTGGGTTCATGGTTGGTTTTCTACCTAGTGCATGTTGATATGTTTTGTAATAGTGACTTGTTCTTGTTGCTTACTACTGACTGCAAACTTTTCTGGTAAGAGTGTTTTATCATTGATCTAAATGATAAAAATGAAAACTGTGCTAGACCAGCAGACCAGTTCTTGAAAACTTCCACTAAAATGTATCTTCCATTAACGTGTGTCTTTTGAGATCTGCCAGTAAGCCAATTGTTGTATGTTACCACAAATTTTAAAAATCAGAATAGTGTGTGATACTACTGAGTCACATTATTTAAATCCGAACACTATAATTGATTGGTTGATTGTTCTTTTAATTCCAAAAAGGAATGGTTTGATGAAAGTCACTTGCCATGAGATCATGCTAAAGGGTGTAGTTACAGTTTTGCTTCTTCTTCTTTTTTTTTTTTTTGTCGATACAATCTGGAATTTGTCATTATACCAGTTACTCAAGATCAAAATCAGCTTGGTTGTATTGTTATTACCTTTTGTACTTTTAAATATTCAAATAATGTTGGCAATTCTGCTGTCATTTGAAATTTTCTTTGTTTCTCAAGATTTGTTGAAATTAGCATTAGCTTTACCAAGGCTCCTTCATCCCTTAAAATCCCATGGTGAAAGATGTGTGTCTGTTGTTTTTATAAATGTTTAATTTTAGCAAATGACACCTCACATCCTTTTCATCACAGATGGCAAACTTTCTGTTCTGCTCTTGGTATAGAATTCCTGCTCAGTTTAAAATACAGACAGAAATATCTATCCTTTGAAAATTCCAGCCCTTTCGACTTGCCTAAGAGCACTTCTGCTGTGTGCCTCTAGCAATACCCACAATGAAAAATGTACAGTAATTATTTTCAGCTGTATTGGTCATTTCTTTGCTCCCTTCACTTCCCAATTATTAGTCACACATTTTTAAATTTATATTAATTTCCACTTCCTTTCTGTTTTCTGGCAGATTCTATAAATATAAGTCATATAAAAAATTAATGCCTAACAGCCACTACCATATTCTCTTCTAATATTTAAGATTTTTTTTTTTTTTTTTTTCCAGGGGAGCAGTGCCATGACTGAGAATTCTGACTTTTGGAGCCTTAAGTAGTAAATTTGAGGACAATTCAGGCTTTCGTAAGGATTTCTTGCCTTAGATTTGAACCCCCTAACAGTCATGCTGACACTCTCAGCCCTTTTAGAAACACCTAAACTTCTGGTCACTGACATGTTCTATCTGCTCACAATAAAAGTAATCAGATCATCATCACAATCATCAGTATCTAAGCAACCACTCATTTTTAGGTCTTCGGTTGACTTTTCTTTGCCAACAAAATGAGGTACATTATTGAGTTACACGCTGCCGGGTGGAAGATTTCCTTTTTCAAGAAATTACCTACTATTTTTAGAATATCTGGGGAAGTTTTATTACTGATTGCACTCATCAAAAAGTGCTCTCAAGTGAGGTCATCTATAATGAGTTTTTCTGTAATTTACAGGCTGATGCCTGAGGATTAGGTCACTTAACTCTGCAGTGAGATTTAGGAATTGATAACACATTGTAGTACTCTGTCCTTCTTCATGGGAATGTGTGAACCAAAGAGGTGAAGGGTTGTGTGCTGTCAACGAGTTGGCAGCAAACACAGAAGCAGATCTTAATCTCACCCTTTAACCATCCTACAGCTGGGGAATAATAAAGCACTGAAGTCAGAGACTCTAGTGTCAGATATGTTTTTTTCAGGGGGCATAAGCTTCATACATGTCCTTGAGAACGACACATCCAGCTGACAGGTTTCTGAAGTTTTTAAGGGCCTATTTCTCTTTGCAGCAAATAGACCTTTAGAACTTTGCACCTAGAAGGCCACAGAAAATCCCACAAACTTCCTTACTAGAAGCTATCTTTTCAGCCTTCTGTATTTCAAATACCTCTGTCAGGCATCTCAGAGGCATTGTAGTGATGCTTATTTTACTTGCAGAGCGCTCCTGTCATGGCAAATTAGAGCCACCTGCAAGCTCTTGAGGGCCTGTTGAGATACTTCATTCTTACTTGTCTGGGTGTGTTACTTTTCAAATTTTATGCAATTTTTCGGGTGTGCATTAAATATTTGCCTAGGATGTGTGTTAAGAGGAGGCACTCTTCCTTGTGAGGCAACAGCAAGTCTCCAAAGAAGGATGTGGAACTGTTGGGGTGGGTCAAAAGGAGAGCCACAAAGGCAGTAAAAGGCTAGAGGACCTCTCCTATAAGCAAACGTTGAGGGAGTTAGGCTTCTTTTGCTTGTTTTGCTTTGTGAAGAGAAGTTCTGGGGGGACCTTACTCTGGCTTTCCAGTAGAGAAAGGGAGCTTATAAGCAGGAAGAGGACAGACTTCTTACATAGTCTATTAGTTATAGGACAAGGGGAATGTTTTTAAACCAACAAAGGGGAAATTTGGGTTGGATGTTAGGAAGAAATCCTTTATTCTGAAACTGATGAGGCACTGTCACAGACTGCCCAGAAAAACTGTGAATTCCCCATCCCTGGAGGCATTCAAGGCCAGGTTGAATGGGGCCTTGGGCACCCTGAGCTGGTGGGGGGCAGCCCGCCTATGGCAGGGGGTTGGAAGTGGATGGGCTTTAAGGTCTTTTTCAACCTATGTCATTCTGTGATTCCACAAAAGTATCGCACACCAAGAATTTTTGAGGCCTGGAATCCAAAGGTGAAGGACAGTATATCCATGATAAAATCTGAAACATGATGATAACACTCCAGAACTATCTTCTGATACATCTCAAGGCTGTGTCTGAGGAAAACAGGAAAGACAAAGCTCTACTCAGAATGTTACAGATTCACGCATGTTTAAGGTTGGATGGGACTTCTGGAGGCCCTCTGGTCCAATTTCATGGACTTCACATTTTCTGCATCAGGAACACCCTCCAGAAAAGAGATAGTCATCTTGAGGGAGCAACTGGAACAACTCATCATGTGCACAAAGTGCTGGGTTGGATTGTGCCACTAAAACCAAATCATTCTGCTTCACTTTTAAGTAGCTACAGTTTGATGAGCTGGCTGATGCATCCCAACCTGTAGGTCATGAGACAATTTGAAGGTAGTACTGAATGTCAGCATGGAGCTGCTGTTTATGCCCAGACTAACATAAATCTGGAGTCCCTTTTCTCTTACACTTTTTTATTTGCCCTGGTTGTTGTACGTGGCTCATAGAACTGTATTTGTGCATGTACTTGAGTATGGTACTCTGTCTTATCCTCAGTGCACTTTAGGTATGGAAACCTTGTTCTGTTCTGCTCCTGAAACTCCCAATAAATATTTAAACACACTTTTTCCTTTGTTTTGTTAGATGCTAATTAATATTATGAATAAAGAATTCAGGGGATTTTGGGAGGAGAAATGTTTTTTTTATAGGCAAATTATTTCATTTAGAAGTACATTTACTGTACTTAATAGTGGATAGTTTTCTTATGGTGCTTTGCAACTTCAAAGTGCTTTGCAACTATTAATTAATTAACATGTGTGCTCCTTTGGAGGTAGGAAACTAATTATTAACAGCCCTGTCTTGCATACAGGGAACAGAATGATAAACATTCATGTTATTTAGCCATTGTATTGCATGCCTAATTTGTCTTTGCAAGTACCACTTGTTCATAGATAATGTGGACTAATATATATGCAAATGAATAATTAAAATAGCTGCAATCATACAATGCTCAGTGAACAGTATGTGTAATTACATGACCAGTGCCTTATGTCCTAGGACTTCCTTAAAATGAGAGCCCATTGTTTTTTCCCTGTGTTCCATGAAGGATTTTGAGATTGATATTTACCCCTGAATGGTAGGTGATGAAAGACGTTGTGAGCCAAAACCTCTAGGGAGATGGTCCCTGGTTCAGTGTGTCCTGAGATGAATCCTGTGAGGTGGTAGAGGTGCAGGCTTGCACTGTCCAAATTTATTCAAAGTTAGGTTGGATGGGGCTCTGATCTAGTTATACATGTCCCTTCTCATTGCAGGGGAGTTGGACTAGATGGCCGAGTCCATTCCAACTCAAATAATTCTGTCATTCTGTGAATCTTTTGCTGCACAGTTGTATATACTCTTATGCCAAACAAACAAAACTACAGTCCCAGCTAACAGAAAAGGAGAGATCAGTAAACAAATCCAGCTTTATTCTGTTGGTGGCTAACCAGAAATGCAGTTGTTCAATGTGCTGTGCTTGAAATCAGGTCACTCATACCTTGTGCTCCCATTTCTATAGGCAGCGTGAGCTAATGCTTACATTAACATGTGTCAAAGTCCTAGCACTCAAAGAATCATAGAATATCCTGAGTTGGAAGGAACCCATAAGGCTCATTGAGTCCAACTCTTTGCTCCGCACAGGACCACTCAAAATCCAAACCCTGCATCTGAGAATGTTGTTCAGATGTTTCTTGAACTTGGGCAGATTGGTGCTGTGAACCCTGGGAGCCTGTTCCAGTGCCCAACTGCTTTCTGGTGAAAGATTTTTTCCTGATGTTATGTGGTAGACAATCTCAGGGTAGTTTTAGGGAGCCCTTTTCATCAGCATTTCTAAGAAGGCAGATGGGACAGGTGGTTCTGCTGGAGCAAAAGGTGAGCACTAGGTGTGTGCCTCAAACGGCACTGTGCTCCTGTGGATCATCTGTAAAAGATACACTCCTTTTGCATGCCCCCAGAGCACCAGGCAGTCACCCTGGAGCACATGCTATGTGTGGATAGGCAGCACATCTAGGTGTCCTGATTAGGGCACTTGTACACACAAGCTATTTCAAGGGAGTTCCTTATTTTCCCCCAACCATTTGTCCATCAGTTGTGGGGAGAATCTGCATCACAGACATGGCAGATGTACGCTCATCATGTAGTTCATGCATCTTCCTGCTGCTGGGAGCAGAAGGCAGCAAATGCAGCTTGTGGTGCACTTCCCACCTCTTGATGAGGAGAGGAGAAACTGTGCTGTGAGATGAAGGGTTCGCTGAACAGAGCAGCAAAGGACACAAGCAAAGCTGAGGAAAGCACCCTTGGGAAGGCACAAAAGGAGTGTGACAGCTGAGGGAGGAGAAGCAACTGCTAAGTAAGCAGAGTGTTACCAGGCTTGGAGACTTGCAGACATTAAAAAAAGGCAATGGGAACAAAGCAGCTGAGAGTCTGCAGGAGTCCATGGGATTGGAACAGAAGTGAATCCATGCAGATTTCCTCAGGCAGCCAGGACATCCAGTCTGTGGCCAGCATGCTCTCCTGATTCCTGCTTTTGGAAGGTGGGCCATCCTTATCTCAGCTGCTGGCTGCTTGACTAACATATCAGTTTTTCACTTTGCCAGAAATTCCACCTTTTTCCTCACGGCCTTTTCCCACTCAACATTGCCACCTTATTTCTTCGTGTTTAACCCACCCCGCAGAGAAAACCATGGTTAGACAATTAATGACATTTGCATCAGACTTGCTGCTGTATGCTGTCCCTCTCCAGCATTTCCCTGCCTCTTCTGCTCTTCCTGGTGTTTATTACCACACCCTTACTGGTGCTCTTGTTTCCATTCCCTGCTGATGTCCCCAGGCATTGCCTTCATACTGCTATTATTAACAGTAACAGCTACATAGCTTTCTAATTTGTTGATACGTTTTTAACAAATCCTGTGTTTAGCTCTTAATCCTGGTGTAGATGATGTATTCTTATCAATAATTGGCCTATTAAGTTATGGGTTCAGCTGAGTAAAATTCATGCTTACAAAAACGTTTGAGCACGCACTGCATTTAGCTGACTGCAGGCTGGTATTTATGTAGTTCCAGGAGAGTAAATAATGCCTGTTCAGCATCTGTCATTACAGCATTATTTTCTCTCCCTTCTTCCTTTGCTCTCATTTTGATGCAAAGACCCAACCTCATGCACAGCATTGTGCCTCCCAGAGGGTATTGAATTTCTTCAGCTACTACTGAAATAAGTGGCACTGTGGACCTTCTCTGCTCTTTAAGACTGAGCTCCAGTTCCCAAAGTAAAAGTCAGAGAGGCTCTGAGGCTGTTTCTAATAGTAATTCCCATCATGGCTGGTGGTGTTCAGTGCAGGACTGATACTGTCTTTGCCATTCAGCTGCTTTTGTGGACTTTACTGATGAGATTCATTATGTGATTCATATATTAATATACACGCCATGTAGGGGAGCATTTGGTATGCACAGTAAAGTCAGGATTTCATATTTTTTTCCTTCAAACCTTTATGCTTGGCATACATTTTCTGTCTCTTTTTTTTTTGTTTTGTTTTTGTTTCATGCAACTCATTTGCAAAACAACCTTCTGCAGGAAGCACTTATTTGAAAGTCTTTGAAAAAGGCAGCTACACACTGCTGTAACCCATAGGACAAGCCTACATGTTCAGTGATACAAGTATTTGAAGGCCAGCTTAAAGCTGACATTTTAAAGTCTTAAAATTCAAAGGTACATGAGTGAGCCTCTTTAAAATATATGGGTAGGCTTAAAATTAAGCCCATCTCTGTAATCAGTGTCTTCTAGCTTTTGGTCTCTGAAAAGTGGTCCCAGGCAAAAAGTGAGCAAGTGGTGGTTCCTGAGAAAACACTATCAGCTTAGGAAGAAGGCTTTTATTATTGAGGATTTTGTTTGTCTTAATGCTAAAAAGAAAACTATAAAGGAAGAGATGAATGCAGATGTATGTACTAAAATTCATTAAAATAACATTAGTAATGACACAGAGTAGAGTAATTAAAAGAGTCTGACCCAGAGTCATTTATGGAGCTGATGGGACCCTGGAAGGTGCTTACATTTTGGAAATGAGCCCCCAGTGGGGATCAGTAACTCAGTAGCTCATGTCAAAGCAGTTGCTTGGTTTAGAGTCTCCAAACTGCAGACATGCCATGCTTTTATTAGAAAAATAAACTGAAATTGGGATGCTGAGTCATGTAAGGTGCTTCTGAAAGAGTAGGTTGAGCCTGGGGAAACAGGAGAGAATCTATCAGTCCTTCAGGCAAGAAGAAGTCAGTTGGAAGGAGAGCGAGCCTACATAAATAGGCAACAAACCACACAATTACATGACAACACTAATAGCATCTCTGCTGTAGGTTACATACACTTGATTTTATGTTCCCAGAATTTCCCAACCAAGCATATCCTGTGGTAAGGATTCCTTCTGCCTTTTACCACATTGCACCAAAAATGCTGCATTGACCGACTTCAAACTTTATGGCTTCCGTCAGTGTTCAAACTTTTGTTTTCCTCTGCATTTTATTTGCTTCAAGACTTTTCTGTCTTTCAGCAGCTGCTATGTCATCTCCACAAGCGAGTGAAGTACTGTGCTGCAGTAAATACAGAGTAACTGTAGGGAGAGATGTCCTTGTAAATAATGATGAGCAAAGTCAAGCCAGTGCCATTGGAATGTTTAGGAAGAAAGGTCTATGCGTGAAGAGAGA
The DNA here is from genome assembly GCA_013399175.1 of Odontophorus gujanensis. Taxonomy (NCBI): domain Eukaryota; kingdom Metazoa; phylum Chordata; class Aves; order Galliformes; family Odontophoridae; genus Odontophorus; species Odontophorus gujanensis. The sequence continues at coordinate 634,227 of VXAB01013879.1, forward strand.
AACGGGTGTGTATTGGAAATATGAATGATCGGCTGCAGACACTGACTGCCAGCAAGTTCATGGGGTTCAGTGAATCCAAGAGCAAGGTCTTGCACCTGGGTCGTGGCAACCCCCGCTATCAGTACAAGCTGGGGGGCAGAATGCAGGGATTATCAGTACAAAGGATGGAACACCTCCACTATGGGGACAGGCTGAGAGAGCTGGGGCTGTTCAGCCTGAGGAAGGGAAGACTGTGGGGAGACCTCATTGCAGCCTTTCCATATCGAAAGGGGGGCTACGAGAAAGAAGGGGATAGACTTTTCAGAAGGATCTGTGGTGACAGGATAAGGGAAAATGGCTTTAAAGTAAAAGGGGAGATTTGGATTGGATGTATAAGGAAAATGGTTTTTTTACAATAAGGGCAGTGGGACACTGGAATAGGTTGCCCAGAGTGGAGGTAGATGCCTCGTCTCTGGAGACACTCGAGGTCAGACTGGATGGGGCTCTGAGCACCTGATCTAGCTATAGGTGTCCCTTTTCATTGCAGTGGTGATGGACTAGGGGACCTTTAAGGGTTTCTTGCAACTCAGATGATTCTTTGTTTTTGCAATGTGTTTTGCTGAGGATTGCTCTTTTTATTTTGCCTAACTGAAATAATTGAATTGAATCGCAGAACAAATGTGTGTTAATTCCTGTCCTGCATTACTCTATACATTCAGGCCAGGTGATCCTTTTATTCCCTCAGAGATTTTCCTGCATTCCCCCCCCTATTATGATCAATTAGTCTGACCTCTTCCCCGGTGCAGATGAGGGATTTCACTGCAGAGATTTTCTGGCATCAGATCAGTCCCTTCTGCTGCTCTCCAAATCGATGCCTCTGACTCTCCTGGGCTGACACAGAGACAGGTGGCAGTGCTTGGAACAAGTCATCCAGATCTCCGACTCCCACACCCCGGCTGTGATGCTGCGTTTGCCATCCCTCATATAGAGCAGAGCTATAGGCGGTGAAGCAGATGCTCAGATGAGCTCTGCTGGCTCCAGAGAGCTGGTGGTTCCTCTCTGGCTGTGCAGTCTTAGAAAAACCAGAGTGGTTTTTTTTTCACGATGAATAATTCAGAGTGGTGAGCCTTTTTGACCTCATTTTCTATATGCATCTCCTAGCAGAAAGTTGAAGCTGAAGTCATTTGTCATGGCTGAGTGTAAATCCAAGGGGAGCAGATGGGGGTTTCCCTGCCATGTAGTTGTGCAGGCACTGTGTGCATGAAAATTGACTGTCTGGGATGAGGCAGGGAAACCTTCACAAAGGAAAATGTAGCTGTAGCAACAAAATCAACTCCTTGAGTTTATTGGTGGGGACTTTGTTTTCTAGGTTTCAGTTAGCTGGGGGGCAATGCCTTCCTCAGTGAATTCAACTCATTCATTTGTTTTGTTCACTTTGAATGTCTATCTCTGTTCAATAAACTGCCTTTGTTTCTGTGATCTGCTGGTAATGACTGTGGGGCACACCATGGCTAAAACACACTGAAGAGGTCTGGGTGGTCATAAACAGGGCTGAGTTGGAGGTCATCTTCCTCCTGCCACCACGAGCTCTGCTTGACCTTCAGGAGTTCCTTCATCTCTGGCTCTGTACATAGAGGTTTGTGAAATGGGTGCAATGCATCTGGTCTGGCTAGAAGTGCCTGAGGCTTGGGAAGAGCATGGAAGATTTTCAGTCAGTTGAAACCTTTACATCCAGTCCAGCGTTTTCTTGAAAGATCCGCTGTAGCTCCATGTGTGGAGTGGATGAGGAAATTACTAGCATGTTGTTAACAACCCTTTACCAGTGGGGTCCTGCTACTAGTAAATAGCTTTCCATTTTCCTGGGGAGCCCCAGTTACCTTCTTTTAGCTTCCATTGCTGTGCATAATCGTTCGACCTGTCAAACAGACATATCGATTCCGGCGTATCAAGCAGATCAGGGCTGTGTTTGTTGTGCATATAGCGAAACAGCAGCAGCACTGCAGACAGCAGGAGCAAAACGAGATGATGCTTGCTCACAAGCATGTGAATTTATTCATGATGCCTGATTTTTGCAGTGCAGCACGATCAGCTGCCTTAGTCTCAGTGCATGTTTTCCATAGGAGCCGGAGGCACTCTGTGCACCATGGGGGTTTGGGGCTGTTCACTGCAGAAAGCAGCTCTCGCTGGAGTGTGGCCTCAGAAAGGCTGACATCAGCTCTTAGGGATAAATTTTTTAGACAACCTCACAAGCATCTCCTAGCCAAAGCTAAAGATACATCTGCCTGTCTTGGGCGGCCATAAATCTGTGACGAGAGCAGAGGGGTTTCCCTGTGACACAGCCCTGCTTGTTGCCAGCTGTTGCAATGCTGCGTGGTGCAACTCAGAGGAACTGTGAGAGAAGGAATGCTTTCCCCTTCCAAACGATTTGCTTTTGGTCAGGCAGGTTGCAGGCAGGATATATCATACCCGGAGCTTCAACTAGATCAGTGTTTCACACAACTTTTTCCTAAATTCTGGCAGACCGACTGCAAGAATGAGGTTTAGTAGGAGTCCATTCCTTAGCAGAAGATTGGAAAAGGAGGTAGAAAGTAACCACCAAGTCACTAAATCCTTATGGCCATGTGGAAATCACTGGCTGCTGAAGGGGAAGTCACTCTACCCCAAGAGTGAAAACAATGTGGAAATGGGGAAGAACCAGGAGATGTACTTCAAAAGTACAATTTTCAAGTTAACCTGATTGCAGGATCCTTGTTTTCTGCCACCCTGCCTTGCAGGACATGGAGCACAGGTACTTCGTGGGGCTGGAAAACACAAAATCCGGTGAGGAATACATCGTGTTTCAAGAAACGTGTAGATGTGGCACTTAGGGACATGATTTAGTGGGCACAGTGGTGATGGGTTGATGCTTTGACTTGATCTTAGTGGTCCTTTCCTACGTTTGCGATTCTATGTTTCTAGTGTAGGTCTGAGCTAAAGGTGCTGGTCCTGAGTGCTGGTGCTTGTGCCACCCTATGGGCAGTTTGTACAAACAGGTGGTGTCTTTTTATCTGAAAACAGAGTCTAGTAGAGCTTGCAGCAGTTTAACCCCTACACCAGTGCAAATGGCTGTATTATGGAATTTCCACTGCTGCAGTAAGTGTGTAGGTATTTTCTACAGTACAAACATAGTCCAAATTTCAAATGCCTTCATCACATCATTTAGCATCTCTATTTCCTTCAGCTGTCACAATGACAAAGTGCTACCCGGCTGCCTTACATGAGGAGCAGAGCCTCAGCATTCTGGCTGTGGCTCCCTAATAACATAAGGTTGCAAAGAGAATTGCCTTGAGGTTAGATTCCTCTGCCCTGGGTAACTGTGAGGCTTCTTGCCCTGTCCTCTGAAAAACTCTGTTCAGGGAGGTGAGCTGTTCTAGCCAGTGAGACTTAAGGGCTGATCTGAACTGACACTTCTTTGCCATCGTTCTGGTCTGAGGATTTATTATTATTATTATTATTATTATGAGCTACATACAGTGGTAAAATGTGATGATTAGCTGTATCATCACTAAGCTTGTTTTGAAGGAAATTTGTTGGTGTAACACCTCTTCTTTGACTGCTCAGTGCTGTATGGTACAGCCTAGAGGATTTCTAGCAATGACAATAATTTCTGGCTCTTATATAACCCTCCTTTGCAAGGCTTCCCAAAGTGCTCTCCAAAGGAGGTTACTGGGTAGCAGAAAAGGAAAATTATTTTCCGTGTCTCTCTCAAAGCTGGACTGATGCAGGTGGAAGAGGAAGCAAATTATTTAAGGTCTGTACACTGCCAGGCATCACCTCTCGGGACACCAGATAATGCAGGTCAGCTCCCAGAACAGAAACCAGGTGTCTGGCCTTCTTGTACAGAGAGTTTGGGCAGTTACTGCAGATTGGAGGTTGAGGGGAGAAAAGGTTCATAGATGTCCAAAATGTAGCTTTTTGGAGCAGAGCAGCATGATTTCTTAGGTCTCTTTGCATATCTCAATCTTTCTGTGTCCCAGTACTGTTGCTTCTTGCATAGGTAACTTCCATAGCTTGGCTCATTAACATCCTGGGTGGGAGGCATTAAGTAGAGCAATAATGACTCTGGTGCCTGAATCAGTTTGATGTTGAGTGTCAGGAAATGATGCATTTTCATTGGAAAGTGATATATTCTCAATCAAAGTCAGTCTTAAGTAGGATTAACTATAGGACTATGCCCCACCAGTACAAGAACAGTGAAAAACAGGCAGAGGGCTCAGTTTTGTTGGTACTCCTGAAACAAATAGGCCCATACATTTCAAGAACAGTCACAGAATAAGTGAATATTGGAGACATGATCAGGCCTAATGCTCATCACAAGTTTTATCTCAGAAACAAATTAGCTTGAAAACAGAGTGAGTCAAAAGACACCCTTCCTTTAGGTCAAAGAAGAGACTTGGCATAAAATCACTGGGAATCTTGAAGCTACAACTCTAAGTGAGATGGCAAAGTTCTCTACACCACCTCACAAGAGCTTGAATGCTAAACTATGAGCTGCCAATATGCTGCTCATTAAACATGAAAAAAGTGAGAAATTGTCAGTCTTACCTGTGGAGATGATTTTCATCCATCATGGCCCAGCAGCGATAGGAGAAGAAGGATCCTTGTGTGTTTTGAAAAGAACATCTGAATTCAGCTCTCTGTCAGATCTACTGTTTTGCCTTTTATTCAGTCAACATGTTGATACTTTGAATGTTGCATATTCAATACTGCAAACATGGCTTGTAAGTACATTATGAGTCAGCATTACCAGCAGATATAAGTTGCAAAATTCATATGGATCAAGTCCCTGGTTTTGTAAGAGCTGTTGCTTCTTCCTCAAGAAGCACGCTGTGGTGAGATACATTTCCTGTCTGTTCACAGAGGAAAGGAAGATAAATAAATTTGAGAATCTTTATTTATTGGGAAGATGAACTATTTGTAGCTAGTGTCTTAGGATTTCTATCCCCATTCAGTAGCAAAACACACATCTGCCAGCTCTTGCTGTTTAGAACAGAAGATGAAACACTTTCTGGAAATATTTAATATATTGCTTTAAAAAACAATTATTTTGATCTTTTGAGGAGCAGAGAACATCTGACAAGGTTTTAATTTCATTAAATAATATTTTTATTTGTTTGATCTTGCTTTTTTATTAGGATAGTGCCAATCCCTTGTTATGCTTTATTAAAAGAGATAATAGGATACAATTCTTGCTCAAGGGAATTTTCAGTCCTTGTAACCAAAAACTTTACAGCCAAAAAAACTGCAGTTAACAAGGCAGGCAACTGATGGAAGGAAGGAAAACGTTGTCTTCAGTCTTGCTATGGGAAGTTATTTACAAGGAGATAAAAGCTTTATATTAGTCAAAGTCTTACATGCATGCTAGATGTGCATAGATTCATCCCACAAAGGTGTCTTTGAGTCCTTCTGACCTTGGATGGCTTCCCTAAAATTTCCTAAAAGGGCCGAGGTATCCAAACCACACAGGCTGACATGAACTTATTGAAGAGATGCTTTTAGAAATCTGATCTTTAATGCTCTATTTTATGTATATATTTAAACACCCGCTTGAGCTGGGATTGGATCAAAGACATTTTGACATGCATTAGAATAAGGTCCATTTCAAGTTCTGATGCTGTTTCAAATAGCAACCTGCTGTATAGGTACAACTTTTGTGAGTGCTTCTGTTGGGTCCTCTTATTTTCCAGGCTCACTTGCCAATAAAACTAAGAACTGTCCATCTCCTTAATGATGTTATCCTGTCCTAATGCTCCCTCCTACTTCTTTGTCTGTGGAAGAATTTAGTTTCATAATTCTGTGATTTGATTCAGCTTAACTTGACAGTGTCTGCAGATGAGGTGGTCTGAGCCTGTCTTAGTTATACAAGAAGCATGGCTGTCCACATCAGAAGGCCTTCTTCTTTCAGACTTTTCCAAAGTGTAGTCCAGCTTACTGGTCTTTTCAGTTTGTTAGTCCTGTGAATGCATTTTGTCTACTCCTCTCTTCCAGAGCTTTCAAATCTCTCTGGAAATGTCTTGAGATGGGTGAATCATTGCTTTTGTTGTTGTTGTTGTTTGTTTGTTTTGTTCCATCAAGTCGCAAAATTTCCTCTGGATGATTTCTACACTTGCAGTCAGTGCTGGTGTGGGATTTTGCCTTTGTCATTGGGTCTGTAGACTTTCTCGTTAAGTTTTTGTCTTCTTTGGAAAGGAAATATCAGCTGCACAGTCTCTGCAGCAGGACTGGCTGAGTCATTCCTGCATATGAACAGTCTCAGACCTGCTGTGCATTGATAATATCTGTGCTCATTGATGACCATAGCTGGGGCCCCTGTATTTCACTCCTGCTGGTGTTCTGTTTCCTTTCAGATGCTGCACAGTATTTCCAAATTTTCCTTTCCTTCTGCATTTTGCAGTCTGACCTCTGAAGGATTTTCTTCTTTAGGGGATGGCACTGTAGTAGTCCCTGTAAGGCACCCACTGGTAGTCAGATGATGGGGGAATGGCCAGGCACTGAGCTGTCACTGGGAGGTGATGTTTGGGGAAATGGCCCACCTAAGAGGGAACCCAAGTGGGATCTACTGAACATGAGGTCTTGCTATGTGCTGAGCTCCTCTCCTACCACAAACACCATTTCTCTTGCGATCTTGTCCCTTATACATTAAGGGCAGATGGTATGAACTTGGCAAAGCTGTTGGGTTAATTTTGTGATATCTGGGGACAGAAGAGAGGTTATAACTGTGCATCTGCAAGCGTGTGCAAGCGTGTGAGATACAGGGCATTGACTGGAGAGGAAGAAACAGTTATGTGAGCCTATGCTCAGGGTGTGACCTGTAGTTACTCTGTAGGTGCTGTGAGACATCAGTGCTTCTTTATCTGTTTGGCCTCTCAGACCAGAGGCATGAAACAGCTGATGCACTGAGACATGCTGCAGTATGGCAAAGCCCTGCTGAACACATCAGCATTAGGGACTTGGTTTGAGTACCTAGGCCTTGTAAATGCAAATTCTGATTGAGAATTGTACTGCAGCTCATGCTGCCATTGTTGGTCCCAAATTCTCTTACTAGCCTGCATGATTCTATTCATTAACCTAAGGATGTTGCCCCAGGAGCAATGAATAGTCCAGCAATCCTTCTAGCTTTGCCATTTCTATAGCTATTATTTTGCCTTATTTCTTCACCCTATCATGCAATTTGACAGCTTCTATCATAGTGGCTTGGGCTTGTAGCCACTCTGCTACTATCTTCTGTAGTTTTCAGGGGCTTTTATGCCTTGCTTTCTAGACTCATAATTAATTTCTAAAGATTAAGTGAAGAAAGTTGATTTCAGCGTGCCCTTCAAAATAACCTCATTTGCAAGAAAATAGTTCAAATATTGTCATTAATCATTCTTTTACGCAATCACTCAGGCAGCTGATTTTTTTTTTTTCTATTTTCCCAGTCAGTTATTTTATAACAGTTCACTGAAAAGCTGTTCTACTGCAGACTGCTGTCTGTGCTGAGAGAGTTGTCATGTCATTGCATAACGAACAGGAACAAGAAGTCCTGATGACCAAAGCAGAGGATGGTGGAAGGGGTGCTAAAGGACCAGGGAGCAACTCCATCCTGTAGTACCCTGGGGAATGCTGCTTGCTTGATGATTTCCTGTGTGCAGATCAGGCACCTGAGGAAATAGCTGTTAATCTGGAATGGAGAATTTACCTCTTCAGTTGGAGTGACACCATTATGACCAGTGATGTTAAACTTGAGTAAATTGGGTGTGAAATGTGAGATGAGTTGGGCCTGCAGCAGTCCTCACATGGAGCATCTAGGGCAGTATCATGTGGCTTTTTGTTATTTTCCAAGTGCAAACACAGCAGGTTGTTTTCTCTGATTATTTACATAATTCCACTACATTATTCTGAGAAACATCCTTCCTTCTTCCTCTCTATTTTAATCAGTTTGTTGGTAGGAAACGCAGAAGATTTCCCAAGCTGTTGTCATGTGACATATGAAAGGGATAACCTCTGTATCTCAGTTTAGTTTGTATTTGAAGCTGCTTGCAGGTTTCCCTTCAACCACAGGCACAATTAATTCTTAGCATCTGGATGTAAACAGTGTTTGCTAAGGCAGGGAGAGAAAGGAGCCCAATTAATGCAGCCCTGAGTACCTGCTAGCTTGCTTCAGACTCATTTATATTTTGTGTTGGAGGGCTTAAAGCACAGATTGAAAAAAGAGATGCAAAATAATTTTCTTATGTGGTATCGTCTCATTTAGCTTAGTCTGGTAAATATGGAAGATAAATATTGTTGAATTAATGAAGCAACTCTTTCCCTACTCAGTAATATAAAGATGGTAGTTACATGTGCAAAATGTACCAAAGTGCTTGTGTGCAAACACCACCATGTTTCTAAAAGTTCAGAGCCTACCAGACTTTGAGATGTTAGACTAAATTGCCTTCCTGTTTTCCAGAAACTGTGACAGCAGCACAGAGCAAATTAATCCTAGTGTAAAGTTTATCCCTGCATGTTTTCCTTTCATTCAGAAATGTGATGGAAAGTCCCAATGTCACCTCTTCAGCACAGGTAAGAAGATGTCTGTGCTGCAGGATCAGGCTCTGCAATTGCAATTCTAAATCTCGGAGATGTTTTTACATTTTGGACATGGATGGTGTTTATAGGTTGACCTTGACTACTCTCTGTTAAAGTTCCATGACACTGAAAGACCTAGTGAGGGTATTTCTGAAATGAGCAATTTCAGAAGGAATGTTTCACAGAGCATTTCCTATCACAGAGGACAGAACTCAATATTCAAGCCTGACATCATTCATTCAAGGGATCAGACCTATTTTGAACTTTTCCCAGCGAAGGTGAGAACAGCAGCTCCTTCAAGTTGGTTGCACAAAAGTGTTCCATGTATGAGTAAAACAGTTTTACTGTAGCATTGGACCCATTTCCCCTTCTTGTCTTGAAAGCTTCTTATCAGAGACTGAAAGACAAGTCTTTTCACGGTAACACATGCTGGGAAAGGATAAAAACTCAGAAAGTGCCAGTGGTAACATTATGATGAAAAAAATATTGACATTACAAATTATTTTGGATGAGATTATTAAATTCTCCATCATCCTCTTCCCTCCTAATTGCTATTTTTTTTTCTCTCAGCTTGTTAAGTATTCCTCAATCAATAAATAAAACTCATTAACCTGAGCAAGAAAACCACATGATCTTCACTGGTTTTACGTTAGAAGATTGCAGAATCATAGGCTAATAGAATAGCTTAGGTTGGAGGGGACTTTAAAATCATCTAGTTCCAACTCCCTGCCATGGGCAGGGATGCCAGCCACTAGTTCAGGCTGCCCAGGGAGGGTACCAGCAGCTGAACTGAAGGAAAAACAAAGCTTCTTCACTCTGGCAAGTTTCAATATTTTCATGTACTTATCCTTAACTGGAACTTAAAATTACAAATTTTTCATTTTAGAAAGTACCTGTGAACATTTTGAATAGAAAACATCAAATCAAGAAGTATCAAGTTCCTTTACCAAACTGAAAAGGATGGTTGACTCATCACTGAAGAATAAACTGCTTTCGTATCAATCTTGTTTTTCTTATGTCAGTGTTACCAAAGCAAAGCTTGTGCCCTCAGTTTCCTCTTAGTCTTTCAAAACACATCAGTCAGAAGCCCACCAGTACTCAGCTGAGATGTCCCAAAGTTAACTAAGCCATAGCTGAAGCTAAAGATGCCACCTGTTACATCACCAACATTATTGGATTTCCAGATTGATTTCAGAGCTCTAAAATCTAATATCAGCTTAAAATGTGAATCACAGAAAATAGCTAAAAGGCATCAGTATTTCAGCTGTTTTCTGTGATTAGTTGACAGGAGTGAAGCCTTCCCAGTGTAAACCATTTGACTGATGTACTATTTCAATGTGGCTGGAGAAAGCCTGTGTGTAGGGTGGAATGACAGTATTTATATCTGTGGGTTTTTACTCACACACACTGTCACATCGATTGCTGATGTCAACAAACATAATATACAGCATTTAGTATCTCATTTTGGCATCCTCAGATGACTGCAGCTGAGAAAGCAAAGTGATGAAGGAGCCCACAGCAGGATGTGGAAGTCCTGCCCCGGAGGACTAATGCACACCGGAGACCCCAGCTGAGTCAGCCTTAAGGGCTACATCTACACTGCTATTCCAGGTAGAGGTCACCTGGGCATAAACTGTGACACTATGCTGTCTGACAATGTAAATGTACCAAAAGGGACAGGACAACAAGTATCTGTAGAATATTTTTCAGGTGCCAGCTGCTTTTTGCACGTCAATTGGGTGAAAGTAATACCCGCCTCCCCTGCCAGTGTCTGCCTCCCTGCTCTGTGCAGACATGAATAGGACTTTGTACAGATGCAAACAGCTGCCTACACACATCCTGCTCAAGGTTTACAGTATAAAGCATTAACATATTTTAACAGATGACAGATTAGACTTTCTTTTCACCTCTCCCTAATGACTGATTCTTAGATCTTACAGCTTAAAGGTTATAGAGTTTACAAAATGGAGGACTAAAGTTGGGATATTCCACAGGCACCTCTTTTCCCTCTCTGTTTGGATACTCTCCTCCTTTCACTGTCCATGAAAATCACCGAATCAATGCAAGCTCTGGCCACCAGCCATCATGTACAGTGTGAACACCCAAATGTCAATGCATACCTTCAAAATATTAACATGGTGGGAACTATACTCGGGCAAAGAGCTGCACATGGGAATACCTTTTAATTTATGGGAAATGAGCAGGAAGTGCATTGATGGCAAGATAATGGAGAACACTGCACTGATTTATTCTTACTTGGACTGGATGTAAGGAAAAAAGTATTTACAGTAAGGACGGTGAGGCACTGAACAAGTTGCCCAGAGAGGTGGTGGATGCCCTGTCCCTGGAGACATTCAGAGTCAGGCTGGACAGAGTTCTGGGCAACCTGATCTAGCTATAGATATCCCTGTTCATTGCAGGACAGTTGGACTAGATGACCTTTGAAAATCCCTTCCAGCACAAACAATTCTGTGATTTTGACCAGGCAAGAATAACCCTTAACGTAATACTCATCTTTGACCCTGCCCTGCAGGCTATACTAGGGCATGGCATGACTTCCTTAGGTAGGTGGGATGCTGAGCTGTCCTTTTCTGAATGCTTCAGGTGTGCTGATGACAAGTGCAGATGAGGGCCCATGTAGTATCCTGGGTACACTGCAAGGAGGTAGGAGACATTTGTTTAGCCCCTGTGGTGCACCATCTCAACGTGTTTGTTGGCCCAGACTTGGTGCTCTGCCAGCTACTGCTAGCTGGCTGATGCTTACCGCAGGGAGAGCAGAACAATGTTGTTCCTGACTGGAAAAGACTATTAGCAAACCCACACATACTTTGGTTTGCAGACCTCTCCATGTTGCCTTTGGCTAGCATACAGTGAAGACACAGCATCCTGCAAAACACCAAATGCATGCTGAGAACAGAAAAGTTCCATACAGAGTGAGTCAGACTTATAAGCAGATACATTGTCGTGATAATATTTTCTATGTCTGTTTCTGTCAGCACTTTGCAGTTTCTTATCTGCTGGTTTAAAGGTGACTGTAGGCATACACTTCCTCACTCTTCACTTCCTTACAAAATCAAGGAGAGAATTGCCTTTGACTGAAGCCTCAGCTGGAAGTTAATTAATGAGCTGAGCCTAAGCCTGAAGAAAAAGTCACACGTTGCATTTTGGGGTGGTTGCATCAACATGAGCAGTAGGAGCTGTCAGGAGCAGGTGGTGGGAATGTGGAGCTCACCCAGCCCTTCCCATCAGGATGCAAAATCCCCTTAATACCCTGTGTCTTGGAGCTTCAGAGCCTTAGCTTTTTCCTGCTTCTTAAAATGTAGGTACCAGCTAAAATGAGAGACTTAATGTCTCAAGCAGAAACCTTAGTGTTTGGGTTTTTTTTTTTCCCCAAATTGCTGCATTTTTATATCCTCTAGTGGCATTAAGGTTCAGATGTTCTTAGCTCATTTTGTATCAGATGTAGGCAAAACTGGTACTAATGTTGGACATTAATTAATATTGTCAAAATGGCACATGAATTAGTGAAGTGTTGTGTATTTGTTTTTCCCAGGGATGTAGTGGAATCTCTGTCCTTGGAGATGCTCAAGAACAGAGTAGACGTGACAGTGAGGGATGGTGTAGTGAGCATGGTGGGGATGGGTTGATGGGCTGATGATCTTAGTGGTCTTTTCTAACCTTAATGATTCTATGAAAACGTTGATGCATGGGTTGTATTTCTCCAGCTGGAAGTCTGCTATGAGAATTTCTTACATTTTCATCAGAAACAACAAGCTATTTTTGAAAATTAGAATTCTTTCTTCCTATATAAAAAATAGATGCTACATGGGAATTTATAGCATCTTTACAAATATATGTTTGGTGTTGATAAGAAACTTTACTTTTAGTTCTGGTGTGTTCTGTTTGCTACTCCCATTGAATAGCTCATACAAGGAAAAATGGTGAGTTTTCAAAAATGGTGATCCCTTAGAATAGAGTTGTAGAATCACAGAATCATTTGAGTTGGAAGGGATCTTTAAAGGCCATCTAGTCCAGCTCCCCTGCAATGAACAGGGACACCTGTAGCTAGATAGGTTGCTCAGAGCCCCATCCAGACTGACCTTGAATGTCTTCAGGGACAGGGTATCCACCACCTCTCTGGGCAACCTGTTCAATGCTTCACTACTGTTACTGTAAAAAAAACAAAACAAAACAAAACCTTCTTCCTTATATCCAGTCTAAATCTCCCCTCTTTTACTTTGAAAGCATTTCTTCTTGTCCTGTCACCACAGAGCCTGCTGAGGAGTCTGTCCCCTTCCTTCTTACAGCCTCCCTTTAGACACTGAAGGGCTGCTCTCAGGTCTCCTTAGAGCCAATTCCACTCATTTAAATTGGGCAGCTAACTTATTCCTAGATTCTGTGAGCTCTGCTTTTGCTGGATCTGCATGGATCTAGCTGAACTCCCCTGGAGGTGATTTCTTCCTAAAGAGTGTCAGGGGGAAGGAGAAGAGAGTAGGATGGTTTCCAACTTGGTGCCCTGGAGAGTGTAAGAACTCAGCATGTGCGTCACTTCTTGCTGCAGCCAAAGTCAATAAGAGTTGTGCTGAGGACTGATAAAAACTGGGAAAAAATGAAATACTTTGTGGCTTATTCTGAAACATCAAAAATTAAATTGTTCTTTTGATCCAGAGCTCAGAGCATCAGTTCTCCCCTTTAAATAAATCTGGGACTGCTCTTATGTGACAGCAGATTGATGAAGAGAAATGTGTGTGCGTCTGTGAAGCTTGCAGAAGTATGCAGTGCTGGGTGTGAGGAAACCAATAATCTTGCTTTCCTGGCAGGATTTTGAAGAGTGCAGCAAGGTTACGCATGGTGCAGATATAAGGTGTTGTGTAGGCTTCTGTCTGCCCCATTGTCTCAGTGCTTCGAGTTTGAACACTGTAAAAGTAACACGTTTGTTTGTACTTAAAGGCTTCATTGCAATGTATGAGCACAGTGGAGGGAAATGAAGGTATGTGTGTATGCAATTAATGAATAACTATGCAAATTATATAAAACAACTAGAGCATCAGACTAATTTAGTGAGTGATGGAAAAGGTCTGGAATGTCATTATAGATATTCTTATGCCCTACAACATGACTTTATTTTCTTTACCAACTCTCTTATTATATCTAATCTGTTCTAGATTCCAGAAAAGAAATGTGAAAATAATTCTAGCCTTTTCTTCAGGATAAAGCCCAGTTGCTGCTCTGCATTTTTATATGACTCAACACCAAGAAACCATTCCTGGTGGCTTTTTGGTACCTTGACAAATATAATAAGTAGTATTCTGAGCTTCAGATCTCAACAAGATTGTATGTTTGTGCATATGGATAAACACATGTGTTTTAAAGAGCCCTGTAATACAGTTTATTCTAAGCTTGGCCACATTTAATTGAAAAATAGACTTATCTTTTTCTGTGGAAATTTTTAACATCACTTTCCTCAGAATATGTGTGTGCAGTTTAACACTGAGTTGATAGAAAAATCTCAGAAGCTGAAAATATGTTTGTACATCTCATATAGACCATTTGGGTTTAATGTTTACTTCTCCATGGGATACAGTATTGGAAGAAAGAAACACAGGTGAAATCTTAGCTCCCTGAAAATTGAATTTCTTCACAGCTTTAAATGAAATTGGAATTTTGCCTAAAGTGTGGGAAAGAGCATTTAGCTGTAAACACGATGCCTTTGTCTCTTACATTTCATTCTCCTGAGTGTGTTAGTGCAGATATTTTCAGACTTACCTGTAGGTTTTTATCTTTGGCTTATGAAATTGCTGCTGTTAATGCAGAAGCTCTACCTGCCTTACACTTTCCATGTACAGAAACCTCTAAAAGGCTGGGACATGCCAATTGGATATGAAAGTGCATCCAAATACAGCGGAGGCATCTGGGCACTTAATTCCCTCTGACTCTATATAATGCCCAGATAACATCCTGAAGTCAGTTGCTGCATTCCACTACCCTCAGTGGACACTGGAGATGTCAGTCTTTACTCTGAATTTGAGCATGAAACTCCAGTTTTTCTGTCCCATTTAAAGCTCTAGGCAAGGTCATGTCAGCATAAATTGCATGGGAGCAAAGACTGCAGTGACCTTTGCAGTGCTTGGAGAGGAAATCACTGTGCTGAAGCCTCTGGGTCAGTGTAGGTGAATTGGGCATAGCTGACCAGCTACACAGGGATTCTCTATACTGCTGTAGCATGCTGCATCCAGCAAGGACAACTTGCCACACCTCTTTGAGTTTCCAGCAGCCACCTGTTGGGTTCTTTTTGATAACAGCTGATAGCAGAACGAGAAGGCTCTACTAGGAAAGGATAGTGAGGCAGGGGAGTTGTAACTGGGTTGACTTTACAGTCCCTTCCAATCCAAACCATTCTGTGTGGTTCTAGGATTCTGGGGTTATGCAAATTCTGGGGCATCATGCAGTCAGTTTGCAGTTCCCACTATGGCCACTGGGTGCACGTGTTGTCTGTACAGGAATGTGAACATTTGGGATCATCTTTCCCACGCTCTTGTCAGATAATAAGGTCCTTCATAGAGGTAATTGTATTACATTACCCTCTGTTCCTGTTTTCAAATTAGAGATGGAAAGACCAGCATATGGTGAAGAGGGAAATAAGATTTGTATGCCTGACAATGCTGCTTAAATTTGTTGACTTAGGGCCTAGCAATGCCTCTCAAGGATAAAGGATTTATCTGATGGGCACTATGCAAACAGTGAAAAATATTTAACACAGTCTCTGCCCTGGGGATCTTACAGGTTAAACACAACTTATGAGAAATTCAGGTATCTGGAAGGTGAAGAGAATATAAGAAGTTAATCCGAGTTTTCTGACTGCTATTCCAGTCTAAGGAAGCAGGCAGTTTAAAGGGTCTTAATGCTACACTGTCAAATGATAAGCCTTTTCTTAGACACAGGGCATGTCAAAGTACTGACTTAAGTTTGTTCCTTGTACTTCCTGACTTAAAGTATTGCTTTACTTGTCTTAATAAACCATTAGAAAGACAAGAAATGTATTAGCAGTGTAATTCTATTTTTTTTTTTTTGAGTTCCAGCGGTCCAAAATCTAATAAGAAAGGAATACTGCTTTGCATGCTATTTGTCTGTGTTGGTCCTTTGATCCTGACTAGCTCCAACAAATGAGATCAGTTTACAATGCAGTAAACAGACTGGCATAAACGAAGAAGAAACACTGCAAGGAAATGAATTCCTGATCTGGGCACAAGTCATATTTGTTAGGTTATGTTAAGGTTATGGACAATGAGAGAATATGATATCAAAAGCAAGTTTGCAGTCTGTAAAACTGTGGAGGATGGGCTAATTGGAGAGAGTTTGTTCCTAAATCATGCAAATGGGCTTGCTACAGATAAGACTAATTTTTTCAAAGCTGATTAAAAGCATTCATACTCCAACCATGAATGAACATTCAGACAGTGGGAGCTTCAAATGTCCACACACTCACAGTATTGGTATGCATATTGTCCAGCAGATTATTAGGACATAACTAATTGCGTATTCTCACTTTAATAAAGTGTGCACTGAATTGGAATAAGAAATATTTTCTGTCATTGAGCCTTTCATTCGTTGGTTTATTGAGTATTAGAACTTATTTGCTATCTCTCTAAGCCCCAGTCAGTGTTTAGAGAGAGACTCATGGTAGAATGGTGGCCCAAAGAAAATGTCATTGCCACCAAAGGACATGGGTAGAATGCTGTCTTTAGCCAACCAAAAGAAGGACTTTTCTCCAATCCTGTTCAGCCCCAGAGTGCGGAAGCGTTAAGGGAAAGAGCGCTTTGGGAGGCTTGAGATTTCAGAGGAAATAGCACAGATATTTATAACATCCCTTTTGGTTGGTTGAAAACCCAGTTTGACATCAAAAAGATTGTTGAGGGAGAACTTTTCACCAGCCGTTCCTCATCCTTATTGAAAGAGACAGGTAGTTCCTGTGAGTACTTGTAGAAGCAGAAGACAGCAGTGAGGGTATAATCATTTGTGGATTTCATGTGCTGTGATGCCTCCAGGAATTCCTCCAACTCTGTGTTCCCCTCCTACTCCTGGAAGATCTTGAGGCATGTATATGCATGCTGAGACCAGAAAGGTGAATAGTTCCTAAGGTATCAAACTTCTGCAAGTTCCTTTGAACTGTCTTTCTCTTCAGTTTTGGTTGGGGAAAAAAAAAAAAAATAAAAGCTGATGAAACTGAAGCATGATTTGTGTTCTGATGATATTATGCTTCCTTAATGCATTTCATTAATGCGTTCAAGGAGTTCTTAGGTAATATACATGACTGAGAATGCTTTACTGGTTGCTTTATTTCTGTGAATAAGATCCCTTTTAATGGGATCAGAATATTTATTTTCTCACAACGATATTAGTATGGCATAATATAGTACAGATTTTGTCACATAACTATATTCAGTGCCACTGTAATCTGATTTGAGATAAAATATAGAATTACATCAGGGAACATCTGGTTTCATAGCTTTTAAATTTAGTATAATATAAACTCACTTCTCTCACAGAGAATTAAATGCATTTCAGAACCAAAAATTTTTGAACAAAGAACAAATCCATTATTCAATATGCTGGGCTCCAGATACAGTGTTTTTCTTCAGATTCATTGCTTCTCTGTGATGCTGCCTTTGTTTGAGAAAGTGGTGTTTTTGAATAATATGAAAATAACTTCTCTGCAGAGCTGTTCTTCATCTTTATTATTATTTTTTTAACTCCAGGATCACATAAATGTGATATGGAGAAATTAGCTGCATTTGAGACAGATGACAAGTTATGGATGGCATTGCAATTTAGATAGTAAGTAGTAAAGCCTGTTATTTAACCCATTCCTAAAAAAACAGGATAGCAAACACATCTTAGGCTTGGTTAAAAAAACTGTAAAACCACATCAGAACTAAACGTTTAGAAATCACCCTAAAATGCACTAAAAGCTGCAGAAGTACTCCAGTCAGTGGGATCAAGGCTGTAGAGCTCACTGAAAGAAGTGGAGATCCTGGAAACTTCAGCACATACTAAGGACAAAAAAATGCTGTAGCGAATCAAATGCTTGATATTCTAAGTGTAGATGAAACAATTCTGGTGATCATGGATCTGATTTTGGTGTCCTCTCTAGACCAAGGTTATAGTAGAGACCAAGAAGAAGCCGTGGGCCTTGTTTCCCACCCCTGAGTCTAGTGGTAGCCCTCCTGTCAGCCAGATTATGTTGGTTTCTTCTCCCCTTCACCTAATCTAAACATAAATACCCACTACTTGTGTATAAGTAAAACACAATGCTTTTCAGTTTGCCTAATCACATCTTGTGCTACAGAGGGGAAAAGAACATATCTGAGGCAAAATCTTCGTAAAGGAATGGTACATTAAATGTTTGTTTCAACTCACAGATGGCCATCAATTTATTTTTTGTTTTACTGCAGAATTACTAAGGTTGGAAAATACCACTAAGATCATCTAGTATATCAAACAACCCATCACCACCATGCCCACTAAACCATGTCTGTCAGGATATGAGGATATTTTTACATTATCCTTCCAGTCTGAAACAGGAATGCCTTACTAGAGCAAATACCCAAACCATCTCAATTTACTGTCTTTTTTAAATTTTTTTTTCATTGGGAAGTAGTCATGTACGAACTGGATTTTATTCAAAAAACACAATCTCTGAGCACACACAACACTCCACTCACTAACCAACATTTAATTCCATGAACCAGACTGGGACCAGTCTAATGTAAAAGCTCCTAAAAATGTGTCAACATCAGGTTCTTGGCATCAGTCTGCCAGTCTTATCTTCCTGGGCTTGCTCTATTTGGTGTGTGACATAGCCTCAGAGTTTGTTTTGCAATTTTATAGTAGATAGTCCCCCACATTCATTACACATTAGGGTCCTTGTGCATATTGGATCATATATTTCAGTATATATTTAGATTATTTTTCTCGTGTGAATAATGAGGTACATAATGGCCTCTGAACTCACACAATTATAGAGAGGCTGAAATAAGAGATCAGGGCTTGAGTCTCCAAGTTCAAAGTCAGAGGTCAATGAGAAACTGCCGGATGTGTCACTGAGGTCTTTGTCACACTCATGCTCATTTAAGTCACAGAGCAGACATTCTGGAATGTGCAGTGCAAGAAATCCAAATGTGGAACTCTACGCAAATCAGAAGAGAAGTTTTTAATAGGGATATGAATATTCTGTCTTTGGCACAGTAGACTTGTCAACATTTGAGAACATTGTAAAAAGCCTGAACAATAGTTTGAAAACATATCTTGCACTTATTGTTGTAGAATCATAGAATTATAGAATCACTCAGGTTGGAAAAGACCATTAAGATCATCTAGTCCACCCATCAACCAATCACCACTGTGCCCACTAAACCATGTCCCTCAGTGCCACATCTACACTTTTAATACAGTAATACCTCCAGAGACATTGACTCCACCATTTTCCTGGTTCTAATGCCTGGACACTCTTTTGGAGAAGGATTTTTTTCAGACATCCAACCTGAAATTCCTCTGGTGCAACTTAAGGCCATTACCTCTTGTCCTGTTGCTGTTATGTGGGAGAAGAGGCTGATCCCTACTTTGCCATAACCTCCTTCCAGGATGTTCTTGAGAGTATATTTTTAGATAAAAGAACAGCTTATTGCTGGGTCTGTGGTGTATCCAAGGTCATGTTTTACCCTGTAGTTACCAAAAGGAGGGACGAAAATCATTGTAGTAGGATGGAGTGAGCAATGTGAAACAGCTCATTGAACTGGAAAGTCAGGTGTGCTTTGTGGACCAGTGGCAGAGCACTGAGAGATGGCATCTGCACTGCCTTGATTGTGAAACTTCTTGGGAACTACCTATGTAATGCCCAGTATCTGGTTTGTTCTCATGTGCATAAATAGTTGTAGTAGCATGAAAGGTTCCTAAAGCAAAACAAGAGCTGCTGTTGAAATGGGAAATCACATTTGAGTGGTCAGTGCAGATCAGTTTGTCTGAACGTGGTTTTGGTTGAGACTAAAACTAGCTGAAAACTTCTTTAAAAATTCTTTTCACAAAGCAAGCAGACACTTTAAATCAGTGCTGTTCAGTGGGCTCCATAAAGAAGCTTTTGTTGCTGTGATTGATCTGAAATGTTTAGGGAAGCATTTACCTTCTGAAGTTTTCTCCTCCATTTTGTTGGCAGCTTTTTATTTTCTACTGTGTTCCAAGCTTCTGTTTTCTCTACTTTTTGGTTCTATTTCATCACTGAATAAAAAAAAAAAAAAGCTTGCAGAGGAAAAAGAGATGACATTAATTTAACATTTTGTTGGAAACCTTTTCATTTTTAATTCAAGTTTATTTGACACCCAGAGGAAATACCGCATTTTTAACAGTCTGTAGTGAACAGACTACTGCTTTCAACTTCTATGGAAAATAAATGAAGTGAACCTAAAGTATCTTCTTAATATGTGCTATAGCGATGTCCATGAGATTAAAAGATGAAGGGATCCAAACCTCACAAACAAAAGTCTTATGGATTGCTTTGCCTCAGTGCTGACTCCGCTGACCAGAAATGCCAGGGGCACTCTGCCGCCCTCTGACACATCAGTGCTGCCATGACACATCCAGCCCAGCCTCCAGCTGCCTGTCCAGGAGGATGCAGCTGTCTCAAAGGTCCTCGAGCGTCTAGATGGCACTAGCAGCCTATACTTAGGCACATGAACTGAGTCCCAGAGCTATAACTGAGCTTCAGTTTCAGATATTTGATTGTCTACAATATGTACTAGGTGTGTGCATTTTCATACTGAATTACAGAATCATAGAATGGTTTAGGTGAAGGGACCTCCCAACCTCCTTGCCAGCCACAGATCGGTCTGCCCAGGGCCCCATCCAAACTGGTCTTGAACACCTTCAGTTATGGGCATCCACAATTTCTTTGGGTAACCTGTTCCAGTGTCTCATCCCTCTTTGACTAAAGAATTTCCTCCTATCATCTAACCTGAATCTCCCCTCTTTTACTTTAAAGCCCCTTCCCCTTGTACTATCACTATCGAAATGTGGAAAAAGCCGTCCTCCCCTCCAATTTATAAGCTCCTCCCTGAAGCCTTTTGTTTTCCAAGCCAAACAAGCTCAACTCCCTCAACCTTTCTTAATAGGAGAGGTCCTCCAGCCCTTTCAATATCTTTGTGGCTCTCTCCTGGATCCACTCCAACAGTTCTATGTCTGTTTGGCACCAGGGGCTCCAGGCCTGCACAAAGTACTCCAGATGATACCTCACAAAGGCAGAGTGGAGGGAGACTGTCACCTCACTCTACCTGCTGATCACCCTTGTTTTGGTCTGAAATTGCTTCGACTCAAGTGCAACACCTAGCACTTGGTCTTGTTAAGCCTCATTAGATTCTTGTGTGCCCGCTTTTTAAGCATGTCCAGGTCCTTATGGATGGCATCCCTCCCTTCTGTTGTGTCAGCTGCACCACTCAGCTTTGTGTTGTCAGCAAACTTGCTGAGGGTACACTCAACCCCAGTGATAACAATGAATGGAGATCTAGATTTGTATCAGTCTACACAGTAATCTAATGTTATCTGAAATGCTCAGTGATATTTGAAGTATGTCTGGGGGCTGCAGAATTGTTCTGTGAAAGGCTTTGTCTGTGATGGGGTTTCCAAACACTGCTTCCACCTCTGCTGTGGACATTGAAATGGAGTCCCAGTCTGGAGGTAGCATTCTCCCAGGCTGCATCCATGTTCTCATGGCCAGGAATAGATGGAGAAAGCATGCACAATGCACCTACTGCAAACCAAACCCTGACCATGAAATGGCAACTCAGATTAATGACAGTCTTTTTCTCTCATTTAACAACAGGTCTCGGTACATCATGAAGAAGGAGAGCCAGGGCAGCACAGTGGTGGTCTTATTCTGTTGCCAGGAAGAACTGTTACTATTCCCTTGAGCCTGAAGGTTATTGACAATCACAATGAGGTGGCTGCCACTGTCTCTGACCACCTTTTAGCCCTGCTGCTGCTTGGCAGGCAAACTGTTCGTAAAACTAATTTATAGGGGAAGAAGTCACAAGAAATCCATCTTACAAAATATGGATTATACAACCTGGCATCTAACTAGGAGACCAGGGCAACATTGGCAGCTGTTCACAACCCACTGTTCTGAATGGTGTGTGGGTAAATCTGCATCACTCTCTGAATTACGTGGAAGGAACATTGCACTGTGCAACGATCTGCTTGTAGATACTTGCCTGATACCCTAAACTGCATCAAAGTTAGTAGTTCAGAGTTGTAAGATACCTTCTAGGCAAAAAGTGGACAGAAGTTGAACTTTAAGTATCTCAGAATTTTTGTCCTAGAAAGGAAAGCTTATTCCTATATATGCAAGGAGAAAAAATAAATGTGAACAACCAGGGTAGAAAAAACTTGAAAATTTGAAAATCACAACTTGTTACTGTTTTCTCTTGCAGCAAGTAGGAAAACAGGCATGTCACAACTGCAGACATGACAAGAGATGATGATGGGAGCCTTACACCTGCATCTCTATGCAGAAGTCAGGCTGATATAGAAGTATGTTACAGCACTCCACTCTAGCAAACCCTGAAAGGAACTACAAGAATGTGCACAGTTAGTTACTGAATCGTATTTAAACTTAGTAAACCTCCTTAGTAAGACTACAGAAGCACACCAGATTAGGAACTCTAACGAAGAAAATGCACTTATTTACTTTACTGAATGAATGGAATATGGTGGAAACCATCTCTCTTCCCCATGAAAATGATGATAAGGAGCAGTAAAATGTAACCTCAAGA
Source organism: Odontophorus gujanensis (assembly GCA_013399175.1). Lineage (NCBI taxonomy): Eukaryota > Metazoa > Chordata > Aves > Galliformes > Odontophoridae > Odontophorus > Odontophorus gujanensis. The sequence continues at coordinate 656,609 of VXAB01013879.1, forward strand.
CTAATTTTCTGTTTCAAACTGTTAAATATCACACGTAATATTTCTGTAACTTTGTAACCCTCCAGCACAGGGGAGAAATCGATTATGAGAATCTGCTCCACACTATTCCTGATTTATACCAGTGTGAGATTAGAGCCTGTCGCTGGTGTCTGTGGTTCCCAGTAAAAGTGCTGACCCAGGCACTTGTGGGACTGTGCTAAATATTGCATGAGCTAACCATACATGCAGAAACCTAGAACGGAACATTAATCACTGTGAACTTAATGATGTGGGATGTTTTACTATTTTGTAAGTATTAAATGATTCATTAAAAAAGCTGATTGACTCAGAACTTTGATTCAAACTTTTGGTAGGGTGAGAATGCAGAGATGCAAGAGTAGCAGAAATTCATGTTGAGTGTTGTTTTTTTTTTTTCCAGAAAAGGCACCGTGCAGCAAACAGCTTCCCTCTCTTTTGTTCAGGCCCTTTTTCTTTGGCGTGAGCTTTCTCAGGAGATCACAATCTAAAGAAGAACTTATGGACCACTTAGAAGGGCTTCTAGCTATGGAGAGTGAATGCTCACCCATTTAATTTATAATGCTGGACCTCAGGCAGCACCAAAACACATTTCATTTTCCCTTACTTGCAAGTTTTTACTCTTCTCAACATTTTTTCTTGCTTCAGGCTTAGACCAAGCCTTAGGCAATGTTCATCTGAGTGAAGGCAAAGGCATGATTCATCTCAGCAAAGGCAAGTGTCTACTTTGAGATGTATGGCAATAAAGTTCCTGTCAATATGACAGTCCTTTCTTCAACTAAAAGGGGAAAAATTCTGTGATTTTGTGAACACAGATGTGAGCTTTCAGCTTTTGTAGTCACTGGCACATAATGCTCAGATGTTTCATGCCTCCATTTTAGGTATTCCACTTGGAGTTGGACCACCTCACATCTGAGCTTCTTGTCTAATCAGTGAGGAAGGAAAGATCTTTGGGGAAAGATTTCTCATGCTAAAATAGGGCAAAGAACCTGTGAAAACTGTGATCTAATTGCACTTATTTTTACAAAATATTTTTACAGAATTTTTCTTATTGCAAACACAGGAGGTTAGAGTCAAAGTTAACCTTCCTAAGTGTGATCTACCAAAGAAATGGCTTACTTTTCTCTTAGTGGCAATTCATGCAACCCAGTTGCAGAGCAGTGGCACTGAAGCAAGAAGAATTCTGGCTGTTCGTATTATACCTGAATTCTGGTTGTACGGGATCTTGAAATTTTCAGCATCCTGTGGACCATAGCTGACCTTGCCATGGTTGTTTCATTCCTTGTCTGATTCTGCTCATTTGCTTCCCACAGTTTGATTTCCTGGGAAACTGTAGAAACTTTCTCCTTCCTTTTTACTGCTGCCCCAGCAAGCAACATCGGATCAGCTGCATGCAGCTGCCAGCCAGAGCTGCTGGCACAGATCTTGCTGAGCAGGTGCTTTCATTATAGTTCCACATAACAACTGAACACCTGTGAGGTGTAAGTCATTGAAAGGTGGAAAGTAGAACTATATTTATGTAGAAAAATTCCTCTGCTTTCAAGCTTCGTCTTCTCTAGAGCTACCTTTAATTTTTGGTGACAAATATAGAAACAGAGACTTTGGGTGTCACATGTATAGCTCTTTTTTAATTATTATTTTATATTACTTATGTTTTCCAATGGGGATTTTCTTTGGTTACAAAAGGCTAACGAAATATTTGCATACCTAAACCAGCAAGAGTTTGTAGCTGCACCAGATTAGGAAACATACAAACCAGGAGGATGAACAAAGCTGCTGGAATTTCTTACTTTATGTTGTAAGATGTTCAGTGTATGTCATGATTTAGATTTGGTTCTCCATAGAGGGGTAATTTGACCACAGAAAATCTGTAACAGAAAATACTGCATGAATGTCCTCTTACTTGTCCTAATGTCCTCTTATATCCTCAACAAGATTTTAAAGATAGCATTCAAGCCAGACAATGGAGAGAGAAAACGCAGACAACCTAGGCTGCATTTTAGCAGTTCTGGAAACTATTCCTTTTGTTATGTTTTCCATTTTCCTGTCAGTATCTGTATTTTTTCTATGTAACTAAACACACACACACACACAAAAAAACCAACCACCAAACAACAACAACAAAACCCTCTTACATTGTGTTAGCTGAAAAGAAAAGTAACCTTGTAAACATTTTGCTGGAGATTTTAAATGTTAATGAACCAGAGTGAAGTTCTTGCTGGGGGCAACCCACACATCTCTGCAAAGTGTGAACAGCAAGGAGGAAGGGGAATTACAGAGGATGTTACAAGGTGGTATAATTATTTACAGCAGGTTGGAAGTAGTGAAATGAAGATGTAGGCAGGTTGTAGGGAAATGACAGGGAGCGCTGGAATGCAGAAGCTGCAGAGAATCCCCTGGATTGCTGGGACTCGTGTCATTCAAACGATGTCATCCCATCATTTAGGAAACAGTTGCCCAGGAACAAGGTGGTGAATTACGTTTAGTGAGTCTATGCTCCTAGCATTGTTTTTTAGTCCCATTCCTGCCATGGGATAGGTTTGTGTCTGGTAGCCAGTGAATGGGAGCTAGGAGTTTGTTACCACTGCTGGACCAGTGCGTTTCACCTAGTCCTCTCTGCCTCACTCCAAAATCTCTTGAGAATAATCCTGGTGTTGCTGTTGAGGTCAATAGAGAGCTCCTATTGCATGTCCAATACATATGGTGTCAATTGGATCTAAATTCAGGTCTTCTAGTTCTTCTAAATTTGGATTTACTTAACAGGTTTACTGTGCTGTTCATATACTATAGATCTAAGTAACCTGTCATGTAACCTTTTATGCCAATACAGCTTCATTAACAATCCTTCCCAGAACAAAAAGTGAAGTATCATTGGTCAACACTAACATTTTTTTCTTTGTTTTTCCAGAGAGTCTTTATTCCCTTAGATGTTTTCCTGTAATAAGGAGAAAACAAATCAAGAAATCAAGAAACCTTATGAATTTCATGTAAATTAGTTAAACAGAAACCTCAGTGACTATTATTAAAGAGATGCTTGTGCTTGTACAAAGTTATAAATACTGAAAAAGACATTCTGAAGCTGAAATCAGGCTAGACTGGAATATAGCTGCTAATGTATCTCTAGGAGAAACTAAAACTTTTATGGTGGTTTCCCATGTGGGAAAAACAAAACTTCCCTGCCTGCCATCAGAACTACCTAAACCCTTTCAGAGATGGATTCCTCTTTGATTACAAATGGTAAGAGGTGGGACATGAGTTTCTGCTTCCTGATCTGTGGGTTCAAACTGTGGAATGATCCTCACCTCCAAGCTACAACTTCTCAGCTAAGGCTAAGGAACAACAAAAGCAAGGTGGAAATAACCCTGAACTAAACATTGGAACCATGGTATGCATGGCTGGTATGTGTGACAGTGGTCTGACACAACTCTGGTGCTCAACCACAAAAGAGGCCAGCTAGTAAATGACAGCATCTCTCCCTCTGTGTTAGCAAACAATTATATTTGTGAAGTGGAACAATTCCTACATGCAGCTGGAGACAGCAGGGAGAGCTTGACTCTTGGAGGGGCTCACTGACCAAGATTTGTGCCATCTCTCTTTTCATTTTAATAAAATGTTTTGTTTCTGTTGAAGTTGGTACAAGCAACCCTAAAAGTTGGCTTTATTGTGAATGCATTTCCTGCCAAAAGTCATTTGTTGGGAATGCTAGAAAATCCTTTTCTTCACTGGCAGTCCCACCTTTTGGAAAAGCAGCTGCTCATTTCTATTAACAGAACAGGTCTTGATTCCTTAGTATTAGCAAAGCCTGTGTAGATGCAGGAAAACCACCAAGATGGAAGATGAAGATTCAGAAAAGTTGTTTTTTTCTGCTGCAGGAATGCCTGTCTTTGTCTAGGGAATGATTCAGAATCTCATGACAGTATGAATAACTGTTCCTCTTTCTGTTGTTATGAGGTTTTTTGACACCTCTGGACCTCAGCATATCAACTGTATGATTCTACGGACTGTTGATATTTCTTTCTCCAAGCCCACAAGCTTTTAACTGATACTTAATTCACCCATTTCTCTGAAAGGAGCTGTGAGAAACACAGCTGTACAGGCTAGCCTCATGGGAAGAGACAGAGTTTTATGCCATCTGTGCCAACATTATACAGTCATCAGTATATCTATGACACCTAATGAGATTTTCTCACCAGTAGCTTCTGCATTCCTTTTATCTAGTGTCTGAGTTCCTGACTCCTCTTTACTTTCCTCTTCCCTCTCCTCTCTTTAGTCAAAACTAACCAGAATTGGTTTCTTTGCTTTAAATGTGCATACTGTCTTTGGAAAATTGTACTTCATCAATCAAGGTAATGAACCCTTAGTTAGGAGCTATGGTTTTTAGGAGTCACTTGTGTGTATAATAGAATCATAGAATCATTTGAGTTGGAAGAGATCTTAAAAAGTCATATAATTGTGCTTTGCATTCCCAGGTATTTTATAGCACACAAGATTTTCCGGAATTTCCAGATTCTCCTTTTTCCTTCTCTGATAAATAGGCATCTGTTCCATCAGCAATGTTAAACTTAGCTGTAGAAGCAATAACAGTGGAAATAAGAGACCAAATGGTACCAGCAATCCTATTTTCTGTCTCTCCACCAAAGCTGGTAGAGAATCTCGAGACTCTCTTAGGGGAATTTGAAGAATTCATATTCCCAGAAATCTAGAAAATGTCATTGACAGTGGCAGCAGCTGACTTGCACTTAACTCAGTGAATGCTGGACTGCTTTGTTTCCTAGAGGAATTATCTGAATTAATAAATAGCTCTCCTCCCTTATAAAAATAAAGCCTAATATGCAATTAAAATGAAGGATTTTCCTTCTGAGATTGTGGGGAGCTGTTAGATAAAATTATAGGAAGACCAGATGTGAAAGTACTGTTGTTTCACATATTTTAAAATGAGGGTAATTAAAAGAAGTGAAACATATAGAGTCTGTCTTTGGAAATGTGTTTGTAAGCCCCCATGCTAGGATCTGTGTCATTAGGGAGAATGTAAGGACTAGTTATGGTATGTGACAGATAGAAGACTAATTACAGAACACACACTTGGATTTCATTAATACAGTAATGAGAGTTCATTAACCAGTGGCAGTGAACAGCAAGATCAGTACTGCAATCATATTATTATTTATTTCTATTACAGTACTGCATGTAGAAATCAAGTGAAATGGGAACCCCTATTGTGCTAGGTGGTGCAAAACCGCAAATTAGGTGATTGCATCCCACAGTTTAAACACCACTTTTTCTAGCCATTTCCTATGGGGATTAGAGTCCCTTTCTGATGGTGTTAAAGTAGGTAGATTTTTTTTTTTACTTGAACTTGTGGAAATTAAGCTGTTAAGTACATTAAAAACTCATAATGTTGATCACTAGCTGTGGGGCCATGTAGAATTGGGGTGTTCATGAAAGGGCAGAAGTGGAAGTTGCACTGGGTAAGCAGATAGTAGCACAGGAACACAAACTGAGCTAATCAGAATCTCTGAATAAGGCGGTTGGATTACTGCAATAAATTCTTATTTTAGAAGAAAAAAGGAAAATTTATAAATTCAAATTTTCTAGGATTCCATCTCAGGAACTGTGAAACACTGAGCAAAGTATCTGCATGTTGTAACCAGTTCCCTAGCCTCTCACACTGGAAAGCAGATCTGCAAATAAGGATCTGAAGGTCCTGGTGGACAACAAGTTGACCATGAGCCAGCAGTGTGCCCTTGTGGTCAGGGAAGCCAGTGGTACGCTGGCCAGCAGATGGAAGGAGGTGATCTTCCCCTTCTTCACAGCCCTGGTGATCCCTCAGCTGGAGTGCTATGCCCAGTACTGAGCTCCCCAGCAAAAGAGAGACATGGACCTTCTGGACCAAGCCTCAGCTCAGGCTATTGAGATGATGAAGGGATTGGCGCACTTCTTCTATGAAGAAAGGCTGAGGGAACTGGTCCTGTTCAAGCCTGAGAAGGCTCAGGTGGATCTGATCAGTGTGTCAAAGTATTATTTGAAAGGGAGAATGTCAGGAGGATGGGGCCATACTCTTCTCAGTGGTCCTGCATGATAGGACAAGAGGCAACAGGTACCAACAGGAACACAGGAGAGTCTGTCTGAACATTAAGAAAAACTTTTTTTACTGTGAGGGTTACTGAGCACTGCTGCAGGTTACCCAGGGTGGTTGTATAGTCTTCTTCAGATATTCAGAGGCTGCCTGTACACAGTCTTGGGTAATGTGTTCTGACTGTCCCTGCCTGAGCAGGGAACGTTGCTTCGCAAAGTTTGTCTTAACAGTCATTTTCTTTGGTCAATAATGGCTTTTCAGAAGTCTTGAATTACCATAACTTCCTGAAGATTCATTGCTGTTTGATGGAAATGATTCAGTTGTGTAAACATAGGACTACTACAGGAAGGTCTTGGTTATTTGAAATAGCAGGAAAGAGATGACATCTAAAGGGGACCAGAGCTTCCTGGGATAGTCCTCAAGGACAGATCAGAAAGCAGAGGACATGTCAGATGCCTCCATTTAGGCATGTGATTCTTTTTCTGTAAGTTACGATGTGAAAGACAGCAACTAAGTGTTGTCATATGGAGTTCAACACTTCTACAGGGTGACATGAATTAGCTTTGAGGCAGACTTCACCTCATTATGATTCTTGAGGAATATGAAACCGAATCTAACATCATGTTGGTGTAATCTTACTAGTCTTGTCCACTTCAAGATTATGAGTCCAGCCTGACTTTCAGAAAGCATCTGGGAAACCAGGAATGGCCAAAGCAATACCATGATATAATAAAAGGCAACCTTATCACACTTGCAGATCATCTTGAAACTTTAAAGAAGCCTTGCTCATCAAATAAATGGAGGCAGCAATATACTATTTTATTTCATTTTTTCCAAGAGCCTATATGTTTTAAAGTAACAATGAAAATATCATTCTATAGGGTTTGATAACCGGCCCTGATTAAGGCCAAAACCAAAGATATAATAGATATTTAGAACTTTTTGTGAATCCGTGAAACCATTGACTACACAAGCATTCTACAGTACTGAAAATTAGTATTTCTTTGTGAAGGTACCCAGATAAGGAATTAGGTGCTGGCTTTCAGGTACTCCAGTTTAAGGAGGTTGTAACCATGATTTTCACTTAAACACAATTATCATTTTTCTCCTAATGTATATGAATAAACGGAATTCTAGGTATTCTGCAAGCAACTGTTTAATGATTCCACATTTTGTTATCATTGTTCTCCTTTCTCTGGATATTCTTATGTGGGTTTATTTGTATGTTCCCATTAAATGAAGTCTTGGATGTCTTCTTTATTTATGCATTTTTAATTAGAAAATTCAGTAGTTAAGAACTGGGGCATGTGAAGACACAGCCATTTCATGTCCTGCTGTGATCTTGTTATAAGTCCCAAATTAATTGATATCGAGCCAAATTTGAACTTGGATAAAAATGGCTTTAGAGACTGATCCTGGGTGTATTTGGAGGTCTCATGGGTGATTTAGTACATGCAACCTCTCCAAGACCACAGAGTGTTGCATTTGTTCTTGTAAGAAGGTGCAGGACATTTTTATTCCTGGAGGTGAGCAATCAGTAAGGGACCTGTAATGCATTTTCCCAGAGAGGAGGCTTCAGTCCTGATGTACCAGTTCATTTCCTGCAGAACCCATAACCTACAGAATTGCAATCATACTGGTGTCCGTAGGGAACGCCCTCATTCTTTGCCTTCAAGATCAAATCCTCCAGGTTAAAATGGGAAATTCTTGCAGCCAAGGTAGCCATACAACCACCAATTACATCCAATTCCCTACATAAGAATCTTTAAGAATAGTGTTTTTAAGCAGCAAACCTACAATACCTTTCTCTGACAGAAAGTGCCATTTTCCTCTTTTTGTAGGAAACATCAGGTGCTCACAGCAGTGATTTGCAGACTTGTATTCTTCTCTAGCCATGGATGAGTTGGAACCTTGCAAACAGTTCTCACAGCTGCTGCTTTTTAGCCAGAATGAGCAAAGGTGTGGATGCAGGGCTCATCTGGTTGAGCATCTATTTACTCCTGTGAAAATAAGGAGAGAAAAGGGCTCTAGGACTCTCATGGTTTCCCAGACATTTGTCTTTCTCAATCTCTTCCTTCATTTGCAGCCTATAAAAAAGAAACACACTGATAAATGTGACAGAAGACAGTCCAACTCCACAGCAGGTTTCCTACAAAGAGCTGAATTTTTATTTTTCACCTTTTCTCTTATACTACATCTGAAAACAAATACAAAAATCCATTGTTTTTGATGAAGCTAAAATTTTCACAGCGTATTTTCCCAACAGTGATTCTGTGTAGTACAAGCAAGAAATTCTGCAAGAGCAGCACTGTGATGCTATGCTGTCTATACAAGCACAAGGCCAAATGAATAAGAAGCTCTATCTAGATTAATTGTAACAGTACTCAAAACTGACAGTATGTGATATGCTTGCTCACAGATGCAATGCGAAGTCAAAAGCTTCAACATACAAGAGGCGTGCTCCTCATTTTGTCATGGGAAAAGCAGGCTCAGGGTAAAAAAATGAAGGTGAATCTTGAATCTTGATTGCTAATGCTGTATCTGTTGTACTATAGAAACGTGAAGGAGGAATAGATGGTGAATAGTATTTCTTGCCAGGTCCTTTTCCATTGTATAATTCTGTTCAGCATACTCTTCTGATTTCTGCCTTAGAACGTCTAATTAAAACAAACAGTAAAAACAAGTAACCTCCCCAGTGCTGTCATGCAACTACATGTAGCAACAGAAATTCATGGACTTGCAGTCAGATTTGCAGCAACATCTCTCTGTCCTTTGCACCATCTGAGAATCTCAACCTGGTATGGTTTTGTTACCTAGATTTGATTAGAAATTTTCCCTTTCTTAAAGCTTCTGTAAACATTCATTCTTCAATTCTATTTTCAATTCTCAATAGAAGAATGTGTCTAATTTACCCATACATAACGTGGCTCTTCTGTGCTGAAACACTTTAAAGAGCATCTTTAAAGCAATTTTTGGAGGCACTAATGAAATTTTCCTCCTTTCTACCCAGCATTCCCATTTCTAAAAGTTCAAAAATATACCAGCCAGCATAAAGCAGAGGATGATTTGCTTAAATTCAGGCATCTTTAACCTTCTCTTCCTCATGAAAAGCAATTTTCTTTTTAAATGTTTCAAAATTTGCAGCTGTGCTGCTGTAACAGGATGTTCTCAGCTATAGGAAACACGTGAGTATCTGCATGCTTTCTGATTCAAAATTTTTAATTCAATTTTAGTGTACACTTGACATGATGAATTCAAGCTTTGTAACTATTGAATAAGCTTTGGGGAAGATGGATTGAGTTTGGATAAAGTAATGTGTCATCAAATGACACACTTTCTTTCATTCTTTCTCAATGTCAGGGACACAGAAGAAAGGGGATGAGTTAGTTTGGACAAATATACTTAGAGGCTCATACTCCAGCTTACCTGCATTGCTTCCAGTTTGAATTCAGACTGTCAAGGTGGTGTTTGGGTTCTGAACTGAAGATTTACTGGGAAGAGTTATTAACACTATGGTAGAGGTATGAAACATTGAGCTCTTTTTGACCTCTTTGTAATATTTTATTTGCTCACTGAGGTTCTCACTGTTGCATTTGTCCAGGTTTCCTTGGAAACTATTATAGACAAAGGACAATCCAGTGACAGGAGTGCTTTCAACAGCCAGGAGAACCCTGCATCCCATCCATTTTTGTGCCACAGTATTTCTCTGTGACCTCGGGCTGACTACGTAACATGGCTAGCAGCATGGTCGCAGGAGAGGTGGGGAGTGAATTAGTGTAGCTTAGTGAGCACTGAGGTGGGCTGCTAGTGCATGGTCATTTGGTTGTCCCTACTATGAAGTATGATGTGTCAACATCAGCCCCCAGAAAATGCTTGGGAGGAGCAAAGTGCACATTTTGTGCACAGTCACCACTGCACACTCACCTGTGATGTTGTGGTAAACAATAGCTGTAAGTAATATGACAGGATAGATTATAATACATTGCCAAAGTAGTTATCCATTTGATTAAAAATTAAACGAACAGAATTATATTTAAGTTTATTTTGATTTATTAGTTACTTCCTGACATGCTTTAGTTTAAGTAGGTGAGGAAGCAGACAACCATGTATTTTATCCTTTGAATGACTGGAGCCTAAATTCTAGTTCAAAGAAGAACATGGTTATTTAATATTCCTCTTTAGTACCCAGTGCTGCTATAAATCCTTCCTTAGTTAAATGATAGTTCATGTTCATTATATATTGCATAAGAAAGTAAATTAAATAGTTTCTGTTAGATTAGTGTTTTCTTCTGGGACCAGCTGAGCTTTGGAGGCTGCATGACCTCTTCAGGAGATGCTGGGGGCATCCACAATGGTCTACACAACCAGACTTTGACCTATAATGGATTTGCACTAATTAGAAGAGCCCACCATGTCTGTCTGAATGTCTAAACTGGTACTGAAAAGCTTCATAGGAGGGGAAATGTGATGGGGAAAGAACATGATTCTGCACTCAGAGGGTTCAGGAAATTAGTCAGTATACAGTAGAGGACTACTGACTGACTGAGTTGGAAGAAATGGCATGACCACTGTCGTGCCTCATCTCTCAGAAGCTTTCTCCTCTGTGAATTTCACTGATTGCCTTTCTGAGAATGATGAGGGTTAGTCCATGTTTTGTAAAATGCTTCGCAGTCCTTCACTGAGATGTATTAAATGCCCGGTATTTGCAGAAATTACTGTTGCTTAGCAAAACTTGTCATTTTGCTAGCAACTGCTTTCTGTTACAGCCTTTATTCACCAATAGTAGAAATGTCTCGATTCAAATGCTTGCTTGGCTCAGATCATACTTTCACAGTGAAAAAAAATTTTTTTTTTTTAATTTACCAGCTCCAGCTATTGTTTTAAACTGTACTCCTTCTTAACCTGTTGGGCTTTTTGTTTTGTTCAACTTTAGTTTATTAACAGTGACTGACAGGAGTTTTTAATGAAATGACATGTTTCAGCCTCCCTTTTGCCTGCTGCTGCATCTCTGTGTGCAGTCAGGAGACACTGGGAAAGTACCTGTGCAAAGATGTACCAGTAGATGCAAGAAGCATCCAACTAGAGGGATGTGCTCAAGCAGAGGCTTTCATTGTTGCTTTCAAGAAACTTATTTTGGTGCGCATGAATTGGGATATTACTGGACTGAATATTTCACAATTTTTTTCTTCATATCTCATTAATGAAATTTATCACTGCATATAGTTCTTTTGATTATATTTAAGTAAAACCAAATTCAATCATTCTCCATCCAAAACCAACAGTTGTTCTTTTTGAAAAGATATATATCTCAGTATACCATGTAAGCAAGTAACCAGAGTTATGAGAAAATCTGATTCCTGCCCAGAAAAGACAATGAAGATGGTACAATTGTAGCAGAGAAGTGTCCCATTTCTGGTCAAAACCGAAATCTGAATGTATATTCAATTGATCTGTATTTTTGAGATGGATTTGGAAATGTAGCCCTCAATATATTACCTATACCTTTTATGGTTTCTGCTGCAGATTCATTCTTAGATATAGCATGTTGAACTGTTTGAGGCTCACCCATTCTGTGACCTTCTTTGCCTTACAATACAATCCCTGTCCCTTGGCAGCTCTCTTTGTGCTTTGGGTTTAAGGTTCAGACCAAAAAGGACTCTGTGAATTTTTATACAGACAGACTTCTTCTAGAAGTTCCCTATGAAGATACAAATCCATAGGCAAGAGGGCTTTGCCAAGTCCATAAAATGTTGGTTATCTGCTAGGTAAAGCTGTGGACACAAGTGAGAAATGGTGTTAATTGCAAGCCATGTTTTGTTAGGTCAACATATTCAAACGGTTTCCCCCCTTCAAGGTCAGGAATATAAAGACTTAACAAATGTCACATACTCCTCTTTAGACTGCCAAATTTGTGTTTGAAAGTTTTCAAAGTGACAACTCTCTGTCTTTCTGGGCTTGTTATGCCATCAGATACCCTTCAGGACCACTCTTGATGTTGTCCACATCTCTTGCATAGGCTGGTGGTTTTTGTTTAGATGAAGTATACGACACTTTGGCAGCACTGTCTCGGATTCTCCATACTCACTGCTTCAGCAGCAGCTGTGAAGTACAAAGGGTGGATTTGCTGATGCAGGGGAAAGAGCTCAAGCATACAGCAGGACTGGGCTCACTGCTGCTGAAAAAGTGAGGTCCTGTTCCCCGACCTGATCCCCTACCTTGCTTTTGTACCCAGATACCTTCCTCTCAGATCTCTGTCTGTCCTACTTAACTACTGCATCCGGAAAGTAATATTTCTTTTTTTTTCTTCCTTTTTTTTTGGCCTAGGTTCATGTCTTGCACAGATTCTTCAGTGTTAACCAATGTATTTACTTCATTTGTAGATGTCTCAACTGGGATCAGGTGCACTGAAAAATTGACTTTTTTGCCCCATTATAGTTTGCCAAGTTGGGAGATGTAGTAATTCAAACATTGGCTTCCAGTATTTAATCTCTGTTGAGTTCTATGCTATTCTAAGGGTTATGTTCAAGATGTCTGAAAAAGCAGTTTACCTATGTGCATTTTTTATCATTATCAATAGCCTCATGTTTTTCTTGTCAGCTATAATGCTAGATCAACTCTCTAAGGACTTTGCTGTTCCTATTAGTGGTAAATGTTGAAAAGTTGCATTGGTGACATAACTTGATTTGTTGAGGAAGCTGGTAAGAATTGGATTAATATCTATTACCAAGACCATCCATCTTCTTTAATTTTATGAAGCAATAGCTTTTTGTTGTTAGGCTATTCCATGGAAAGTGTGCATGCCAAGGCCACTGCCTTGTTAGAAACTGAAGTAGGTGATTTAAATGCCTCTTGACTTTTATGGACATAGAAAAAAGATTTCTGGGAAGGTACGTATCTTCAACTGAAAGATGGGAATTTCAAAGGTCTTCACACTTTATGACCCTCTTCTACTTTCAAGAAGGTTGTGGTTTTTTACTGCTAACAGTAGAATTTGATCATAAAGAGTACCAGGAAGTGATCCTAAAGCCTACTTCCATGCCGAGACACGAGTAAGCATGAAGGTCAATCCCGTCACTGAGGCAGAACTCCCTTCAGAGTGAAGTTTAACTTCCTACAAGTTGCAAATTCAACAGCAAGTGAAGAGCACTGTCTGAATTTGGGCTGAACAATAGAGAGAATCCAAGAAGTCATGACAAAATGCAATGCTGTCAAGGTCTGAGGCTTGTTCTACCTCTGTCTTTAAGGAGCTTGATTTCACCTTTAGATTTTGGCACCTGCTATCAGTATGATGGGTGGGCTTCATCAGATTTGAGCATTTTGACACCTTGATCTTAAAACTGTTACAGGGACTTTGTGCTGATGGCAAATTTTGAACAATTATCTAGCTATATCATTTCAGAGTGACTAAAAACTAAAATTTTCAAAGTACTTTTTCCCCCCCACACAAGTCTTCTGTCCCTCTGATCCCAGCAGTGCCTACATATACTGAGTTTTTCATCCCAAACATAGAATATTTCAATTCATGTCCCACGTTTCCTCATGCTGACTGGGCACAGGGCACAGAGAGCATCCCCTAGGAAGGGATGTGCTTACACAGACTATTTAGCTTGAGTTCATGGTCATGGATACATGTTTGTGTAACTTGACTTTGGTAGGTGAGTTGTCAGTGCAGCTTTTTCCTCACTGAAGGCCCTCATTCACATCCCCTTCTTCTTCCTGGAAACTGTTTCTCAGGAACACTGCATGGAGTACTGTCTTCAAGATTATCTCTTTCATCTTTAAATCTATTGGAAATTGAAAGAAGATTCAGTGGGAACAAAGAGTGGAGGGATGTCTGGCAGATAGATCATATAATCTTTGGTTTCACATGAAGTCCAGCTAAGAAGTGAGAATGTAGTAATTATCTCAAAGAGGATGTTTTCTCCATTAAAAAAATTTAAATATGGTTAAAAAAATGTTACCACCAGTGTAGGTGCTAAAAAAGCCCTGTTACTTCTTTTCAGTGCTGTATGTTTGCAACTGTCCAAACATTTATTTTGTATTGTTCCTTGCCTGCATTCCATTTTGCTTTTACACAGATTTGTAACGGTTACAACGGTCGCATACTGCAGTAGAAAACAGGCACACAAACACATATGATGCCTCAGATCAACAGCACTGGACACTGCTGTAGACATGAGTATTGCTACGTCAGTCTAGAAGTCTGACTTGCAAATCCTGCAAAAGGAGGATGCAGTGTGAATGGAGTGGTGAAAAATCTGCAACCGTAGCAAGCTGCAGTGCAAAACACTCCTTTAATGCTTTCAGAACCAACGTTAACAGCATTAACATGCTCTATGGCTTATCTCCATAATCCACATAGTGCTACTTCAGGGAATTTCTCTGCTGCCTGGTGAAAGTAATGCTGAATGTCACCTTCTGAATCCCCAGAACTGCTCATCTCACCTCTCCCTTGAGAGCAGACCTAACCCAATTCTGCTTAGTTTGTAAAGCTTGACAAGATCACCACACAAGGAGCTATGTTTTTAAGGTGCGTTCATTTTTCATTTTAAATTCTGCCTCCCCAGCTATCTATAGTTAAGTATTTAAGCTGCAAATAAAGCTGTTGCTGGTGAGTGGAGCAAAAAAAAAAAAAAAGAGAGAGATGATGATAAATGAGTTAATACTGACTTTGTCAGAAGCCCATTTGCTGCATGAATTAAAACACAAATTGGCCTATGGGTTTCAGGTTTACCAGCCTTGCTTCAAAGTGTGTTACTGCAGAAATCTGATGATAGTGTGTTTGAAGGTCTATTTTTCTTAAAACTAGGCAACTTGGCTGTCCTCTCTCTCACTCTGGCACAAAGTCAAAAGAATAGAGAAGAACAGTGTGTTAATATGAGTGATGCTTTAAAAGAGGAGTGCCATCTATACATTTAATTAATTTCTTCAGGTCAGGGGAGCTGTCTACATGGCAGCATCTGTCCGTAACTTATTATGTACTTGTGGTCTCATTTCCTGACATCTAATTTATTTTAATGCTAAATGATACCCTTAGCTGTCCTTTACTTCTTTTGGTAGTCACAACTATCATTGCTGTTAATTAAGATAATACCTGGCTCCATGCTAGGCAGCAGGACCACATGCTGTAGGAACAAAACATTCCCACAATTCAGAACAGCCCTTATCACAGTTAATAATCATAGAATCATCATAGAATCTCCTAAGTTGGAAGAAACCCATAAGGATCTTTGAGTCCAATAAGAAAAGCCCAGACCTATGGGAGAAAGAATTTGATGTGGTAAAAGATGAGGTCATGCAGCACATGCCACATTCAGACATTTTTATTTCAATTTTATGTGGAGTGTGGTGCTGCTTTTGGTTAAGAGGGCTAACTGTAGCTCACCCTTCACTGCTGTTCATGCAGTCTGTGAACAGCAGGCTGGTCCGGGTTCATGATGTTTCCATCACAACATCTTTCCCTCTCAGAGGCAGTCTCTGTGTGGGTGCACTTCTCAGCCACAGTCTTTTGTCATTTGGTGCCCAAACGTTCTTTCTTTGTCCGCTTCTTCAAAGCAAAACATCTTTTCATCCAAAGGTGCATGGCAAACTGAATAATGGGGAAAAGAGCACAGAGGCTGTAAGTGTATTTGGCTAATGCAAACCCTAAATTTCCTACTGTACTCTCAGAAATCTCAGTCTCAGCCAAGTCACCTCTGTTCCAGTGCTGGATCAGGACATCATGAACCATTTTTACCTCTTCTATATGTCACCTGGGCTCCATGTTCCTTCACAGCACCCAGTGCTATCTCTTTTACTACAGCACAGGTGTGGTAAAGCATTCACTTCCGTCCTTGCTGTAAGCATGGGAAAAGCAGACTATGTGGGCAGCAGCAAGCAGATTCCCACTCTGTTA
The DNA here is from genome assembly GCA_013399175.1 of Odontophorus gujanensis. Classification (NCBI taxonomy): domain Eukaryota; kingdom Metazoa; phylum Chordata; class Aves; order Galliformes; family Odontophoridae; genus Odontophorus; species Odontophorus gujanensis. Next base: position 672,595 of record VXAB01013879.1, read on the forward strand.
TTTCACAAAGAATTAATGGTTGTCCATCTAACTTTGTCATGCTGCATTTGCTTTATTTTTGTTTGAATATACCTAACCATCCAAGGCAGTGTACAAATGGGTAAATTAAAATACTTGTAGTAATGATAAAAATAACATGCAGAAATTCCCTACTCACCTGTCCGACTGTTGATTTGGCAGCTGTGCTACCAGTCATCATTCCTTTATCTTCCTTACCCTGATATAAGGTCAGAGAATACCACCTTTATCTTACAGATGAGGAACTGAACCAGTGTGGGTAACGCCTTGATCTTCAAAGATATCTCAGTGAAATGGGATCCAGTTGGCAGCTGCCATTTAAACTGTAAGCAGATTCTTAAATAACTTTGAAGCCCTATCCCTATGGGATTTCTCAAAGTCATAAAAGGAAGGCTATGGATGAGCAGGGACTTGAGCCAAAATTTCTCCATGCTCAGGCAAATACTTGGTAATGACACCAGCTTTCACACCATCCAGTTATATATATAAGCAGTGGTGAGCAAGTATTCAAGTACTAGATTTTCCTACCTTCTGAGTGAGCTCATGAGGAGTTTTGCCCTTGTCAGCTGCAAATCTGAGGATTAAGCGCACATAAAGAGGTGATGCTTTTATATATTGCACCCTGAGAACTTTCTAAAGAAGTAGATCAGAGAAAAGGGATCTTATACCTTAAAATGCACGTCAGCTGTGGTTTTAACCTCTTGTTTGGGTGTCTTGTCTTTGTAAAATATTGTCTGAACCTGTCAAAGATCTGAGATCTTATTTTCAGCAGTCCTCCTGGAGACTGTGAGCATGAATTCTACATTTCTGACTGTGCTAACCTTACTCCATCCTCTGCTTCTTCTGCTGTGCTGTCCCCAAGCTACAGAACAAGCACCAAGTCAAATGTCTGGAGGGAGTTGTCCTTTGGATTTCTGATCCTTGACACTAGGATTTGTCTCAGAGTCTCTTATTTTGGTCCCAAGATTCTGTGGAAGAAAAGGGAAAAGAGCTCTGTCTCACCCTTGAAGAGGATGGATACTAAGACTTCTGCAGGCTTCTAGTTGTTCAGTGAATAAGGCAGGGGACAAGATCACATGGTTAACCAACAGTTCATGCATGTAGCAGATTCTGATTCAGCCTTAACGCATACTTTAAGATTTACAAATCACACCTTGCCCATAGTGGTCTTCTTTCTTAGGTTGTGCAACACATGAGACTTGTGGTTCATCTGGAGAAAAGTCAAGCAGCCGTCACTCCAGGTGAAGGCAGTGGGAACTGGTGGCAAGATTTATGGAGCTGAAGTTACTGATGAGTTAAATGCGTGAGAATTGAGTTGTTCTTTAATTGTAATTGTAGTGTAGCCTGTGTGTTCACACCTACTGTACGTAAGTTATTCATTTTCTAGACAGTTCAGTTCAGGAGCTTTTGGCTAGTCATCTGTAAAAATATGGTAGTGGATGGTAGTGGTATACTTGAAACTAGTTGTTAATGGAACCTCCCCTAGTAGCTTCTGCTGTGACTAGATCCAACTTGTATGCTTAGATGTGTTGCTTGACACCCTGGGTGGAATGACCAGGCAGATTCCCAGTGGTGATAAAACTGTGCTTAGATAAGACATTTGCAAATGGAAATTATTGGTTGTATAGAACAGTCTTTTGAGTGTAGTTGTACTATAAGATAAATGTTTTATATGGGGTTACAATACAGCAGTAGTGATGAGTTGTGTGTGTGCTGAGATGGTCATAGAACAACAGGCCAGATAAAATAAAGGGACTGAACCGAAAATCCTTACCTATCCAAGCCAAAGATGTTCCTTCAAGGCTACTCACAATGGAGTTGTCCATCATCAGAGGACAAGTAACTCCCTGTTTGAGAGGTCTATTTCCTCACATGAGCACATTTTCTTTTTGATAAATATTTTCTCCACAAGTGTCCATGAAGCAAATTGTGAATAAAAATGCTAACAAAATGTCAAATATTCAGGAAGGTCAATGCACTGGCACAATAAATTGGGCTCTCAAATCTAATAGCGCGTCTAACAGCATATCTCTCAGCCCCAGCACCTCCTATATAAAATGTGGACAATAGTGCTCTTGAAACTTATCTTCATAAGTCCCTCTTGAAGCAGATAAGGATAATGATGATGCACTGTGAAAAAAAGTGAACAATGAATTGAAACTACGCAGAGATTGAATGAGTCATGACAAAAATTATACGGAGTTACCGTTAAAAAGTGACATTAATCTGGAGTATTAAACAGATGCCTGATCAGTGCACGTCGTGTCTGATGTGCAATGAACAAGGAAGGGACCCAGTGGGAAAAGTAGTTAAAGGCTGTCATAGTACCCATGAAGAAGGGATGTAGAATATGAAGGAACAGATGATAAAATGGCCGTTCCATTTGTGGTAATTTCTTGACTTTTGATTGCTTTGACCCTAAAACTTGCTATCGTGCCACATACTTTTCTGCTCATGAGTGGTAATAAAAATAAGTTCATTAGGGCTTAAAAGCTCATTTAGAATATCCTCTTAATGCTTCGTGATAGAATGGTTTGCTTCCCATGACACTAACTTTTTAAGAAGTGCAACATTTCTTTTTCTTTTCATAAAGCTTTATCATGACACATAGAATAACAAACACTGCACTACACCAGTATGTGTTTGTGTTTACTCTGTTTGAGATTCCCCATCAGCCCTCACCACTGTTAATAATTCTGTCATCAAAGCTGAGATTGCCATGGGAAGCATATTGACAAAGTTAAACAAACAAAGAGAAGGACTAAGGAAAAACAAGCAACTTGCATCATGGAAATTTGTGTCCCTACAGTGTTCTAACAGCATACCAGTGTGTGGACAAATTGCCAAGAAAGGAATTAGGGAACTTCTGTGCTCTTTAGAGAAGAACCCAGGAAGGCAGACCTCACTAAAATGGAGACATTTTTTCGTGTGGATACAGATAGTTCCTTTCTCTGTGCCTTTCTGCCTTCAGTGTGACTCTTATCAGCCCTAATGTATTTCCATTCAGGCCTCTCCATGCTTTTAGAGTTACTTTGGCAGTATTTTATCTGAGCTGTTATCTCTGTAGTAGCCAAGAAAAAAGCACCATAAACAGAAAGCAGTGCTCATGTCAAACCTGATTTTAGAATCAAGTGGAGATGGAAGGAATCAGGCCCATAATCTGTAGGTTGCTGTTACTGTGAGAAGCAAAAAAACATTCCAGAGCATCACGGCACTAAGTTGTTCAGGACCAACAATGAGATACTTGTAGGTGTCACTGGATTAATGTTGAGTTACAACTTCCTCATGTTTTACAATTAATCCTGTAAGACAGGAGGGGATGTATTGTCATTACTATGTAATAATGGTGGTGAGAGTCTTTCATGTCTCTTCAGTGGCTGCTGAGACCTCTTATTATCATGCAGTAATGATAGGAGAAGGGGAGTGGTTTTAAACTAAAAGAGGGGAGATTTAGATAAGATATTGGAGGGGAATTTTTCCTAGGGAGTGGGGTGAGGTGCTGTCCAGAGAGGTGGCGGATGCCCCATCTGTGGAGGTGTTGGAGGCCAGGCTGGGTGGGGCCCTGGGCAGCCTGATCTAGTACCCCACATAGTGGTCTGCATCAGGGAGGCTGTAAATGGATGGTCTTTGAGGTTCCTCCCAACTCATGCAATTCTATGATAAAGAAGGTCAAAGATATTACAAGTGATGTGTCTTCATGGAAGGTCTCTCTGAAATTGGTGATATTTTGCCTATCCCCACTCTCATCCTGAGACTGAGAGCTGGCTGAGCAACATCTTTGTTCCCGATTCTGCAGACAGACCTGGCAGCTGGGTTTATTGCATGTGCCATCATTTTGTCTTTCAGACCAGCCTGGCTGGAGGTATCTGGGCCTTTTGAAGTCTCATGCCACTGACGTGCTGGAGGCAGTCTTCTGAGTGATGTGTCTGCTATTTATGCTGTAGTAACAGCCAGCACATAAAGTACCTGGCCGTGGGGTAGCTGACCCATGGCCTCTTCCCCTGCCCCTGAGAACGCCAGTGGATCTGGTGTCATTGTCTTGTACTGATAGAGTCTCTCAGACATGACCTAATATAAACTGATGTGCACTTATCTGCACTGGTCTGGCTTGTTAGGATAAAGGCTGAGGAATGGAAGGGCTGTGTGCAAGATGAGAAGCGGGAGTGGGCAGCTTCAGACTTAGTCCATTTGCAGGTTGACTCCTGGGAAGTGTGGGCAAAGGAACAAGGCTGAAGAGAGAGAACTGCCTGATGTTACCTTTTCCTATCATCCTGTATCTAAGCAGGCTGAAGCCTGTCAGTTACAGCAAGAAGACATAACAAGCTCTTTGCTGGAGTTGTGCATTTTTAATGGTGGTTGGGCGTGTGTGTGATATAAAGCAGCTTGCTTATCTAGACTTTGAAAGGCTGATGCTCTACATGGGGAAATTTCCCATTTCAGTCGTGATCTTTGTATGAGTGCAGGTTCAAACTGTCTTTACATAAACATTTCTTACAGTGGGAGTGTTCAGTTTTGTGGGTGCTGGATCACACAAGTGCCACCCAGCTGAAGCCGTGAGTCTTTCTGATTGATCTCAGCAGCAGATATATACTGGCTCAGAAAAAAAAATAGAAGTGTATCGAAGTGAATAAAGGAAAGAGACTGGCAGGTTTGAGCTTTAATTAACTTTCGTTTTAATCCACAAAACCTGATTTTGGCCATCCTGACTTACTGTGTTAATTAGATAGTCTATGGCTAAGTGTGGTCAAGATGATGGGAAGGTTTGCTGTAGTATGAGCCTGGCATTAGAGACAGCATTACTGGGTGGTTTCTAAGAAATAGAGACCCTTATGAATATTTTCCTTCTGCTCTGCAGGGAGACGTCTAAGTGCTGTTGCTGCCTTTGTTTCATCACGACGTTCCTCTGCCAGCCTCAGTGCTGTCACAGCTTTCTTGCAGGGGAGGATTCCAGCTCCAGCAAGTGATTCCCGTTTCTTTTATTTTTAGAATCAAGATGTCTTTTATTCTGGCTGAAGGACAAAATCCCTTTTCACAGGGGCTGCTTGAACAGCAGAAATGAGTGGCTATTAAAAGAAGTCTCACTGTAAAATAGGATAATAACCCAGTTATTTTGCATTTCTAAGCCAGCCTTGCATTGATATTTCCTTTCCTACAATGCACACCAATTAGCAGCCGCCGAACAATAAAAAAGCAGTCCGTGCAATAATCTGACAAAGAATCAGGAACTGTGAAATGAAAGAATTATTTTGTTGCATTAATGAGAAGATCCACAGCAAATTCTTAAAAAAAAATGGACTTTAAGTATTGCTGTGAATGCCTTTTAAGTCTTTGAAATAGTTTGTATATTTTAATGCCTTTCCTGTACAAATAAACATAGGTAACACACTACATTTCAAGGACAGCTCCTCCTTCTGTCTGCATGCTCCTTGAATGTCCTCCATATTTTATATTTCTACTTGTGCACAGGTATAGGGCTGAGCACAGCTCATGCTGGATCAGTGTTGACAGTAAATGAATATTCCACCAGAGAGGTAGAGGTTGTTTTCAAGAGGGCAAAATGTTGACAAGGAATGGGAGTAGCAGGATATTCTCCTTCAGTGCCTAACAGTTTGTGGGTGCATCTTGGTGCCCCTAAGGTTAATGGGAAGGTCGGGACAACCCTGAATCAAGCTACTTAGCATTTATCATTAAAAACATGCTGTGGCTGCACAGATTTGAATGCAAGAATGGAGGAGGACAGATGAAGCTGGTAAATAGCAAAGGCACTCATTATGCTAACTTGATTGTAGCTAATTAAAAAGGGATATTAGCTGATTGGATTACAGGGGATGGAGCAGAATGACCCTTTGTTAATGCCTGTGTTTGCATCAGTAGGATTCTTCGGGCTGTCCAAGAGTGCTTCTGCATCACTCTCACTCTTGTTCCTTCTCTTCTGTTTTCAGGGGCAGATGCTCCCACACATGCTGCTATTCAGACCAGCATGCCAAACTTCCCAATAGCTGTCGTGCCAGGCTAGCTAGAGCTCTTGTCACTCTGTTGTCAGGCTGTGGAAGGGAGCAGGAGCCGCAGTGCACGGTTGTGTTCTCTGACTGTTCTCAGTGGGTGTGCAGTCTGTTGTTGCTCTAATCGAATCTTGGGCTAGAGAGTCAAGAAACCACATCCAGCACCTAACAGCATCATGCTAAGCAGGGCTTATTTCATCCATGTTGTTTCCATAAACAGATTATCTGCCAGTTCTTGTGAAGACTTAAAAAAAATAGCTAAGGAGAATTACTGTGTGCCTACTGAATGAGGCAATACATATATTTATTGAATCATAGAATCACAGAATCATTAAGGCTGGAAAAGGCACCTAAGATCTTTTAGTCTAACCATCAACACATTACCATAGCATCTGCTAAACCATGTCCCTCAGTGGCATATCTACCCTTTGACCTACAAGTAAGAAAAGTAGGAATACCAGAGTATGGATTTGAGAATTAAACTTGACAAAGACTGAAACAAAGCCTCATACTCCTACATATAAAGCAACAAGATGCTGTTGTATAGGCTTTTTTGAACTTCATGTGTGGCACCGCATCTCATAGATGTACAATCTCGGGTGTATACTAATTCTGCTCTTGAACTTTGATAGGACTGAACTTGTTATGCTTTGTCATGGTTTCCTTGTATTTTAAATTCAGAGTAGAGCAGTAGACAGACAAGGCTTCCAGAGCAGGCAGCAATATTAGGAATCCTGAAGAGAGTGCTGCATATGTGCTGGGCAAGGAACAAGGAGTGTGAAGTGTATTTCTGCAAAGAGATGTCAAGTGAGTCTGTTTGCACACTTCCTAGATAGTCATGCACCTCTCATTCTGTTAAGCAGGCAGACATCACATCACAGTTGACACTGGAAGCTGTTCAGTTCAATTAACTTTTGAAAACAGGGTGACCACCAAACTTTCACAGAAGTTAGTAATGCTATGAAAAATAATATGGCACATCTTATTTTTTGAGGAAACATATTTCCAGTGTAGAACCACACTATGGCTCATCCTTTGTACACAATCTTTTCTAAGAGTATTTATTTAATGTTCATTACCTCTGGATTTTAAAACTACAGGTTATTTTAGTCTGCCCATGAAATTTGCTTTTATGTAGGGGTTTGGAAATGCAGAAAAAAATATCCTTTTTTAATCATGTAGGGTCAGGAGGTGTGACCAAAGGAAAGCCTTCAACACAGAAATGATTTCAAATACAATTCCAGGGATTGGCTATAACGTATACATTAATTTAATACTGTTAAGGGAATCTCAGTCAGTCTCGGGAGATGATACCAGCATAGTGTTTAGACATGTGGGATGACTAATAATGTTGTTCCTTTGAAATCATGGTAGATAATTGCATACCCAGGTATCACAAAGTAGGGCAGACACAGTAGGAGCTAAGACTATTAGCAAGTAGATTTCTGGCTGCCCTGGGACAAGTGGAAAACAGCAGATTTTCTAGTTAAAAAATAGGGCACACATACAGCAGGCAGTCTGATGTCTTACCAGCGGCCATTTTGTTTGAAAGGAAACATAGTCATTGATATTGATTGAAGTAGCAATGCAGACAAGGGAGACTATGATAATTTGGATTAAAACCAAGTATATTTATTTCAAAAAGATTTTTTTTTCGTTTCATTTTTCTTTTCTTTTTTTTTCCTGTTATTTATTTATTTTTATTTTTTTGAAGAAGCTATCCTCAAAAATTCCTGTGTTTGATCCATACAGATGCTTGTTTCAGGTTAAAAATGCAATTTACTTGCAAACCTAGTGAATGAATACTCATTGCTTTGGTGCCTGGAGACTTTTTGGTCTTGACTGTAAGTTCATACTGAGAATTATTACAGAAATCTCTGTCTTTCCTTCCAGTGGGAAAGCGAGGATAGAAATAAAAGGATTAATGTGCAAAGTCTACATGCACTGTTTTCTATTCTGCCCCATTTTTCATGGTCAGCAGCATCAATAATGCCACGTACTGATTCAGTCCTTCACCAAGTTTGCTATTATTTAGAAACTTTGCAGTCTGCTTGGAAGTACATCAAGACAATGTTCTATGTTATGAAATTATGAGAAATGAACATGTGAAGACATTTCAGTACAAAGTTTTAAATTCAGTAAATATGTTGATTTCATATTTTAAACTCAACTGAAGGTGAGGGCCTTAGGAAGATTACATTACAAAGATAAAATAGCCTAATGTGAGAAGAATATTAAGGGATTCATTTGCAAACCCTAACTTAGAGGAATGATTGTTCTTTCTTCACTTGCTTACATTTTGCCAAGAACCTGACACATACAAATAATGTATTTTAGTGGTGATTGCTGTAATTGGAAGAGGTTTAGATAACAGTGAATTTTGGTGCATGAATGTGTATAGATGACTCCTCAAAAACCTTTCAAGTTTTCCTATTAATGCTTTCCCACGTAAAATACATTGGAAGGCATGTAAGCAATTTGACTGAAGACTCACATAAAAATCAGCTTTCTGAAGTTTTCCTAACTGTATCTGTAGATACATAAATTTGGACTGAATCTAGAACCAGATGCCCTTGAAGTCAGCTGTCAACGGTTTACGGGCANAATGAACTCAAGTGGGCATATAGGCCAGTTTAGCTGCCCTAGTGGTTCAACCTGGCAGGTGGCTAAGGTCCACACAATTGTTTGCTGACACCCCAGTGGGCTCTGGGAGGGAATCAAATAAAAGACAGTAGAACTCATGGGTTAACATTAAACTATATACTAAGATAGAGAAAGGAAAAGGGTAGTAGTTACGAGTATATGTATATGAATGTGTATAACAAGTGATGCTCAAGCAATTGCTCACCACCCACCAGCCAGTGCCTAGCTAGCCCCACTATGGGCAGAAGAGAATGAGGTAATTTCCACCTCCTTCAAAACTCTCTTTCCGCATGATGTCACATGGTATGGAATGTCCCTTTGTCCAGTTTGGGTCAGCTGTTCTGGCCTGACCCCTCCCAGGCTTTCATTAGTATGAGGTGAGCTGTAATGGCCTTGGCTCTTTACAACACCGCTTAGCAGCAACTATAAACATCAGTGTGTTAACAATATTGTTTTTCTCCTAGAACCAAAACATGGGATCATACCCAGTACTCCAAAGAAAACAATTCAGTCAGAACCGAAACTAGGACTGCTACCAAAATTATCAAATATGTGGCCTACTTATCCTCTCAAATTTGAACAATAAATGTCCTACAATTGGCTAGTGAGTGGAAATCAATAAAGGATGTCATTATTTACTAATATTCAACTTGGGATTCTTTATTTAGCTTTATTTTATGTTAGTTTTGTTACCTTTTTTTCTTTTCTGTATTTTAATTAAGATTACTTTATACATTTTGTTTTATCCTACTGGCTGTTTATACGTACCTACCTCCCAAACAAATCTTCTGGTTTAATGCTTTTGAAAAATAGTGTATGGGTTTTACTGGATTTTAAGTAAAAACGCATAAAACCGAACTGAGAAGCCAGATTTTTGACAGCTCTCAGCATTCAGTCTTTGGGATGCCATGGTGTATGTATGAGATGTAGAAACAATTATTTTGGTAGTGCTATTAGCCATTGCAAGAAGTTCTGCAGCCTTCCACTCTCATTGCAGTCATTGTCTCACAGAGTGGTATGTATTTTTTTTTTTTAACTTCTTGTGAGTCAGTGCTGTGCTTCCAGTGACACAAAGATAATATCCCCAAATGTCTGTAGCCATAAATCAAGCTTCTCTGCATTCATGGATTATTGACTTTATAAAGAGTCTAGAATTGCCATATGATTCATTTTGCCGTTCTTGTGAATCTTGTAAGCTTCAGTGTATCAGTTGACCTACATACTAACCTAGGAAACTGCTTAGTGAAAGATGTTCAAAGTCAGATTTTGCTTCATTTGTGTTAACAGCTTTCCCTATAGATTTTTATCACACAGTTGATTAATTTATTATTAGAACACATTATAAGCAGCACTGAGATAATTCTTCTATTTCTTTTGACCTGTTTTGCCCTCCTTTCATTTCAGTAGTTTTTCTTTTTTGTCTCTCTGACTGATAGTTTCACCTTAGATTCATAGTGCCTGCATTTGAAGAATTTTTACTAGGTCATCTAGAACAATTTTTTGTTATTCCTAAAGCTTCTTTAGGTAATAGATAGTTAGGAGATTCTGTAGCAAGGGTATGTCAGTGCATTCAGCAGTGAATTCACGTAAAGAGCAAAGTTAATCAGACAGCTGTCCATCTTCTCACTTGGTTAGGTGACATATTCTTGAATCAGTCCCAGGGCAAAAATTTAGCTGAGTCTCTCATTTGACCTATTTTACCTTTTTGAACTATCTTGTAGTGGAGCTGAACACAAATCATACAAAAAATCCCTGTAAAAATAAAGGAAAAACCCAGGAATCTAGGTAAAAATAGCATGTAGTGAGTCATTAGATCTGGCTTTTCTATGTGATTCAGTCACGTTTCTTGTCTGCCACAGACATAATCTGACTTTTGCAGAGTGAACACATCTATAGATGAGGGAGGTGATGATATTCTGTCCCATGGATTATTACGGAAAACAAAAACAAAAACAAAAAAACAAAAAACAAACAAAAAAAAAAAAAAAACAGACAAACAAACAAAAACAAACAAAAAAAAACCACCAAAACCAAATCATCTGAATTCTAATCACAGATATCATTATTCTTGGTGAAAGGCAAGGAGACAGAAAGGTCACAATTTGACTTTCAGATCTCCAATTACATCTGCAAGGCTGGCGTTTGGTGAGTGTTTGTCGGGATAATTTCACTTGCAAATTGAACATGTTTATTGACGTATCTTCTTATGTCTGCCTCTCTCTTACATTTCCTTGTCCATCTCATTCAGACATTCTTGTAATAAACAGCATGTTTAAAAATGCAGGAATGTGTAAGCCTAAAGGAATTGTCTAAGACTGGTCTTTGTCTAGTTTCTGCTAAGGCTTGAACATGTCTAGGAATAGGGATATTCCTTCTTTATCTTAACTTTCTTCTCTTTTTACCATTACTTTCTTTCTATTATATTTCTTCTGAACATGTGCTTATAAAAGGATCATGCTCATGGAGCACTTGGCTGCGAACTCAGCACCAAAAAGGCAGCTGAATAGCAATGCTGTAAAGAGCACCATACTTACATAAGTTTGCTGGATCTCCAGGTGGCCTAGAAATGTGTTGCATCTTTCTCCTACAGTGAGCATGTTTACAAGAGTTAGCATCAAAATTAGAATTTAGAATTTTATCTTTACTGTTCTTCTCTCTCCCCTATGTGTATCTTGCTGTTACTCTGTCCAAAGAAACTGATGTAGTTCCTAACCAGAGCCACAAAGTGCTTTCTTCGACCCCAGAGGCAGCTCTACTCAATGTAGAAGACTGTAGAAATCACCTACAGGAGAAAGAAATATCGACATATTTTGCTATCAAGAGTTTGTATTGTTGATATTTTTTTCGCTTTGGTTTTTGTTTATCTCTCCCTCTTGACCCAAACTATCAGTCTCAGGAGAACATGTCTCCAAATCAGGTCAGGTGATGCGGATGTACATCACCTGGTGACAAGAGAGAGGCTGAGGCAGTGACAGTGAGGAGGAGTGGTCATTTCTGCAAAGCTGTTTTTCCCCATTGCAGCCCTCAAGGCACCATGGTAGCCCACAGAACTCCGTGTCTCCCATCCATGAAAACTTCTCTTCCAATTTTCATCCCTCCAGGCCAGCACCAGGAGATCACTTTTGGCCTGACAATTGCATGTGGGACAGGTATTCTGAGGGACACTAAGATTAACTGTTGCCTCTCTCCTGCTCCCTCCAGTTTGAACAGGAGAACTGTTGACACAGTAATCAACAATGTCTCTAAAATTTTAGTTTGGGGACTAAGGAGATTTAATTCTCAACAATTCAGCTCTGAAATCTTCAGTGTCTTTAGTGCTGTCTTCTAATATTCTTGTCCCTCATCAATTGAGACACACCTTCCAAAAGTTGAGATTTTCCAGATTCAGTTATCACGTTTCACAAGAAAGGAAAATGTAAACAGAAACTAAACCACAAAGAAGAGGGATTCACAGTGAGAACTGCTGCTGCAGCAGCCAATTATTATGGTTGTAAAGATGTTAATGTTTGTGACTAACACGTCACTGCCCAGGGCTTGTATGTTTTACTTGGGATGTGTACAAGAGTGACTGTCTCTCTAAATTTCTGGTGTGAAATCATTATTTGAGATTGAAAAAGCAGGTTCAACTATTTCTAGAAATAGAAAGGTTAAAGAAACATATTTTTCATTCTAAGGAAACCAGCTGTATTGTCTAAGTTTTAATTTCACAAACCAAATCCAACACTATAGAAAGGAAGGAAAAGCCTGTCGTTGACTTCCCTGCACTTTGCATCTTGGCTTCTGTAGGCCAGATATAAATAATTTCTGATATTACACACATCCACAGCATCCATCTGGCTGATATCTTCTGGGGAGGATCAGGAGGAACAGCCATAAAAAATAAATCCGGGAATGAGTACAAAGATATTGAAACATATGAGGATTTTATGGGGCTTTTAACATTTAGATTTACCTACTGCATATATCTGAGAGGCACAAGGTGCTGGTTGTTCCCAAGTGATGAATCATGGTGGTTCTCTGGGAGCAGCGTGGGCCAGATGCACCTGGCTGCATGCTTTCCTCTGACTCAAAGCAGGAATAAAATACTGATCTAAAATGCCAGAGATGCAGCAGAAGCATTTCCCCTGGTTGAGCTAGAGGGAACCTTTTTTCTAATGCTTTCACTCATCTTTTTATGATGTGTATTTTGGTTATCTTGAGCATTTTCCACAACCGTGTCATGGGAACCTCATCTTGTGACATGAAATAAGCCCTTAGTAAATTGACTTTAACCCACTATATTGACTCAGTTCTTCTCACTCTCTATTGTTTTCAAATCCTGAATGCAGTCCCTCATCTCATTACTTGCATATGGCCCTATGATGTTCCCTCTGTCCTTACCAAATGCAAGTGCAATATAAAACTCCCATTCTCTATTTACCCAAATGCTCTGAGCCAGCCTGGCTGGTCTCCTATTACAAATTAAATGAAGAACTTCCTTGGCAACATCAGCATGACAGAAACTGTCTGCATTTGTGTGCTTGACTGTTGACCTTCATGAAAATTGCTGTTATTTTGAATGCATTCAGTACATCAGGAGCATTTGCACAGAAGGGAATTTTCAGGAAGAAGCTGTTTCTAGCCAAGCTGATCCAGTGCCAGCTACCCTCTCACTAATCTTCTCCTAATGCCCAACCTGACCATTTCCTGATGCAGCTCCATGCCATTCCCTCGGGTCCTGTCATTCATTAGACTGATACCTCTTAGTAGAATCATAGAGTAATTAAAATTGGGAATAATCTCTATGATCACCAAGTCCAACCATCAACCCAACCCCACCATGCCCACTAAACTGTTCCTCAGTGACACATCTCCACATTTCTTGAACGCCTTCAGGACTGGTGACTTTACCACTTCCCTGGGTAGCTGATTCCAATACCTCACCACTCTTTCTGAGAAGAATTTTTTCCTAATATCCAACCTGAACCTCACCTGGTGCAAATTAAGGCCATTGCCAGGTGCTGAGTAATAAGGTGCAGTAAAGTGCTGCAGTAACAGAAAAATTGTGCTCTGATGACTCCCTGATCCTGAAAAACTGTGAGTTTAATCTATCATTGCTTAGAAGAAAAAGTCAAGAATGAATTTATTTGCAAGCAGATTTCTGTCTAATCTGCAGATAAAATCACTTCTACTAGGCCAGATAGGTAACAGTAGTGGTATAGGTATTTGTAGCATAGGTCTTGCAGTCTATCTTTTGTTCTCCTTCACTTGCCAAAGTTTTTGAGGTGCAAATTATGTTTCCAGTTGCAGTTGTTGAGCTAATCTCATGCTTCCTGGAGTGGTGAAATAAGATGCTGGATACATTTCTGGTCAAGTATAGCTTCTGTAAGAGTGAATGTGTGCAACAGTTTAAAAAATAAACATCTGGATATTGAAGTCCTGGTGTGCAGTAGGCAGAGCAAGAGTCAGATGTCAGGAAGGAAAATTTGCAGCATACAGGGCATAGCAGGTAGGTTGAGGGACATGATTATTCCTCTTTGCCTGGAAATCATTAGATCCTATCTAGTGTACTGTGTCAACATTTGGGATCGAGTACAGGAGAAGTAATTGCTGTGGAAAGTTACTGAGATGATGGGGTTTCAAGCACTTGCGCAATGAGTAGAGGCTGATGCAACATTGCTTAGTCAGTCTGGAGAAGGGATGGCTTTGAGGAGAACTATCAGCAGCCTTCATTTCCAGTACATAAGAAGAGGTTACCAAATAGATGAGGCAAGGGTCTTAATTGAGCTGCACAGTGAAGGAAAAGCAGACAGTGGCCATAAACTGGAGCACCTGAAATTCACTGTTGTGAAATGCACTATTGTTAATTTGGTTGGTTGGTTTTGTTCTATGAAGATTATTAAGCAGTGAAACAGATTGACAGAGAGTTTCTTTGATCTCTATGCTTGGAGGTTTCGAAGACTCAAAAGACTCAACCAGTGTACCTACTCTGATTTCAATGGTTTGAGCAGGAGCTTGATTCAGACACCCCCTCAGGTTGCCACCCACTGGGTAGTTCCATAACACCATGGTTCTTCTGAAGTCACCTTTTTAAGCTGTAATTTAACCAGGTCGGATATATTTAACTGGGTTGGATTGCTATTTTCTATGTTAGTGTTCTGGTTTTGTCTATATTCCCCAGTTGTTTAATGTTGCCTGCAGTTGTAGTTGTAAGAGAAAGTATGTATTTTAAAAATTACAATTAATTAGAAGCAGATAAAACCGTCAGTTCCTCTTACTGATGTACCTCTGCATTCCCTTGTTCCCAATCTGCCCATGTTTTTCTGGGTCTTGCCAATGCTTACAAATATCTAAAGGATAGGAATCAAGGTAACAGAGGCAGACTCTTCACAGTGGTGCCCAGTGATAAAAACAAGGAGCAACGGGGACAGACTGGGGCACAGGAAGTTCCATATGAACATGAGGAAGAACTTCTTTATAGTAAGGGTGACAGCACTGGAACAGATTGCCCCGTTGTGGAGTTGGGGTTGTGGGATCTCCTTCTATGGAGATATTCAGAGTCTGCCTGGATTCTGTAACCTGCTGTGGGGAACTTGCATTAGCAGGATGGTTGAACTCAGTGATCTCTACAGGTCCTTTCCAATCCATATGATTCTGTGGTTCTGGAACAGCTCTGATATAATGAAAGAAACAATGTGAGTGTGCTTTCAGCAGCTTATTTTAGGGAAAGGAGCTATCTTCATATCGTGTATATTTGAAAGCCAGGCAAACCAATCAAGACAAAGAACGGATTTCAACTATTTTTCCTTTGGCTTAGGTTGTCTTCCTCAAATCAGGCTATTCTCAGGCATTCGTGGATACACTAGAGATTTCAAAATTAAACCTATTTCAAATGTGAGCAATTTCAAGATTTTTTTTTCTGTCCAGGCTTTATTGCATTTGACAGTAGGCAGCAGTGCAGTGGTCCAGACACTCAGCTTAGGATTTGATTTTCATTTCTCTTACACAGGCATTAATTCTTAGCCACCATTGCATCCCTCAGGAACCTCTTATTTTCCTATTTATTCAGCAAATGCAAACCACAAGCACTTCCCCAGAACAAATGCAACTCATTCTAAATTTCTGCTAATCTCACAGGGACCAGGTTTTACTAATAATACCACCTTGGTTAATTAAATTTAAATTCAAATAGCTTATAATGCCATTTTCTTCTGACTAGGAAGGTCATTTTAATTTGTTTGCTAACCAAGTTTGAAATGTAAAGCATGATCATTCTCCTTCTATTAATCAAACTCGTATTGTATATTGTCAATTCCCTTTCCTTATTACCTATTCAATAGGATCATATTTTTGTGTTTGCAATTTCAGCAGTGATGAGGACTGTTATCTAGGGCCCATACTCCTTTCTAAAGAACTCATAAAACTCACATTATTATTCTGCCACCTATTAGTATTGGCTTTCAAAGGACTTCAGACCCAAGTTCAGATCTTATTAAAAAAGTATTTTAAATAAGAGTGTATTCAGGGAGACAAGGACTGTCACCATCACATTGTTTATTTATTTATGTACAGATAAATACATTAAGTGATAGGATTGACAGTTTAAGAGACTTTTCCAGTTCATCTGTCCTACAACTCATGTCTGCAAAAATGCCATTAGTCTCTGGGAGTGCTGGTACAGCTTGTCAGTGTTGTCAGCAGGTTCTTACTGCTCTGAACATGTCTGTATGCATTTATTACACAAGATTAAACTGTTCTTATCAACTGGTCTGGTAACACATACCCTTCTAAAAATATAAAACTAATAGGCCAGTCATACCATTAGCAATGTGATCTAAAGCCCCTTAAAATCAACTGGTAAGACTTCCATGGATATTTATGGAGTTTGAGTCTCACAAGTGTATATTATGATGAGAAGCTGGTGTTTTAAAGAGAGAAAATACTTTAGTAGTCTCTCCAGTGGTACACTATGAGTGCATTAGGATAGCATCAGAAGTTTGACAGCAACAGCCGTTGTGTTGATGTACTTTGATCACTGTGCTCAAAGGATATGTTGGCTTTGGTTTTATCTCTTACCCTCCTCCACACAGGCCTTAAGAGGGGGATTTAAAGCAGCTTCTAGTGTCTGTTTAGCAGGAATAATTTCTGAATTTACTTTTACAGGATTTTAAAAATTATTATTAAACGCTAGGAATATCTTATTTGACAAGTCAACAGATTATTAGGTTTTGGCTTACATATCAAAAGCCACAATCCTTGGCGCATTTCAGAGCATTGGGAAAATGTTTGAAATTTGCAGCAAAATAAAATATTCAAAAGCTGATTACCTAATGTTCTGCATGGAAACTGATGGGAAGGCATGTTATAACTCAGCCTTCTATTTTAGCTGGATTAATAGTTTCTCATTTACTGATGCACTTCTACCTAATGTCTGTGGCAATATTTCAGCAATGCCTTGGAGCATACCTGAGGGTATCTCAGACCCCTCTGTCCTTTCATCCTTCTGCCTCTTTGGAAATGTCCTCTGATGAAATAGGTGTGCAGGGTCTGCTTCATGGATTCTTCCTGTCCCATCTCTCTGATAGTCCAGCAGACCCCCAGTGTGATCACAGGCAGCAACCTCCTGTTAGAGAACATCTAAGTCAGTTGACCAAACAATGAAAGAAGTGGGACAATTCTTTGCTCATACTGATTGATCTGGGACTGCTGATTTCTGCAAGACTGGGGCAGCTTACTTCATCTGAGGGTCTGCCTGAATATTAGGTTTTAATAACAAACCAGCTCTTGAAGCCTTTTCACAGATCCTTATGGGAACTCCAATCCTTGGCAGTCAGACTGGAGTTCAGGCATGTTGGACAAGATCCACAAAAGCACTCTTGCTCTAGACTACCATTAATTTCACTGGAACCCAAGCAGGAAGATGTCATTATTGGTCTGGGTCTTCATTCCAAAAATCTTGAAAATTTGAGTAAGTTTATTTAGCACACGCAATCCTTGGAGGCTGAGAGTCATCTGTGTGTCAAAGGTGATCATTCTTTCACCTTTGATAATATACAAATTAATGGGATGATATCAGCCAAGAGAGTCCATAACTAACATTGATAACTGTTCTATTATAAGCATATAACTTGGCTTTTGGCGTAAAAATGGGTCAAACCTCAGAAACAGAAGTGCAAAGACAAGCAAGATAAAAATTTAAAAGCTATTCTTGTGGGAGACTTCATCAGAAACTCACATTCACTTCTGGAAGCTGTTTTTTAAAGACTACCTTTTTTAAACAAAGTGAAACACCAGTTTGTTGTATCCTTCACTCTATCAGCTCATCCTGGCTTTGTATATGTGAATCAGTGTAAAAATGTCACATATACCCTAGAGAAAAAAAAAATACAGTTTTGTTTTCCTGGTTCAATTAACAGAGCTTAGGGCCTTTCATCCAAAGAGAGAGAAGAAAAGTTTTATCTTTATAGGACTGCATGCACTCATTTAGTGCAGAATGAGACACCCCAATGAGAAGTAAATGAAGGATACCCTGAATCATCTTGAGTGACATTGTTTAAAAGTGTAAATAGGCAGTTAAAATGAGCCCACTGTGTCCATGGATATGCAGCCACTAATGTTGATGCAGCTCAGAGAGTAATTCAGTTTACCCTGGAGTGGACAGCTAGTGTCTGGTGGACTGAATCACTCTTCAGGCCCTGTTGGTTCTATTGACTAAATGTCTTGGTTCTAATAAAAGCTTTAAATGCCTGCAATGCAGGTTTACACCTGTGTATGTCTTATTCTTGAACTGACTTTCATCCAAGGCAATATTAGCTTTTTCAGAGGGTATCAGGCTGCTTTCAAGCCACAGGCAGTATTTCAGCAGTGTGTCCAAGTCAAACTAAATCCACGCCAATAACTTACCTTTTTTCTGCGTTAAATGATGTTTATACTGTAGTATTCTCTCTGTAATGTAAAAGAAAGAAAGAAAGAAAGAAAGAAAGAAAGAAAGAAAGAAAGAAAGAAAGAAAGAAAGAGAGAAAGAAAGAAACCAACAAATTCTACAATCAAACAGTTTTGAGCTGGATTCTCACTTGATTTGAATGCAAACAATTTGGAAGTGTAAAAACAAGGAATAAGGACTTTCTGGTGGACTAAGTGAGACAGTGATTCGCACTGATACACACGGATGCAATTTTCATTTTGGTTAAAGGAAGCCTGAAATTCACAGGTTTAAGTATGTTCACTTAAGATTTTTATAGTTAGAAAGAAAATGTTTCAAATTCCATTGTGGCTTTCTTTTTAGTTGGCTTTACATCTCTATTCCTGTATGTGTGTGAACTGTAATGCTGAACGATGAAAATATGCTTTCCTGAGTTTGCCATCGCGGGGTGACAATGAGTGATAGTGCTGCTGTTATGCCAAACGTTAGGAAAGGAAAGCCAGTACAAACAGAACTTCATATTTTGAGAAGTACTTGTTTAATTTTTTTTCAATGACAGTATAATGGCTTTCTCTAGCTGTCACTTTGTATCTCATTCTTCCCAGCACATGCCATTTTTAACTCAGATGTATTTTTAACTAGTGTAACTCCAGAACGTTTAAGAGAAAGGTTAAATAAGTACTAAAGGGCATTGCAGAATGTTAGAGAAAAATATATATATACAATTAGGGAAAAATATAATATATATTATATATATATATATGGAGAGAAGGATGCTACAGACAGCAAATCACTTCTGTATAAAATTGATTGTGCTGTAGAACAACCTCTGAAGTTCCTTGATAGACACTTTCTGATATTCGCATCTTGTTAATGGTGAAATTTTATGAGATGTAGTTACTTTTCAGTACTGAATTAGTGTAAATATATCCATTCTGTCAGATAAAGTGTAAAAGACAGTGGCCTACTGGAAGAATAAAACAGAGGACTAAGCAGGAAACAAGACGTAGCTAATCAATGTACAACACTCACTAGATCAGGAGGATTTTATAAAGTGACTTCATGCAGTGTAGGTAGTCCTAAATTATATATACTCCTCGAAAATAGAGTAAGGGCCATAGAAAAGTTTGTATCTGTTGAGAGACCTTTACAATTTACCTAAACCTGCAGGCTGCTCTGTTTGACTGCTGGCCAGTTTAACAAGCTCAGAGGCATAAAAAGTTTCTGTTTTATCTCAACTACGATGTGGAATTTAATTATTTTGTGACCTCTTGATACTCTATCAGTTTCATGAGAAGTTGTGGACATGGATCTGCCTTTGATTCACTTTCTAATGAGGTAAGACACAAAGGCTGTCAAAACAAATAACTTATTCTAGGTACCCAAACCTGAAGTAATGTATTAATAATTTTCCCATATCACCTATATCC
Organism: Odontophorus gujanensis; assembly: GCA_013399175.1. Lineage (NCBI taxonomy): Eukaryota > Metazoa > Chordata > Aves > Galliformes > Odontophoridae > Odontophorus > Odontophorus gujanensis. Next base: position 692,589 of record VXAB01013879.1, read on the forward strand.
TCATTTATTACTGTGTTGGGCAGACAGCCCCTGACTGACAAGGACAATGCATATCTAATCTTGATCTCAGAACAGAAATAGAGGTTTTTAATAATGAAGCTTTGGTTGGTTTGTTCTAGCTGTTTGCTTGGCTTCAGGAGTCTTTCCCTGGTCCATATTCATTTCCCCATGATTGAAAAGCAGTGAGTGGACAAGACAGTGACAGGTTGGGAACTTGGACAGATTTCTCTAAGCTTTTGTCATGTGTTTTGAGCATACACCACCTCAACTGAAGTACAATGGAGGTATTTCTGAGTCCATCCATATTACCTTTGTTGTCCTCCACAGAACATGAAGCTCTTGGTATAAAAACCAAATGTAATTGTTGATACTGGCATCATAGTGGGCCTAAAGTGACAGTATTCTTAGTTTAGACTCTTTAGATAAGTACTTGAATCTACCTGGTTGAGTCTTGGTTCAGCTCTGCTTGAATATGTACTGACTGATATGAATCTTTCTTTCCTCACATAAGTCCCTTAGGTTTAGCACTGCTGGGAATACCGCTCAGGATTTTTGCCTCTCAAGACAGACCAAGTGAAATCCCCAGTCATCCATGGTGTGATCATCAGAGAAATCCAGTTCTTGAGAGTGAACTGAGAACATCATGTAACCCTTGTACAAAGATTTCCTCCATATGAAGTCAAGTGCATTGAATCATAGAATGGCTTAAGTTAGATGATACCTTAAAAATCATTGAGCTCCAACCTCCTGCCATGGGCAGAGTTGCCCCCCACCAAATTAGGCTCTCCATCCAACCTGTCCTTGAATGCCTCCAGAGATGAGTCATCCACAGCTTCTCTGGGCAGCGTGTGCTGGTGCCCCATCACTCTCTGAATAAAGAATATCTTTCTAACATCTAACCTAAACTTGCCCTCTTTTTGTTTAAAACCTTTCCTCCTTATCCTATAGACCATGTAAAAAGTCAGTCCCTCTCCTGCTTGTAAGCTCCCTTCAAGTACTGGAAGGTTGCAGTAAAGTCTCCCTGGGATCTTCTCCAGGTTGAACAAACTGAACTCCTTCAGCCTTATTTGAAAGGAGAGGTGCTCCAGTACTCTGATAATTTTCGCGGCCTTTCTCTTGACCCACTCCAGCCGCTCCACATCCTTCTTGTGCTGTCTGAGTGTCTGTTTAGACTTTCTCAGCAGTGCTTCAGGGTAGAAAGAAACATCATGTTTTATTTTAAAACTGGCATAGCTAATTTTACAGACAGAAGCAAAATAAAACTCACTTCTGGCCCAGTCTGTCAGTGTATTTAGAAAGGTAAATTTGGAGTCGCTCCATAAAGCTTATGCAGCTGCATTAGTAGCTAGATGGGGAGAGAACAGCACACCCTGCATTTTAGGCATATATCTCCATTATATATAGGGAAAGATTTGACCAGTAAGATATCATAACTTGCCTTCTATGTTTGATCCTAGTTGACTGTTGATTTCCTTTCAGATTCACTAGTGAAGGTCTGTGCTATAGCTCAGGTGTAACAAAGCCAGGACACGTACATTATGTCAGCTGTATATTTTCAAACAGCATGACAGTAGGTACTTGGTGTGTATGATGTAGAGGGATGGCATCTGCTGCTACTCAGAAATAAACTAAGGCATTGTCAGCCTGTTTTTGAATGGTTTGTAGCTCTTCTGGAATTAGAGAGGAGCATTTGTATGTGTCAGCTCCGCTGTACAATGACCCCCCAAGATCTTCTGGAAGTGCAAAAGCATTTCACTTGTAATTAGAAAATTTTGAAATGGGCTTAGGCGGGCTTATTTGTCTTTGCTTTAAGAGTTTATTGGCTTCAGAGTGAGCTGTGGGTGCAATTCTGAAAAGGTCAGTGATGTAGCAGGAAGAGTGAATCACTTTTATAGCCAAATAAAGGCTGACAGTGTCCATGGAATGATGCTTCCTATCTGTGAAGTCCTAAATGTGTAGCTTTGGTAGGATTGATCTGGAATTTGCAATAGTGAGGGTTAGCTGCAACTTTGCTTTACGAGCAAGAAAGATATAATATGCAGAGGGCAGAAGGGCCTATAATGCACAGTCTGACAGAAATCTCTCTTGGACTAAACTGGTGAGATGACAAACGTAAACAGGGAGAAGCAAGCTGAAAAGGTCCTCTGAGCATAAATAGCAAGTGCCTTCTGCAGCTACCCTTCTTGCTGGCGCACCACATGCTGTGCTGGATCCTGACCTCTAGACTTTGTGGCTAAAATGAGTGACAGAAATTCAAATCCATTAAATTTTTACACTAGATCCAATGGAAACCAATTATTTTTCTTTTCTTTTTTAATTAGTATCTGGTTCATAGTTATATATAGTTATAAAAAGGTTAAGTAAAAATTAGGAGGTGTTAAAGCATATAAGGAACAATAATAGCATGTACTTTGTATGCATTAAGATCCTATCACATTAGCAGATTTGTTGACCTCGTAGACTCGTAACTGTCGTAAGCACTGACCAACCATTTATTGATAGTCATTAATCATTTATTATCTCTGCCTGAATTCTTTCTAAATGTTCCAGTAATATAAATTGCTCATTCTTTCAAAATTCAATAATGGAGCTGAGCTGTACCTGCAGTGCTCCATTTGCCCAGCATTTAATATGTTTCAAATCTCCTCTGCATAGAAATTCCTGTAGAAAGTCATTAGAAGGAAGGTGTTCTTTAGCACAGTAATCCCCATGTATATATCTCTGTTAATTGAGCTACTTTTTGAGTCAGCACAGTAATTATAGTTTATTCAAGAGTACCAAGGATCTTTGATGTTACTTTACCCTGACGTTTTCTCAGTTAGTGCACAGTAACAAGGGGATCTCCTTCAGCTCACAAGTACAGGTATAAACTGGGTTATCTTGTCAGCACTTGGACTTCATGCCATGGGCATCAGCATTTTTGTATGATCCCCTCTCTCCATGTAGGCACATCCCAGAGCCTGCAAAGCCATAGCAGAGCCATGCCTGGGAGCCTGCTTTGAGCTGGGAGTGCACCCTGAGGCTGAACCCTTGCACTGGCCAGCGCCTCAGTGTGTCAGAATAATAAAATAGGTGCAAAAAATACCTCTTACATTTTATTTTCTTGTTCTTTTCAAGATGTGAGATTTGTAAGTGTTATAGTCTGGTACCTGCTATGTTGTCAGGCTTTATGTTGTTTGCTTTAAATATAAGACAATCCCAACAGCAATGGCTTTGTTTGCCAAAGGCAGTGTTTGGACCCCTGTTGTTTTGACCAGTGGCTGTATGGGGAATCAGATTCAGCAAGCGCAGCATGCTCAGTTTCCTGAGGATGGAGGTGTTCAGTTTCATATTGCAAAGACATCACAGATGAGCATTAGCAAAGCATGAAAATCAGCTTAATTAGAGTGCAGAAGCAGGATGTGAATGCAAGGCTTTATGTAGTGAGCTTTCTGAAATGTTAAACAAGTCAATAGGCTTTTGCAGTGATTTGTTTTTCAGGTCTAATATTTTGTTTGATCATTAAAGCTGCTTCTTTTCCTAAGTTATGCAGCTCTGGATGAGAATTCTTCAGCAGAAAAGCCATCTGTTTTCTTATGAATATACAGTCTCCTCTTAACCTATCAATCCTGAATTTTTGATAAAACGCTTATCCGAGCAATGTTCACACATGGGAGAAGGTTTATTAGTGTACAGATAGATATGGAATGGGAATTGGAGGGAAAAAAAATAAATTTTGGTAATAAAAAAATGAATAATTTTCAATATGAATTTGATAGGAGCCCCAAAAATCACTGCTGTTTACCAGCATCACTTCAGAACACATCCCTGGTATCTGGTGCTTTTCCCATGAACACAAAGGAAGGATTTCAAAGAGGAACTCCCAGCTTTGAATGTCAGCTGAAGCTTGACTGAGGACAGTGATCAATACAATTTATTGTTTTCTAATGGCCTATGTGAAATGTGATGAGCTGGATTCAGTATGCTAAGATTAAGCACATGGCATGGTTAGCAGTTGACAAGTCTTAACTGTAATTCCAGGTGCAAGTAAGGGAGAATGTCTGGATGTGAATTTTGTCTTGGAACATGGCAAAAGTCCAGGAAAGCTCTCCACAACTCGTCAGTCCCCTCAGCAATAAGAAAGGTACTGAGCAAGATCTCCACTAATGTTGATTCTCCTGTTTCTGGGATTATACTTAGGTGAGGAAGCTCTGCTGTCACTGGTGCTGCTCCCTACATACCCTGCTAGCTGTCTGTGCCTTTCACTGGTGTTTGCCTCAGTAGCAGTAACTGCTCCCTACTTATCCTTGCAGAAATGCTGATTCCTTAGAGGAGAACAAGGCAGACTATACATCTGGGCTCCAAAGCTTTTGGAGCCTCAGTGAATTTTATGATGAAGTGGGTAAATAAACTATTTGCTTGCAAATGAGCTGGTGTAGCTGGCTACCATCCTGCTAAATGGGCCAGATCTCACACCTGCTATTCTGCCTCATGGTGATTATTGGCTGAAATTAGTTTGGAGTGGTTCTCAAGACGCTTCCACCCATACTGTCACAGAATCAAAGAATTGTAGAAACACAAAATGGCTTTGCTTGGAAGAGACCTCAAAGATCCTCTCATCTCAGCCCCCCGATGTGGGCAGGATTGCCAACCACTAGATCAAGCACTGGATCAGGCTGCGCAGAGGCCCATCCAACCTGATCTTAACACCTTCAGGGTTGACTCGTCTTAAGGAACAAGCTGAGATACAAGAGAAAGAAGATAAAGTGAATCTGGCAATAGTGGAAATTCATTTCATTGAGCATTTATATTAACCTCCATAGAAGTTCTCCATTTTAACTTCTGTCTGCTGAAGGAAAAGCTGTAGTCTTCCCCTTTTGAACTTGTTTAAGCAAATGGAAAATTGTAAAGTTCCTTCTTTCTTTTTTTTTTTATTTTCCTTTAGCCAGATAGAAGCCAAGACCATCAATGCTTTGACAATAAAAACACATTTAGCATTTACTGTTGCTATCACCTGTTGGGTCCTAAATCGACTCTGCTTGCCAAGCAACTCATCACAGAGCTGTCAGTTTTTGCCCACTCCACTGTAACATGTGGAAGGGCAGTGGAGAGAAGATCTGAAGTTCACAGCTGAAATTTTTAAGGTGCAAGTAGGCATGGATTGCTTTGGCCACTGCATTTCTAAGCTGCATGTTAGACAGGATGCTGTTGAGCTGCCTTTCTGATTCCCACTTTGCAGCTCTTAACCTTTCACCTGTAAACAGTAACATTACTGTTTGAAAGGGAAATCTGTGAGGGAAGTTGCAACAGTGCTTAGCAATTTTAAGCAGCTTTTAAAGAACAATTTTCTAATCTGATAACTAAGCAGCAAAAGTGGCACTCAGGATCTGTGGTGGTCTTATAATTGTAATGTTTTAGCTTGGAAAAGAGAAAAAAAAATGAAAACATTTTGCTTCATTATAGTTGGTAATTTGGACTTAGCAAAAATAAATAAATAAAAGTGGAGTGGTGCTTCGTACCTTCGTGGTATGAAAGATTAAAGGCTTCGTGAACATGTCCATATGTAGTGTTATACTGGATGCTGGATGATGAAAGTCTCCCTGTGTTCAATTTGACAACTGAAAATATAATGGGCTCTGAAGCTCCCGTTATGTTCCATCATGTCAGTGATCCATAGATTAAGAACTGGCACAAGCATGCAGAAGAGCCCTAAAGGAGCTGTAAAAGTCTGTCTTGTCAGCAGCCAGGCACTGCAGATTAAAGTAGGAGAGTGCTGAACCATGCACACTCCCTTCCAGTCCAGTGCTCTTTTGCTTCGTTTAATCTGGGAGGATTGTTAAATTCTGGAAATAGGATGCTCAGCAACCATTGGTACAAATTGGAGGGCTCTGCATCATGACAGTATCTTCAGTAGGTCAGCCAGGTGGAAAACTATTGCTAAGTACAGCAATGGCTTCTCCATTGCTGTGTTTGGCTCCAATCATTAAATCATTCAACTGGGATGATGCAGACAGCTCATCCAGCGTTGGTTTGCTCATTGGGCTGTCGACTAAAGGGGCTGCAATGCTGGTTCCTGCTTGCTAGCTCTGTTATCCACCCCACCCAAGTGGAGCTGTGTTCCTTGCAAAGTCCTTTGGGATGGAGGCAGTTACTGTACAGGGTCTAATCCAAATCCTACAGGACTGGAGCTGAAAGCTAATGAGCACTGCGGGACCCAGGCTGACTTCATACTGAGCAAGATGAATGGCTTTGCAGCTTGTAAGTGTATTACCAATCCTTTCTGATAACACAGTTATCTGAGTCCACCATTATCCTACATAACTGAGAACTGGACTTTAAAACAATAATCTCTGTGTCATGACATTTTGAAGACATTTCTAGACCTAAGCTAAGAAATCAGGTAAAATAGCAATCGGCAATTTAAATTTTTCCAAGGGATCCATTTTAGGATTTGTTATGAGACAGTACTTGCCTTTAGTTACTACTGACATGGAGGAGACCCAGTCCAGTGACCTACATGGGAAAACATCTCTATCAGTTGCTGAGCATCTGAGCTGGGCATTCCCCACTGAGATGGATTTACAGTCCTTAACCCTGCAAGTAAACCCCGAAAAGCAGAGTTTTATGACTAGGCTGGTAATTTGAAGTCAGTGAGGTTTCTGTAAGAGGCTGGGACCATGCTCTGTCCTTTTGGGTAGGATGTCTTATACATTTCAGGTAAATGTAGAATACTGTAGAACTTTCTGTGATCCAGATTCAGTGTTTCCAGGGCTAGACAGTGCAGTATCAAAGTTTGACCTTTGCTATTTGTATCTTAGCAAAAGCTGAAATCTGTCATATCTGGCCTCATTCAGAAGTTAGTTTTGGTTTCCAGTCACATATTCTACTTGTTTCATTTGCTGTTATGGATCAGGTAACTGAGCCACAATAATTTCAGTCTAGATTCACAACAGTTATACTCATGATCTCTTCTCTCTTTTTTTTTCCTTAATTTATGAAGCAGGATTAAATTAATGCCATCTCCATTAATCTAGTATCACTCATGCTATCTGTATTCTTTGGAGAAGACAAGAAAATTAATTGAGTAATTCTGTCATTAATATATTTTTCCTCACATTCATAGGCATGAAATTCAAGGTCTGAAAAGATCCTCTAAAGCCTTTTACTGAGAGACTGGTAAAGGAGACAGATTTTTCTGCAGTGGGAAATCCAGTCCACCCGTCTTAGATATCTGTCTCACTCCTTCATGTTAAGATATTTGAATGTTATTTCCAGTCAGATATTTCTGACCAGTCTTTGATTTTGCTTTTCATTTTTCTAGTAAATGAACATTTCCCTACTTTTTCTTTTCTCTCTTAGAGCTCTCAGTTAAAAATACCTTAGAAACCAATATGCGTTTACTGTTCTTTGTTTCTCTCAATTGAAATTATGCAGAAATTGCATAAGAGAAGCAGGTATAGTTAAGTAATAAAGTCTTTCACTGTGAAAGAACGATGTTTTGCATGGTTTTCAGTACAACAGGTTTGAAAGAAACCTTGTTTTTATAAAGTGCTGCTACACTTTATAGACCTCATATTGAAATCATGCTATCTTTTGCTTCATTTGACTTCTCTAGAATTTCTTCCTACTGTACCTGTAATTTTACCGGTACAGATTTTGTAGCGTAAAATTTTTCTGGCCAACGTTTACTTCAAACAAACAAAAATGTTTGTTTGTTTGTTTTTGTTTGTTTGTTCATTGTTTTTGTTGTTCTTTTGTTTTAATCCTCTGGCAGGATGGTCTCTTAACCTAAACAGCTGATTTTTCTTCTCGGTGTTTCTACCAGAGTTATTATTTTCATCTCTTTTGTTCAGGGGATTGATAGCTTCTTCTGTCAAATAACGCAGGTTCTGTCATGTTGATTTATACAGCTTTCTTCAGTAAGACAAGTTTGTAGGAAATGCCAAGATTGTAGTGTCAGTGCAAGGAAATGGTTCTGAAATGCCATGCACTTCAGAATTACGTACCCACTCCTTTCTCACTGCAGTCTAACAATTCACTATCTTAGAAGTCTTCACCTTTATACAACCCACAGGTCCCATACTGAGTGACAAAGTGTAACCAGTGTGCAGATGGGACCAGGCTGGACCACTGCTGGACCAGGCACTGAGCAACCTTGCAGGGGTGTTGGACTCGATGACCTTTAATGGTCACTTCCAACTCAAACAATTCTGTGAAATTAAAGTTAAGCTTAAAATTGTAGAAGGAGCCCCTGATGGCCCAGGCAGTTGCAGCACATAGATGTCCTGGCATTTGGACTCTCCCTCCCTTCTGAAGTTTCTGTGGTTGCTTAAGGGATTTGATTCTCAGTCCTCATTAAATTACATGGGATGAGGGCATCCAGTCATCTGAAGTTGCTCTGAAAATCTCAGCTGTAAAGGAAAGCTTATTAGGCCATTTCTCCCATATCTTCCAAGCAGAAAAAGGAGAGACATTTTGAGTGAATGAGAGACCAGTACATCATAATAAATAAGAGAAATGACTACTACTTTGTAATTCAGTTGTAACTTCATATTAAATTTAATAATGCATATACTTTAACTTCATTTTGCTTTTATTAAGAGAAAAGAAATTGGTCCAGGCAAGTAAGCAAATAATTAAATAGAAATATTAAGAAAATGCATGAACAGTATGGAGCTGAAATGTGTATTAGTTTTAAGCAACAGGCATGATTTAGAAGATGAGGCCCTGAAAATGAAACATTCTTCAAGCTGTTGAGATCTCTCTAGGAATTCTAGCATCAGAAGTGAGTTTTCACAGTGCCAATGTCTCTAGAGACACAGGATTGCTTATTATTTTATGGTCCCCAGTACAGGCTATATTAAACACAGGAACACTGATAGAAATTCTGTGCTAAGTGATAGAAAAGAGTACAGCATACTCTGGAACTACCTCAACTGCTTTTTAAGTCAGCTACCTGAAGTATCAGCACCCTGCTCCTCAGCAGGTGGAGAGAAGACATCATGCCGATTGTCCAACAAATAGCACATTTGAAACACAACAGAAATCACTGCAGTGCCCTGCACTGATGGCCAAATGGACCAGTTGTAATCAAGTAGATGAGGCCCAGCACTTAGATTCTCAAAATAGAGATATTACAAAAACTACTCAGCCAAATTCCAGGGCTCTCTAAGGGCCTCCATGCTGCCTGAAGAGCTTGAAGTGGAGCCAACAGAGCTGATTTCAGCCTGTTTTGTCTTTATAAATACATCCTAACTTGACCTCTCTGAGGCCTCCTCACATTTACTGCTCAAAGATTTTCCGAACTCCAGAGGTTTCTTTTTCCACATACGTATTCCTCCTTCATCCAGAAAGTTTTCTGTACCCATTCTGGATGGAGAGAACAGACAAGACTAGGATGAGGAATATTTAAATATGCAGAGAGAAATGCCTATTTAATTTGACTGACCTCTCAACTAATATGCCTGTTTAAATAAATTTCCTATTCTTTCAGTGAAATCTATTTGCAATAAACATTTTCTGGATGTTCCCAATCACAGTAGAACAAACAAACAAACAAACAAAATCCTTCACATTGAAATGGCCAGAATTATTCTATTAAGGAGAACAGGAAAACTGAACATTATTTCTTTAGTATGCCTAAATCTTCTTTTATGTGTGCAAAATAAGAAGTGCTATTGAAGGATCAGGGAGATAGGTAGGCAACAGATGAGGAAACCTTTGTTTCTTCAGTGTCACATAGGTATTCCACAAAAGCACCTATATTGTATTTGATGGCTGAAATAGGCTTTGCTTTGCCACTGTTATTTTCTATTTTCTTTCTTCTGCTGGGAAACATTAAATTACATACCCTGCATGTTTTTCCCTCCTGAAATATTCATGCCCCATTCTACGTGTTGATTTCAAACCCATGTAGGAAAGAACATTTTTTTGAGACTTCCTAAGAACTGTGACCCTTTCTGATTTACAAAAAATATCAGTTATCCCACATGGAACACAAGCACTTGGGCGTAGATATGTAAACTTTGCCTTTGAAGCTTGTTTTCCTAAGCATCACTACTTGTAGGCATACCTGTGCTGTTGTATCTGGAGGCATTCCTTTGCAACCTAGAAAGGGTAAGATTTTTACTTGAAATGCCAGGAAAAGGGAGTACCAGAAATAGTAACTACTATTGGCTTCTAGTGTTGCTAAATGGGGTAAGACGAAGTGGTTAAAGGCAGCCAGTAAAAAATTCAAAAGTAGGTCAGGCAAAAAAAAAAATGCAAAACAGCCACATTTACTTGATTCTTTGAAGGAATCTCTGTAGTGGTCAGGAACGATTTAAAGTGTCTATCAAACTAAATGCTACACCAAACAGAAGATAATCAGTTTTAAGTGAGAATCTTTTACCAAGAAGGGCACTGGCAAGCTTCTGTGCTGCACAGGCTGATGGTGGAAATTGACAGTTCTGACCATTACACTGCAGAGATGGAAGATGGATTGGGTTTCAGAAGGCAAACCTGTGCCGTATTTGCCATGGACTGAACTACGCATCCAGCTAACCACTGACAAAGAAGTGAATTCAGTTTTTGAAGTGTCAACGCAGAAGTGACAGCATGAGCCAGACAAATGCTTTGTAGGTTGTTGCTGCAGTTCGGGATGAGATTAGAAGACTTCTTACCACTTTCTTGACCTGGGTGGGATGTTATTTCTCTCAGTGGCATTGTGTTTCATTGCTGTAGAATGCCAAGTTTTGACTGGCTATTTGGTGCTGTGTGCAGAAGGTTTAGGAATAAAATACAGCACTTGATTTAGTGCCTGTATCTATGAACAGCTTCAGAATTCCTAACAGGTGATCATTAGCCTTGACAATACATGGCCTGAACCTGAAAGAAAGCAGCACATGACTTCATTTCTGACTCAGTCTCACAGTGGAACAAACAGTAAAAGTAACACAAGTGAAGCTGGAAGAACAAAACCGTAAAGCCGTGGCTACTTTGCTTCACAGCAAACAGAGCACAGGGAAGTCCTTTTCAGCATCCACAGCAGGAGCAGTAATTTCTTGTACTTTATTGCTCCCCATCAAAAAATCAGGACAACCACTTTGTTGGCAGTGTGCTCTGCTATCACGTAGACCTGAGGTTGACTAAAAACATCAACATGTTGGAAATGTGCAGAAAAGCTAATGTTTAAATGGACGTAGGGCAGATACAAACCTGCCCAGAACAAATTTACATGAGAGTGTTTTGGATTAAGGCAGTGGGATCTAATTTATCCCAGTATCTTCCTAAGTTATCATTAAAAGTTTTATGGAGTTTCATTGAGAAAAACAAGCTCTGAGGAACTGGAACATTGTTTCAGAGAAGCAAAGATGCTTCTGTGTAGGTCACTGACCAGAAGAGTTGATTATTCATGTGTTGCTGACCCTCGTTGTAATTTTGGTACGGGAATTTGTTAAAAGTAGATGAGCATCCAACAGTGATCTACTAAACAATTTTTCTGAGGGGATCCTGGTACTTCTGCTTTCAAAGTGGAGCAGATGGGAATTAGGTACTTATGGAAACATCTGTTGTCAGCTAGGCACATATAAACGTAAGTAGCTACAACTGTATGATTCCCATCTTTGTAGTCTCACCACCACAGATCCAGTGACATGGCAATTTAGGGAGGTATGTCTGATCCACTGATTGAATACAGCTCTTCACATATTGTGAGGCAGCTGTTGCATCAAGGTGTCTGAGTTGCTATCTTGAGCCTACCTGCAGATGCTCATTTACTGAGGAAATTGTTGGTTTTACTGTTAAGGAGTAATTTTTTTCTAGAATTTTGTGTCAGTGTGAATTCAGCCATTCTCTGAGTGTTGCAACATAAATTTTAATTTGAAAATATTAGGATTTATTAAAATTAAAGGGTATATCAAGGAACATGCAGATGCTTTAAAGTAGATCATTAATGTTTCGATCATATACAGTTTATTGCTGTATATTCTAGAATTAGACTGAAGGGCAGAAAGATTGTGGTTTCACCTGTAAAAATTCTAGGTCATCATATAAGTTAACGTGCTTTGAGAAAATGCATTTATATTAAAAAATAGCTTACCAAAATAGAAAGTTCCTTTCCATGATGCACAACTGTAGCCTGTGATGACATCTGTTGCCTCTGCAGTTCTGGAAGTAGCAAGACCTGAAATCAGTCTGTCTGAAAGCTATGCCAGGTCATGGTGACATGAATCAAAAGCTGGCTGAAGCCAAAATGGGGTATTATTTAGCCCTTTCCAAGCACATTTGCAAATTTATTCCTTACTGTATTTTGTATGGTCTAGACTAAATGAACCTCTTCTGAATGCAGTGGTTAAATGTATGTCAGCTTTCAGGATGCTTTCCTGAGGGAATTTGTTTCTCTCTTGTTTTTGTTTTCTGCGGCGTTTCATTAATTTTCCATTCTGTTTCTTTTCACTGTGGTAACAAGACTACAGATATATATATATATAATTTTTTGTTGTTGTTGTTAAATGCAGCTTTATACTTAAATTCCCTCTGGATTTACACTGGTTTCTTTTGCCACTGCAAGCCAGGACTGGGTGTCTGACCTACACAGATTTAATGATTTGTCCCACCAAGTCTCTTCCATACTGAAGTAAGAAAGTCAAACAAGTGCTTCAATAGTGAGCTCTGGTTATAATCCTTTCTTTTCAGTTTATGTTTATTCAGTAATCTCTGATTTCCCAAGTATGGTACTGTCCTTGTCCTCTTCCGGCTTCTCAGTAATTAATGTTGCATTTAGTAGTTCTTTTCAGCTATTTTAGCAATTCCCTTCATTTAAGACCTATTTTATACTGGAGCTAACAAAGCTCAAAGAAGATCTCTGTGTCTTACACTGCACTATAACACGTCTCCTTTCCATCAGAAAGGGTGAAAAAAGGCAGTAGGTAGCCTGTGCACATAGCAAAGTCTTCAAATAACCCAAGGATTTGTTATAATCTATGATCTAGATGTTAAAGGTAAATAAGGAAAACAACTGTGATTCTGAAATAGCAACTTGGTTTAGCTGCTAATGGAAGGCTGAGGCTGCAGCACTGACACTTGTGAATTACAGATAAACACTGTCTTCCTGACTTAATCCCCAGCCCCTTTTACTCTCATAATACCATTTAAAAATTATTTTCCCCCAGTATTTTTTCCAGATAAGACTCCGGTAGAATTTGTATGGCATTTCAGTGCTTAGGAAAAAACAGCCCAAGAACTGATTCTATTTGCATCTGTGCTCTTTTCAGGAAGTGAAAAGTACTTCGGGTCCAAACATGGGAGAGGTGAGGTTGAAGAAGGCTGATCTAGAACTTTTACAAGTCAGTGCTATATTAAATGAATATTTGATAGGCTCATTCCTGTGTTGGGATTTAAAGTGAAAGTTTGCTTTTGCCATGCTCATTCCATGGAGTTTGGGAGAAATTACCTGTACAGAAAGCAATTGAAACTGGAAATGTTAATTAAGCTGGAAAATGTCATAATACAGTTTGGATGCTTTCATTCAAAAGTTGATGACATAGAGGGCAGCTTTCTTGGGTCTAATTTCTATTGCATGGATACACCATGAAGATCAGATGCAGTATCCATGATGAAGCTCATGCATTATGTTCAGACCTGTGAGTATTCACATCCTACATCTCCACTGTGAATCTGATTGTCAACTGAAATACCAGTGGATTACAGTGGATTGTATAAGGGATATAGGACCTGTGCTGAGTATTTTTCATTGCTTCGTTATGCAGCATTAAGCAATTAAAACACAGTGCCAATTTGAATAATCCATTTGATGGGCTTTGAGGGAGATACAGGCTGCAAATGAACACACAGATGAACACACAAAAAATACAGTCACAGTGGCAAAAATTGACCTCTTTACCAACAACAATCCAAGTGGAAGCCAACACACTTGAAGTGAGCACTGGAGTTCTTCAGCGTGAAATGTTGTAAAATCCCAGCTGCCCACATGAAGCTCTTTGTGAGACATGCTTTAGTTCTGACTTCTTGACAAGTGTTTCTGGAGCGTACCAGTTGAAGAAGAACTGATTGTGCTTCAGTTAGGTTGACTTAAAGTAAAGGTATTTCCTTCTAAACTTATGTTTGTAGAACTACCTCAGTAGGTTGTAAACTTCAGTTGCAATCGTATGGTTCTCTATCTGTCATTTATGTAACATCACTGTTGGAAATGGCACTTGCCAGTTTGTTCCTGAAACTACAAAATCAAAACAGGCAACAGGCAGAAGATGTATTCTTTGTCATTTCCTCACAGATTTATTTGTAATTGTATTCCATTTTTGAAAAATATCACAATTGCTATTATCCCAAAAGACCTCCCACCTGAGTATCCAAAATGTACACTTTTCATAGAATCACAGAATCACAGAATAATTTGAGTTGGAAGGGATTTTAAAGGACATCTAGTCCAACTCGTCTGCAATGACCTCAGACACCTACAGCTAGATCACATTGCTCAAAGCCCCATCCAGCCTGACACTGAATGTCCCCAGGGATGGGGCAAGCAGCACCTCCCTAGGCAACCTTTTCAAGGGCTTCACTACCCTAAATTCATAAAGGATATTTTTCAAGGTGGAGCAGCGTTTGAGTATAAATTGCTCACAGTCCTTAGAGTTAATAGCATTATTCATCCTGTAACCATTTTGGCTGTGGTATCAGAGACATTAAAATATGATGTACAATGTTCAGTTAATGGGCACCAATGTATTATCCAAGTAATATTTCTCTTCAGTAGCTATGTTAATAAAGCAACTGTGAAAGACATAAACTGCAAGGGTGGATTTTACACCTGTGCAATGTTCCATGGAGGAATTTGAAAGAACTATTAGAGTTCCAGAACTATTAGAGTTCCAGAAATGTGAGTCATTTCTTTAATCAGGATAAAAATATGCAAATCATGATGATATGTGCTGAAGAGAAATAACAATTCAGTCTTGGGAGTGGCTGTCACCCACTGAAATTTTTATGGCAGATGTGAAGAAGCACTGGAACACGTTGCAATTAGCATCCAGATAACCGGGAGCTCCTGCCCTACCCTGCTTTGTGTTGCGGTTTCTAAGGCTGCTTTGGGTCAGAGCTAGGAGGTGATCAGCTCTTTCCTGCTGCACACTGGGAGATGTGAGAATAAAGTACTTTCTCCAATCCAGACAGGCTCTGCCTGAGTTTTCCTGGACTTATGGCTGAATTTATTGCTTTTATAGAATCATAGAACCTTTGAGTAGGAAGGGACCTTTGGAGATCTTCTGGTCCATTTCCCCTGCAGTGAATAGGGGCTAGATCAAGTTGTTCAGAGCCCTGTCCATCCTGACCTTGAATGCTTCCAGGGATCTAATTTTCCTATTCATATCTAAAGAGGTTTTCTCTTACAGAGGTAAAAAATTTTATGCAACAAATAATAATATTATCATTAACAGTGCTTTCTGCACAGAATTTTAAGCAGAACCACGGTGGGCAGATCTCTTATGTTAGACCTCTGAAGACAGGCCTCATTTTTTCAAATGCCAAGTCATAGCTCTGAACTTGCATCTGCCTTTGTACAAGAACAAATGAAATGTGCAGACACATCTCTTAGTCCTTAAGCCCCAGTATCAGTTTTGATAAAATTTAATCTGGTAAATTGGATTCAGGAGATCTGGGATTAATACTGAGTTCAGCTGTTGCCAGATCCTTGGCTGGATATCTCCCAGATGGGCTTATGGTGAGCCAGCCAACAGTTCTGCGGACTCCTGGATAGCTCACTTAATCCACTTCATGATTTTGTTCCTCTCCTGCAAAATACGACTGCTACATAAGGTAGCTACCTTAGCAAAGGAGTCAAAACCATCAATGAATGACTATTCAGATGTTAGCTGTGAGACTGTACAATATTTTTTTTCTTATTGAGCGCAGTAATATTTGTGAAGGGAGTGTTCAGTTATCAAATTTTATTCTGGAAGGAAGATACCACATAGCCAAATCATTCTTTATCATGTCCGTCTTTTATAGCCCCTTTCTAGAATATCTTATTTTACAGAGTTTTCTCTTTTCCATCTCTTAATAGTGTTGATGTCCTGCTGGGTGTTTCAACACTTCTCCCCACTCCAAGTTCTTAGAATGTTTTTCATTTCCCTGCGTAATTATTTTTATCTTTGGTGACAGCTGAGAAAGTGCAACAAAGCAGAGATGTTTCCACTATACATCCAGCTGCAAATATGCAGTTTTTTTCTTTCCCTGTGGCCACTGGAGTTTATTCACATGAAGTGCACAGATAATAACATCAAGCACCTGTGTGTACAAAGTGAAATGGAGTGTCACAAAATTAGTATAGAGGCTTTTAACACTCTCATGTTGCCTCTTTGCATGTGAGCATTGTCTATCTTAGTGGTGTTTTTTTGTTTGTTTATTTGTTTCTTTTTAGTTTAGTTTAGGTTTTGTTTTTGTTTTTAATTTCAAAGTGTTTCCTCTACTGAATGCATTTTGGTTACTTTACTGAGCATCCTTAGGCTTGTGGAAAGAATTCTGACAGACCTCCAATCTGTAGCCTGCTCTCTCCAAAACAGGTCTGAAAAGGACCTGGAGCAGTTGTCTTGGCTGTCTTTTGCCTGAAGGAAAGCTTAGCATCACAGAAAGTACTTCTGACATTGCCCATGCAATTTTCCAGTGGTGGAGATGGTCCATGCCTCTGAAAGAACTACGTTTATGTCCCTGCTATAGGACATCCCCAGTGATGTGCAGATGTTGTTTACTGTTATTCTCTTTATCATAGCACCATGGACCTCTGCCAAAATCATTTCTCTTTTTGTGTTGTGCAGGCAGGAGGTGAGGAGACAGGTTTGGGTACTAGATCAGTGCTTTATATGCTGTGACAATTAGCCATAACACTGATTAGATCTGGTGAGGATGGCAGTAGCCTTACTTACAGGCCGTTAGACAGTAACTACTTTTTAGCAACTGCTTTGAAGGATGAAGTTACAATCAAGTACTCAAAAAGGAAATCCACAGAAACTGTATGTTTGAGATGCGTTGTATTGTGGAAGACATACCACGTAAACCTATGTAAGACCTTGAACTTCTGCTTCTGTTGGACTGTGGATCACCAAATGGGACAAAAGAATAAGTCCTTTTGACAGTGAGATTTTTTCACTCTACCAACTGTCTTTCTTCATGAATATTCTGTATTGACCTTACAAAGCTGATTTAGAGGTGAAAGTTTTCTGTTCCCATTTTTTTGTCTCCCCAGTTCAGTCATATCTCTCAATGAAGATATATAATGTGTCTGTGCCAGATTGCAAGCTCATGGTTATGGATGTATTCTTTGCTAATGGATTGCTTAAGAGACGTTGGTTTGAGTAAATTATTCGTGTTGGGCTTGCTTTGGAAAATGTAGCCTTATTATGGTAACTGGTGTGACAAAGAGTTCATATCTTACTCAGATGTGAAATTATGGGTAAATGCAGAGAAAATTATAGAAATACACTTCTGTATGAAATGACTGAGATTTTGAGAGGAAGGAGGTGTGTACAGTTAAGGAATAATCAAGTACCACTGAGGAATAAGGAATTTGAACTGACTGTTGCTTGCACTGGAATAGTTCAACCAAAGATTAGAAAGTCTGCTAATCACATGCAGATCAAATCTGACAAAGTGTGGGCTAATAAATAGCTCTTTTTTTTTTTTTTCCTTGCTGTTGAAGCCACAGTTTATTCTGTCT
This sequence comes from Odontophorus gujanensis, assembly GCA_013399175.1. Classification (NCBI taxonomy): domain Eukaryota; kingdom Metazoa; phylum Chordata; class Aves; order Galliformes; family Odontophoridae; genus Odontophorus; species Odontophorus gujanensis. The sequence goes on from VXAB01013879.1 coordinate 710,275, forward strand.
AGATTACAGCATGCAAGCTGTGTATAAAAAGAACACTTCTGTGTTAGGATCCTCATGTTAATTGGTAAAGATGCAGGCAACCCAAACTGTTTTAGGGAATGGGCAGGAAGTGGGCGGGTTTCTCAAAAAATGGGCAGTGTTTTCCCCACTTCTTTCTCTTCATTCACTGTTAGAAGACCCTAAGACAACTAGTAATTTTGGAGTTGATCTAAGAAAACAGGGACAGATTGCCTGTATGACCTACTGCTTTTGTACTTCAAACACACGCTAAATGTGTCTTTTCCCCACAGAGGGAAGTTTTGTTAAAGTTCTTTTCCACCAAGGTGATTTGTTCATGTTAAGGTTGATTCAGCAGAAAAATAAAAAAGAGATCTTAAATTCTTCCACAATAGTAAGCATAAATAATTAAGTTAACCCAGCTGCACAATTAAATTAGTAAATATGCCTGGTGGAAAGCATGTAAGTTAAGCAGGCTATGAAACTTGCCAAAAGACACACACAGTAGGCTGATAAAACCAACGACTGAACCTACAGCAGCAGAATTTCTTCTTTATACCATAATCACAAAAACTACCTTTTCTGACAAGACAAGCTTTAGCCATTTTCCTCATCTAATGTGTAGATGTGACTTTTCTCCTTATATAATTTTGTTTTGTATATTAATGGGTTTTTCATGACGAAGGATGTTTTGAAATGTAGAAGCTTGAAATATCTTTGAGAATCTGTTTCTCTTCAGTGAACTTTTTTGAACTTGACTGCCTTATGTTTCACTCTGAGAATGGCTAACTTTCTTTTTCCAAGGTCTTTAGAGTGCACTTTTCTAGCATGAGGGGGTTGATGTCATTAAGTGTTTTCCACCTCTGAGTTCCTGCAGGAGAGAACACAAATTGTTAATACTGAATATTGTTCAATAGCTTCTGGTGTTCGGATGGATGCCAATATCCTTGCTCCCTGTCTTTCAGCACAGCAAAACACTTCAGCTGAATAGGTTTTTAAAAATGTATTTTGTTCACTTGAATGCACAAGTTTTATAGTAACGCACAGACTTCATACCAAGGTTGTATCAGAATAATTGTCACTAAGCTGATTTGTTAGTGAAATCAAGGATTTTATTTATTTTTTTCTTTATGTGGGAATGATAAAAAATGTTATCCTGCACTGTTGATGCATTTGCTGTTTACTGGCAGCATACAGGAAACTTGATGGGATTTACTCATCCCCCTTTCTTTTCCATTTGTGTTATCCACTGAATGGGACAGAGTCTAGATCTTGTTATGGCTGAAGTCCTGCCCTCACAGTTACCAAGATATACTTAGATACCACACCTTGATCTAGCTTTATGCTATGAATTGAGTTCAGCTGAGTCTTAATCAGCTTTTATGTTATTTACAACATTTGAGAGGATGTCCTTCACCTTTTGCACATTGCTTTGTTACCTATGTCAATTTTTAGTGAAACAGTGGAGATTGGCTACAATAGGAGTTGGGATGATGGCCAAAACGGGTCAGTTCCTACAGGTGCAAGCTGGAAGTCAGGGAGGTGATATGGGAGAACTAGCATGGCTTCACCAAGGGCAAATCCTGCTTGACCAAGCTGGTGGCGTTCTATGATGATGTCACTGCATCAATTGCCACTGATATCATCTGTCTTGACTTCATTAAGGCCTTTGGCGTGATGTCCCACAACATTGTTCTCTCCAAATTGGAGAAATACGGATTTGATGGGTAGACTGTTAAATGGACAAACAGCTGGCTTCAGTAATGAGTACAGAGAGTGGTGCTTAATGGCTCAACGTCTGGATGTAAATCAGTGACCAGTGGTGTCTGCCAGGGTTCAGTGCTGGGACCACTATTCTTTAACACCTTCATCAATGACATCAACAGTGGGGTCAAGTGCACCCTCAGCAAGTTTGCTGATGACACCAAACTGTGGGGTGTGGTTGACACACCAGAGGGACAGGATGCCATTCAGAGGGGTCTAGACAGGCTTGAGCAGTGGGCCCAGGTGAACCTCATGAGGTTCAACAAATCCAAATGCAAGGTCTTACACTTGGATCAAGGCAATCCTCATTACCAATACAAGCTAAGGGATGAAAGGATTTAGCGTAGCCCTGCTGAAAAAGACCTGGGGGTACTGGTGGATAGGAAACTGGACATGACCCACCAATGTGTCTTCACAGCCCAGAAACCCAGCCATATCCTGGGCTGCATCAAAAGAAGCATGGCCAGCAGGTTGAGGGAGATGATCTTGCCCCCATTCTCTGTGCTGGTGAGACCTCACTGAGAGAACTGCATCCAGATGTAAAGCAGGAAGGAAGGGGATAGACTCTTTAGCAGGGTCTGTGGTCATAGAACAAGGGGAAATGGTTTCAAGACTGAAGANAAGGGATGAAAGGATTTAGCGTAGCCCTGCTGAAAAAGACCTGGGGGTACTGGTGGATAGGAAACTGGACATGAGCCACCAATGTGTCTTCACAGTCCAGAAAACCAGCCATATCCTGGGCTGCATCAAAAGAAGCATGGCCAGCAGGTTGAGGGAGATGATCTTGCCCCCATTCTCTGTGCTGGTGAGACCTCACTGAGAGAACTGCATGCAGATGTAAAGCAGGAAGGAAGGGGATAGACTCTTTAGCAGGGTCTGTGGTCATAGAACAAGAGGAAATGGTTTCAAGACTGAAGAGGGTAGATTTAGGTTAGATATAAGGAAAAGCTTTTTTACACAGAGGGTGGTGAGACACTGGAACAGATTTCCTAGAGATGTGGTGGATAACCTGTACCTTGAGACTTTCAAGGCTAGTTTGGATAAAGCCCTGGGCAGCCTGATCCAAATNTTGGAAGTGAAGGAACTAAGTCCTCAGCCTCTTTTGTCCTCTTTTGCTGCATTGTTCTGTTGACTTTTGATCCTTTGTACTTCTGCATTGTTACTTTGTGCAAAGTGAACTTATGGAGCTGAGGCTTGGTAGGTGCTTCTTGATGAAATATCTCCATAGTTACCTGTATTCGCAAGGACCAAGTGGAGACCATCCTTCATTCCTTGTATTCGTATATATATACCCCTAAAAGCTAAAAAGCATATGCTTATTTTCAGAAGTCTATCTGAACATTTATGCTTAGACTCTTCCAGTCTAGCCACCACCTGCATTTCTGAGTGGAGACATCATTCCTATGTCCTGTTTTATGTAACTCTGTAGCATTGCTGTCATTGTCTTCTGTGAGGTGTTGTGTAAGGGAATTCTGTACAGATCTTTAAACATGGTCCGAAAACTGAGCAGGTAAAACATGAACATTACACAGGCAATGCTTTACTTTGTGGTAAGTCATTGCATTGTGCTAGTTGTCGCTTCGAGCATTTGCTACCCAGCTGAGCCATCTAAGACGGGTGCTTTTAATAACAAGGTTTTAAGGCCGGAGATGTTTCCCAAATCACGTTATTATAATGCTTAATGAAATGAGACAATCTGCTACGAAAATAAACAGTACTGCACCATTGCACCGGAGATCTGTGCAGCATGAGCTCTCTCACATCTGAAATAGATCCTAATTAGCTGGAATATGTTTATAGTTCTGTTTTTTGGAGGATTGCAAGTGTGCTAGATTCTTCCTAGTGATGTGCCCTGGATGACCAGCTCTTTTCCCAAACCTGTGCTGAAGGATGGTCTGCAGAGTGATCAATTTCTTTTGTGCAGTCCTGATTAAATGCAAAATGTGCAAAGTCTTACTTCCCAGTGGCAGTGGTCAGACATGAAAGGGCTGTTCTAAGCCACAGTGCTTAAGCTAGTAGCTCCTGGCTTGGGAGGCATCAGCTTGAGAGTTTTGTGTTGGTGTCATGCTATCACTATGTCTTCCTTGGATTGCTGGTTTCCATGTTATTTTGTCCTTCTGGTAAGGGGCTGTCCAGTGAGATGTGGTTTTCATAGTGACACAGTGGGGCACATGTGTTTGCACCTGTGTGCACATCTAACATGGTGTAATACACAGAACTGTTGGATTTCGTTTCTTGACTGCAATTCAGCCCACCATGAGCACAGCTGTCTCACTATCCTTCTGTCATCTCTTTTCCTGACCTTTCTCTTGCTTCTGAAAGTGATTTTTCTGAAGGATGTCCACCTCACAGAAACCTGTGCTTCAGCCTTGTTCTCCTTCATTTTCCTCTTTTTGTTTGTGTGGGTTTCTTTTTTGAATGAATATATTTCCTAATTGATTCAAAGCAGACTCAAACTCATAGGAGTGTGGTGGAGGTTTAGAAAACGCTACCCAAGTTAATCCAAAGTGAAAGCAGCAGACTTCATTACCTACCTCAAATTAAATAAATGAACCTTAGTAATACCGTGTAATGAAATTTTTATAAAATTATTTCTCATAATTATGAGAAGTCCAATTAAAATGACAGTATTTAGCAATGTATTTTTTCATATATTTTCAGTGCATGGTGATGCACTGGAACAGGTTGCCCAGGGATGCCCCATCCCTGAAGACATTCAAGGCAAGGCTGGATGTGGCTCTGGGCAGCCTGATCTTGTGTCTGGAGACCCTGCCCACAGCAAGGTTTTTTAACCAGATGATTTTTTAGGTCCTTTTCAACCCAGGCCATTCTGTGATTCTACGATATTCTTCTAGTGCCATGTGAAATGTATTAGAAGGGGGCTTTTTCAACCTCAATACCTTTCTTCCTTCCTCCCTTCTCTCCCTTTCTTCTTCTCTTTCTCCTTTCCTCCCTTGGTTTCTCCCATATTGAATAAACCTGTAGTTTCTAACCTGGGGTCTGCAGAACCTCAGGGCTGCTAGTAAGGGGTCTGTAAAAAGTAACCAGGGAAAACAAACTAATATGCTGAAACTCTTCATTACAGCTATGCCTCTGAGAAATAAAATGGACCTTCACAAAGCAAGGAAGTTGGAAACTGCTGAGAAAGAAAGAATTATAACAAAAAAACAAAAATCAGGAAATATTTAAGGCTATTTGCCATAAGGCAGATTTATGGGGGAGGTAAAATTCAAATGAGAGATGCAGTGTTAATGATTTCATATCAAAGGAGTAATACACCTGATCTGTAGACCGTTACTTTGAACTTCTAAGACACTGCCACTCTCTGTAACTATTACAGAAAACAACAACAACAACAACAACAAAAGTGAAAATTCCTTGCTGGATCAGTCTGACCTAAGTCCATTTACAAACTTCATAGAATCGTATAATCAAATGGTTTGGGCTGGAAAAGACCTTTAAGATCATCAAGTTCCAACCCCCTGCTATAGGCAGGACACCTCCCTCTAGACCCGGTTGCTCAACGCCCCATCCAGCCTGGCCTGGAATGCCTCCAGGGAGGGGGCATACACAGCCTCATTGGGCAACCAGTTCCAGTGTCTCACCATCCTCACAATAAAGAATTTATTCCTAATATCTAGTCTAAATCTACTCTCTTCCACTTTAAAGCCATTTCCCTTCATCCTGTTGCTACCTGTCTGCCCTTACAAAAAGTCTCTTCCCGGCTTTCCTGTAGACCCCTTTCAGGTACTGGAAGGCCACTGTATGGTCTCCTTGGAGTCTTCTCCAGGCTGAAGAGCCCCAGCTCTCTCAGCCTGTCCTCACAGGGGAAGTGCTCCAGCCCTCTGATCATCTTCATGGCCGCCTCTGGACCACTCCAACAGATCAATGTCCTTCCTGTATTGGGAGCCCCGGAACTCGATGCAATACTCCAAGTGGGGTCTCACGAGAGCAGAATAAAGGGGCAGAATCACCTCCCTCGACCTGCTGGTCACACTTCTCTTGATGCAACCCAGTATACAGATGGCCTTCTGGGCTGCAAGCACACATTGCCAGCTTATGTTGAATCTTTCATCAACCAACCAACCCCAAATCCTTCTCCCCAGAACTGCTCTCAAACCATTCTCCACCCTACCTGTACCTGTGCTAGGGATTGCCCCAACCCAGATGCAGGACCTTATACTTGGCCTTACTGAACTTTATGAGGTTATCATGGGCCCACCTCTCAAGACTGTTCAGATCCCTCTGGATAGCATCCCTTCCCTTAACTTGCATGTGAACAATCTGAACTGCTACGTCTGTGGTTACTTGGGACTGTTTCATTCTGGTGGATCTCAGAATGATTTAAAGACATAGGGCACAGGTGACACCAGAAATTGCATTTCATACAGCTGTATCTGGCACAGTAATAGATAACTTAGCAAAAACATTTATGTTGAAGTTTTTAAGAGCTTTACAAAGATTTTTTTCTACAACACTGCAATACTGTGTGACTGTGCGATGTTTGGGAGTGAACACTGTTATAGCAGATAAAGGCACAAAGATTAAAATTATCTCTAGTTCAGACACTTAAGCATTACAAAATTAAAGTGCACAGGTGTCACTCAGGGGAACCTTTATATGCTTGAGCTTCCATAACTGCCAAACACTTCTTGGGTCAAGCCACAAATGAGTGAATTATTTGTATAAGGAACTGTTATTTAATGATATCTCCTCTAGAGAAAATGCCTCAGGCGCTTTGCACAGATAGGTTGAAAGAACCACTCCTCTCTTCCATATTATAGAAGAAATCAAACAAATAAAACCAAACAGATTGTTTAGGTTGAAGCAAGTGACAGCAGAATCATTGTTTACTGCCTTTTAGGTCCTTACCCTTATCAGTGGGTTAACTTTAGGAATATGCGTTCCATATCCAAGCATAACAAGGGCATACTCCTTGCTGTAGACATAAGAAGAAAGTTTTTCCAACCATTACAGTTTGGTGTCATTGCACTGACTGAATTGATTGGCATTGATTAGTCCTATTTAAGGAGTCACTTTTGTACAGAACTATCTTATTTCATGGAATCACTGTAGAATGAATCACAGAATGGCTTGGGCTGGAAGGAATCTCAAAGATCATCTAATTCCAATCCTGCTGCAGTGAGCAGGATTCCTAGCCATTAAATCAGGCACTTGATCATGCTGCCCAGGACTCCATCCAACCTGGCCTTGAACAACTCCAGGGATGGGTCATCCACAGCTTCTCTGGGCAGCCTATGCCAGTGCTTCACCACCCCCTCAGTCAAAAAGGTCCCCCTGACATCTAATCGAAATCTCCTCTCTTCTACTTTCATGTTATTTAACCTTGTTCCCACCCCAGTGACTGGTGCTGCTACTTCTGGTTATGCTCAAACCCATGTTCTTAAAATGAAGGGCACAATGATCAAGCTCGTGAACAATTTTAACCACAGTTAAGTTAGCAAATTCTCAGAGAAATTTTTAGTATCAGAGGGAATTTATAGTGATGATCTCTCTTGGAATCTCAATATTTAGCTGGGAGAGGTGGTAGAAGGAGGAGGAGAAGTGGAAAAGTGCTTTCCTAGTTTGGGAGCCACAGGAGTGGGCTGATCCAGCAGGGAAGAGGTGTTGGGAACATTCAGGAGTGCTGGCTGCACAGACAGGGAGCACAGTTGCATTCTTCTATTCACTGGAGTATGGTGGAAAGCTATTCCAATTTCTTCCCATTTTGAAACCTGTTAAGAGTCCTCAGTGCTCCAAGGGACAGTTTCACTGGTCGTGAATGGCATAGCCATGGCACAAACCATTGATTTTAGAGTTCATTCTCATGAACAGAATGCCAAGTGTGAAGCTGCTCTGGGATGGAAGGCATGCATCAGTGCTCTCCATCACAGAGTTGTAGATGTCTTAGGATTTTTTTTGTTTGTTCTTCTTTGTTTGTTTTGAAGAACATATTTTATGGCTTAGAGAAACTGAACTGAACTGCTCTTCAGTTTCTGCGACTCAGAATGAAGATTTGCAGATTGAGGATATTTAAGTGTTTCACCTGAACAACAATGATGCATAAGAGGAGACAGTTCATCATGTGGACAACTTTCACTGGCTAGATTCCTGCCATAATTTGCCCACTGCTGCAGGGATGTAACAAGAAGACGAATGTAGTCACCAAAAGACTAACAATTTTTTAGTTTAAAATTTAAAACCAAAGAAAACCATCAGCTGTTTGAATTTGGAGCTTTTATGTCTGATCTGCTCAGACTTTTCTGTATAGCTGTCACTTCAACAAGTTTGTGGGGCTTTTTTCCCCTTTATTTTGCCAGAACCAGAGATTCTTTTGTAATCACATAACTCAAGAGGTGGTACTTAAGGAAAATGCTGAATTCCATTACTTCAGTTTGTCAGAAGAACTGCTTCTCCAAGCAATTGAGATCTACAGGGGGCTTCAGTTTAAATTATTCAGAATAAATTTTCTTCCTTAGATTGAGAATACAAAAGAATGATTATTATGATTATTATTTTTAAAGTAGGAATTTCCACACTTTCTTCTTGCTCCCCTCTGCAAAGGGTACTCAGCTCTTTCTGGAATTCAGTTAACTTCTTTACAGGGATTCCCCCCAGCCATGAACTGGGTTTCACAGCTCCCAGGGGCTACATATGCTCAGTTTTCTGCTGCAATTGAAATGTGAGCAATAAAACAAGTACTGCACTTTCTGGAGCAGATTCTCAGTAGGTGTACAGAGTGATCAACACCTTGGGCTGTTTTCTATACCCTCAATAACTGTGTTAGGCAGTGGCTAAATTTGGAACTGGGGAGCAGTTGCAGGGGGGTGTATTGCAGCCACACCTCCAACACTGCAGCAGCCCTTGCCAAGGGACATGATGCAGGACCATTTCCACTCCTTGCTAAATATCTTTTATTCTGCCAGAACAGCTGAAGAGCACTTTGTCAAATGGAGAATCAGCTCCTCTTCATGCACTTCAGAACTGTTCCCAGGTGCACAGCTGAAGGCTCTGCACACTCTCCCCACTCAGATCCCCAGTGGCCATCCAGAAAGGAACCAGTGGGTCCCTGTTGCCCAAGTGGTGAGCCTTGTCAGTCCACAGACACACATTTAATTCCCTGCCAGAGCCCCAGAGGGGCAGTACTTAGGATCCAAAGAGATCTTAAATCAGATGATTAGAGACTGCAGTCTCTAGCCAGAACTTGTCAATTCAGTTGTCATCTGCTGATGACTCACTAGATGCCCAAGACTAGCAGCTTAACTTTCTTTTTCCTCTGTTTCTATTTCCAAAGAGACCTCCACTCTGCACAACACCAGGGGACTGTTGTGAGTTTGAATTAATTTGAGACTTCCAAATTAAAATTGCTGCAATACAGTAACTCATTTCACCCTGTGAGGAATATCTAAGATCTGCTGACTCTTCCTGTGGAAGCACCTGTTTCTCTCCAAGGACATCAGGCAACTATCATAGACATTTCACTGAGTTAGCAACTGATTTTTATGAGCTCTATGCAAGTGTTAACTGCCCTTTTAGCATGTCTGGGAAGCCCGGGGCAGAAAACAGCACCTTAACTTGTGTCACAGGGGAAATTAACTATTTCCAGTGAGCACAGGCATGCTGCTGTTATATTTATGGTCTAGGCTAAATATTTTCATTTGAAGATGTCATTAGAGACTTAAGCACTGTAGTTAGAAGGCCACTTGGCAAGCCAGGCTTGGTAAGTTAGGCTAACCTCCTTACTTTACCGTGTGATCAAATTCATTATTTTCCAGCTCCTACAGTGATTGCCAACAGTCAGATTCGAGCAAATGGGCTAAGGATATATTTATATCAGGACAATAATATGAGGGGGTTTGTGGAATGGCATGCTATGACAAGCTCAAGAAATGGTGTAATTAAATTATTGTTTACTGAAAGAAGACTGACACTTCTGGGTAGATTATATTTTTAAGCTTTCTTGAGAAGGATTAGAGTGTGGAATAGCCTTTACATTCAGAAATTAGAGTTCAAATGCTGGTTGAGAAAGTAGGGATACAGAAGGTTCATTAGCAGTACATACATGTGCACACAACTGCACTCGTACACAAACATGTATGACAGCTCCTTTTTGTGCAGATGGCTCATTGGCAACATGAGAGCAGCTGAAAAGTCTGTACAATCAAGGCATCATTCACTCAAGACTTTGTGTACAAATTCTAAACTCACCATTCAGGGGCTTTTAGAGTCTTGAATGTACCTGAATTTGTCATTTAAAAATGGCTAAAAGATGCAGTTGCTAATGGGTTTTTTTTGTTTGTTTGTTTGTTTTGGTTGGGGGGAATGGGATGAGAGAGGGGAAAAAGAGCTGCTGATTTGTTGTCTACATGTAGGCACCTAGCACCATTTAATGTGCTCCAAAGTAACGATATGGGATGCTAGACAGGATACAGGAAAAATTCCCTATGACAGCTCAAATAGTGACCATGGCTGTGCAAATAAACAAAACCATAGATCTCCACTGATGGCAGTGGAAACTTCAGACATCTAGCAGACCTCAGTAGCACTTACAGTGTCCATCAGCCATATTTTTACAACCAGAAAAGGAGAAATCTTGAAGTTATTGTCTGTGTTAAGTCTCAGAAGTAACTCTGTGCTGATGCTTGTAGAGACAGATGGGCCTGTCTCTAGATCCGGAGTAATGAGACACCTCCACTACCATTTCCTATTTGTAAACTCTTCCAATTTCAGAAGAAACTTGGAGCCTGCAAAAGTTACACTGTCTGCCATGCAAACCCTATGCTATAGTTTATGAAATCCAGACTCATCTCTTCTGTACCTGCAGCCACTGGGATCCCAAGTTCCTTCCACTTTTTCAACTAGATTTATCAGGTCCATGACCCAAAATGTCAGCCTTTACTGTAGGTTAAGCACCATCTCTTTTGATATTTCTATATTCCACTTACTATCTCTTGACCTTGCTGTCTTCTCAGCAATCATTTAGATGCATTTCCTTTTCCAATCTCAGTTTGACAGTTCCTACATAACATTTTCTACGATTTCTGGAAACAAAACATAGACGGACGGTTAGTAAACTGAAGAAAGAAAGAATGCATTTCTGTGATACTTCTTTCAAGATCACTCCATATTCAGTCAAGCCACATGGCTCACCTGGAAAATGACTAGGGAGAAAATTTGGGGCTTTAAAAATTATAAACAACATGCCTTCCAAATACTTACACTGAAGAAACAGGTTACTGCCTTTTCACCCACCTCAACTTAATTCTCACCTCCCACCTTGACCTGGGAATCATCACCCTGTCAGTTCTGCTATAGGATGTGGTATGAACTCTCACCATCCTACCTTTGTCAAAATGGCCCACAATAGCACGTACAAATTGGTTTTCCTGAGCAATCTACCACATTTCAGTTTTCCTTCCAAAAAAAGAAGTAGGTTCCATCAGTTGGATGAAAATTCTGTCATTGAGAATAATCTGGGTAGATTGAGGGGTGTGGTTTGAATCTCTGATCTGCACGAAGATCTGTTACCATTAATGAATAATGAGAACACAATTGTGGTATGTAAAAGGCAGATGCAGAGCAGTTCAAGAACATCCTGATGAAATGCTCATACCTGTAGGAAGTTTACACACTGCAATTCAAAGAAGTTTTGGCAAGCATAAAGCACTTAGATTGGGCAGAAAGCCATTTTGTCCTTAAACTAAAACAGAACTGATACCATTTATGTACTAGGGAAGGTGTGTAAAAAACAGCTTACAGATTTAGCATATTTTGTCCTTTTATTTCAGGACAATTTACAGAAAATGCCAAAATGGAATAGCATATTCATTTACTGTTCAAATGTAAACTCATATGTTCAAAGAATTTAAGTCCTTCATTTTTAAGTCAAGGAAAGTTCTTTCTGACACACTAGTCTAATCAACTCCTATATCAGAAGGAAGCTAACAATTTTATTCTATGAAATTACACTGTGAATTATGTTTTTTTTTTGTTGTTGTTGCTGTGGTTGTTGTTCATTTTCCAAAGCAGAGCATCTTTCTTGTAGAAACAAATCCCATTCTATTTTTATTGAATTCTGGGAAGGATAGTTCTCTCAGCATAGTTCTTTCAGTGTAAAAGAAACAAGTTGGAAATAAAGCTGTCTATCCTTTGTAATCCAAATGCAATTGATCATCTGAAAACTTTAGATAATTTCTTTGCTTCTAAGATGATAAGTCTCAGCAACTTGATTTACTGTTAGAAACTGGAACATAATCTGCAAGTCCTGACTCTCAACCCCATATTAAATCCATGGGAACCAGAACTATCCCTGAGGAACATTTAAATTAAGATTAATTTCTAATGCACTCTAAAGGCTACGAGCCTGTGGAAAGAAAAATTACTAAGTTGTTAGCGATGATCTGTTCCAATTTGGAACAGAGACTAAACGACAATTATGGTTCCTAACAAGTCTTGAAACAACTTGCTAGTTTTAAGGTGCTACAAGAAAATTATCTTTCCAAATACAGTCATTGTCTGGGTCTCCAAGGATCCAGTCCCCTTTCTCTGCAGATATTCCTGTGGGCCAAATTCTAATTGGATTCTTAACCGTTCTGTGACTGTGACTCTGTGACTGTGATTCTGTGATTTCTTAAGTAATGTGAGGGTACTGAGAGAGCAACACAGAAACATAAGCATAGCCTTAGAATATATTCTTCAACACTGTCAAACCAGTTGAATTCACAGCTTACACGAGGCCCCATAATTACTCTGTGATATGTGAAGAGAGTTAGGTGCCCAATGGCAAGGTCTAGTATTGCATGAACAGGTGAATTAGTCTAGAAAAATTGATGAGAACATTGGTAAAAGCCAACTTTTGACCTGTTTTAGGAGCTATTTTTTTAATGGTGGGCTAGAGATTACTCTCCTCATTTACAACTCAGCTATGAAGCTTGGGTCAGAGAGGTTCTTGCATAAAATTAGTTCTCCTTTTTCCACAGCACAAGAGGGTTCCCATGGCTACAGCTCCTTTCACTCAGAAGTCCATGGTTAAAGTTCATTATTGGATCTGGAAGAGTCAGATCCATCAGGTTCTTTAAAAAGTGAACGCTGAATGACTCAGAGCTCTGCAAACCTGTTTAACCTCAGTTAATCCTGAGCATGAAGTGGCACCAGGAGTGCAATGAAATAAGAGAGCACTATGAAAGAAAGAGTGGAATAGTCAAAAAGTAAACTGAAACTTCAAGGAAATACAGATTATGAAATGGAAAGCTTTTAAACAGCAACTTTTGAATGGCAAAGGAACTAGTAAAATGGAATCAAATATAGTTCTGAAACTTGGTGTTTCAACTAGTTTTCACTTAGTGCTCTGTTGGAATAGGTAGCATATGAAATGTTGTTATAGAAATCTGCACTCTCAGTGGAAGTTAAATACATGAGCAAGTAGGTTCTGAACAGTTGTACAAAAAAGATGAAGTCATAAAAGGGTGTGGTTTCCCTATTCTTGAAGATCTAAGCATGGTGAGAAGAGAGGGCTAGGAAAAATAAATTCTTTCAGAGAGATATGTAGGACCGATAGAAAGCTCTATTATGTAGAGATCAGCAGAACATGAGTCAATCCTTGAAAAAGCAAGCAGAATTTGCCAATCAGGGATAATATTTTCGTACCCTTCAACTTCTGAATATGATCCATGCTCTAAAAACATGGCTACAGAAAAAAAAAAAAAAAAAAGAAAAATCACAGTAAGGAAAGAAAACTGAGATAGAATAGCATTTGAAGTTTGAGATCTGAAGTTTTTGAACCTCATGAAATTATGGATGGAGGCAACCAAAACTGTACTCCTACTTGGACAAAGAAATCAGTGTAGCTTATTAGGGAACGTAGTCATACACACATGCATTCATGTGTCAGCGGTTTACGGGCAGGTTCAGCCCGGTTCTGTNAACAACAGCTCAGTCTTGATTATTTACCAGACAACAAATGGGCACATCAAATTGGTCATAAATGTTTTGGACAAAACAGTGTTATTTCTAGCTTGATCCAGACAGGGAGAGAAACTTCTGAGATGTTTGTTCATTAAATCAGGCAGGAGGAGATAGTCATAGGAGCCACTGATGTGGAACAGAAAATCAACAATATGAGAATAAAGATGCTCTGGAGTTGCTGTAATGATTGACATACAGGCATTGAAGTCAATTATCTGTTCAGGGATTATAGGCATAAAAATAAAGGTAGTGAGTATTTCTATACAGTGATGACTTACTAAACCAGGCACTTACACTTCTGACTTGTATTTTGCATCTCTGTCCCTTGGCTCCATGTACACTTCTGGTACATCTAGGGTCTCCAGTATAATCCTTCAACTAATGCTGCTATATGTCTTTTCAGTAGAATCACTTGCTGAAGGTACTCTGTTCCATACACTCCTCTGTGCTTCCTGCTGCTCTGAACACAAAGAAACAACTACTTTAATGGGTTTTGTGTAACAACAAGTTGGGGATGACTCTAGATAAAGATCCTTCTTGGGTGGTGCTGAGATTATGTCATGAGATCTCTTAGGTACATCCTTCCCAAGTATATATACGGACCACTGTGAAGTTATTAAAGAGGTGAAAACTCCTAAGGGTGAACAATAAAGATTTTAGTATCTTCAGTGCACTTTTGAGAAGAGCTGCAGTTAAAAGAGAAAGTTCAGGCTATTCCTGAATGTGTAGTTGATGTATTTCTTCATCAAATAGTCACTGAACTAGCAGGAGGCAGTGTCACTTTAGATTTTATGTTGTAAACATTGACATCATTATGGAAGGCTATTTTTGTCTTTTTAAAACAATACTGAATCAAGTGATTTGTGATGATTAATTTTAGAGTAAATTACAGTAGACCTGTCCCTAAAGAGCTGTGGTTTCAAGAGATACTTCCTTGAGAAGAGAGGGGATATAGTTGTCATTGGGAGAAGGAGAATCCTGAAAAAATGGCGTATTGATTGTCATATGAGTGTTTTTAGTAAATTTCAAACTGAGTGACAACATGTGCATGAGGTTTTCTGTAGTCAGATACTGAAAAGATGAAGATACCATCATCAGTCTGGCTTCAGTAGCACTTACAATGTCCATCAGCCATATTTTTACAACCAGAAAAGGAGAAATCTTGAAGCAAAATGTTGCTCATTAAAAATACTGTAGGTCTGTGGTTTTTTTATTTGTGATCCATGGGCTACTTGTAGGAACTGAACAAAAAGCAGCTGATAAAATCAGATAAAAAGGATCCAGAACTCTGTAAAAAAAACTTCCACAGGTTCAAAGATGAAGAAAACAATGATCAATGTCTGTAGACCATTCCTGTTGTCGTTCAAAGTGGAGAAGTTCAGGCTAGGTCACTTGCAGAGGTGGGCTATGCAACAATGAAGAAAATAGATTATTTTATTATGAGGATAGAAAAATTGAATCAACTTATTTAACTACAGCAAAGTGGAGGCTGCAGAATGTATGCTGCCTGTCAATACATCAGTGTATGATCACTGGGGAGGCAAAAAACAATTACCATGCAAACAGAACAGTGCTGGCAGAACCAAATGTGAATATATTGCTCATGAATATTTTAAGATGTAAACAAGAAGGGCTATAGCTTGTTAGGGAGTGAGATTCTGTGGTACTCTCCCATTAGAAGAACTAAAGGAGAAGCAAGCACAGCCACCTAAATGGAGTCTGTCATGTTCTTGTACAGGATTATGTGATGTCCTGTGATACCAGTGATGTAAAGACCCAAGGGGTCATTTTCCCTCAGATGATTTATATTCCTGTAATTTGCCTAGCTGCACACTGGTCCCTGAATCCCTTAGCCTGTCAGATTGAAAAATCCTACTATCAACAAGGTCAAGGCTGATGTTCTGCTACTACAGGATAAAGAATGCTGCTTGCCTGATTGGCTTTACAGTTTATGTTTTGCACAAAGCTTCACAGTCTACTTTTACATCTCCATAGAATGCTACATCTCTCTGGGGTCCAGGAGAGAATGAAACTCAACCAATGCAGTTGGAGTTACTATTAGTAATGATATTTACTCTCTGTACCCTTCACGGCATGGTTCAACCAAATTAATTCAACTGGGAAGTTAAGTGTGTCAGAATTTAGTTCTCAACAAAAGGTTGTGTGGGCACCATCTGTATATGTGAATTCAATCTATCACCATCAAAATGCAAGCATATGGAGAATAAAATGTGTCGTTATTACACATGGTTTGAGAAGACAGAAGTTAAAGCAGGCCACCTATGATAAAGTTTATGATGTGACACCAGAATGAGCAAACCATGTTCTTCCTGACCACTAACTGATCACAGTCGTTGAGAACTCCTTACCAAAATGCAACATGTACAACCCAACACAGTGCTGGGAAATTATTTCATAACCAGATCAGAAAAATAATAAACTAATCTATGTTTTGACAATTCACGTGTCTCATGCTGTGTTTCTGAGACCTTCAAAGCCTGTAAGACTGGATCTATAGTTGTATTTCCAGAAATCATAACGTCATAGAATAGCTTGGACTGGAAGGGACCTCAAGGATCATATGGTTACAACCCCCCCAGCATGGGAAGGGTTACCAACCACTCCATCAGGCTGCTTAACCTTGCCTTGAACACCTCCAGGGCTGGGGCAGCTACAGCTTTTCAGGACAACCTGATCCTGTGGCTCACCACCCTCTCAGTGAAAAATTTCTTTCTTATATCTAATCTAAATCTCCCCTATTTTAGTTTATAACCATTTCCCCTTGTCCTATCACTGTTGACCTATTAAAAAAAAATCTGAAAAGTTAGTGATTCAGCCAGATCCACCAGACTTTCCCAGTCCAGGAAAGAAGACATGTTTGGTAGAAGAACAAAGAGTAGTCTAGATGGTAGCCAGTTTATCAACCTCTTGTTTTTAAGGTCTGATTTGCAGTAAAGATATATAGTGACATATCAGTTTGTTCATAAGATACATTTCCTGCTTATTACCCTCTTAAACTTTTCTGAGACTTTTATCAGAAAAATACAACAAAAAGTCATCAATCTTTACTATTTTCTCTAGTTTCAGAGGCAGGTAACTGTGGTGAATACCTTTCACTTTTCTCATTTCTTGATGTCAGTAGTAGAATTTGTAACAAGGTTTCAGTTTGAAACCATTCATTATTTCATCTCTCTTCTTCAATTACACCCTTCCGTATTTTTTTACCTCGCACTTTCCTAATGCAGACTAGCATTATCTTTGTGGTTTTGCCAGCACTGAACACTGAACAGATGTTTATTTTTGAGTTCTGCACAGTCATATCTAGGCCCTCTCCATCATTAATTACAGTTAATTTTAGGAATCCTCGGTGAATATTAACAGTGGAAATTGTTCCATCAAATATACATAACACTACACTGAATACTTTTCGACAATGCACTGCTCAATTATGCAGATGCATTACATCATCCCAAAGTTGCATGTTATTTTCTTTACACTTAATTAGCTTGAAGGACAGCGCCAGGAGGAGTGGAGGTGTGGACAGTAGGTTCATATAAATTCTTCAAACGCATCACACCATACACTCAGAAATGTACTCTTTTCTAACGGTCCCCTCTAATTTGGGGTAATTACTACGTATTTTATCATCTAGCATGATGAGAAGAAGCTAGTTTCCTTAAAAACAGTAAAAATTTTACTTCACTCCCTCCACTGTTTCTTCTGTTTGACCCTTCAGTAAAAACATGTATCTGTTCTTCACCGAAATACCGCCTATGTCATCGGCTGTCATTATCACAAATTTAGCCTGTGACTTCATCCCTGGGCCAGACAGGGGAGGGAAATGGGCAGTAAAGGAGAATGCCCTTGATTAAGTACAAATCACCAGAGCAATTAGAGAACGTGATCAGACTGTAAAAACACAGGGAATCAGTCATCTCTCAACCCAGTGCATGCACTGTTTTTTTTCGTAGATACAAAAGCCTGTTTCCTGCCTTCTTTGCTCCTGCTATAGTTGAGGAAGGTTGGCTAGACATAAAGAAGAGCTACAGAGGCAAACAGCCTGGCCTTTGTAGACAGGTAGTATCTAATAGCTGTAGCACTGCAACCTGTGTTGGAAGGTGGAGAGACACCCATCTGATGCTCACTGAATTCGACAGGACAATACTTCCCTCTTTGCCTCGACTTGAACAGGCAACCCTGACTTGCAGATGTCTCTCTTTATTGGCCAATTCACTGGAGGAACTACCCTTAATGATTCAACTGGCTTCACTTACCACATCAGGCTCTCAATGAGATGTGAAATTCTTGTAGTAATATAGAAATCTTGCCCATAAAGCTGGAATCATAATGTACAACAATTAGGCCTCCAGGTAACTCACTGCAGACCATGCAGTCAGTCATTAAGCAGAGCTGATTTCTGCTGAAAGTGTTGTGGAAACAGGACACATGGTTAATGCGATAAAAATTAGACTAATGGTGTTCCAGATCAAAGAAGAATGACTGACTGCAGAGGTTGAGACAGAAACTGAAGAACTGTATGGAGTGGGGGTGTCTTGGAAACATATCTGTACAGATCAGCTTACCATCATCTACTGTCATGTTTTTCAAGATCTGTGTCCTTGGAGTGAAATACAGAAGCTGTCCTATCGAGGCAGTCCCTGATGCTGTCATCCCCAAGAGGCAGGTATAGTACATGATGGGAAGCTATGAAGTTAGCCAACCTCAGGTTCAGTGTCTGCAATCACGTAAGTGCAACTGAGTGTGTTGTCAAGTGATAGGAGTGACCTTCTGTGCTGGGAGAAATGGCATGTGCTTTGAATTCATATTTTGTAACAGAACCAAGTGTGCTCATCATGCGTCAGAGAATGCGCACACTGGGGTCATGGACCTATCACACCAATGGACATATGCCTATATGCCCATACGTGACCAGACTGAATGCACCTTATTAAGATGTTATCACTTGATGGGACAGAGCACTTTTTTGATATATCATTTTCTAGTAGAGAGATTGAGATTTAAGGTCTCCATGTATCTCTGCAAGACATTGCATGCGTCACTTTGGGCAAAATGTGGGGTACCATAGATATCAAATCATTATTTTTGTGAAACATTCAACTTGTGTTAACTAGAGTCCTTGTTAAGTGATGTAACCATTCAAGGATTCTGTTGCAATTATCCTTATCTCAAAAGAGATGAGAAATAAACACAGTTCCTCAAGAATGTTAAGCTCTGCGTTGGCACATGGCTGCTTAAATCTTGTGTGTGTTATGTTACAGATTTTACTTTCTCATATTAGTGTTAACCAGAGTACTTTAATACCTTCCATCTATGTGTCCCAAAACAGTTGAGAAGTATGTTACCAAAGATTTACACCAGAAGCAGAGGGTAAGTGCTCCATACTTTTAACCAAGGCATAAGATTGCAAAAGTAGGTTACATGACTTGTCCAGTGTCAGGCAGTGTCAGAATGGAAGCTGGAAGATGGTACCTACAAGTTATCCTTCTGCTGTTGCTGCAGTACACACAAGAACAGGCAGAGGGGAGTTGTCTGAGTAACATTTGCTAGAGCTGGTGCTGATCTCATGGTCCCTTAATCTCAGTGCACAATGCTCTCAAGAGCTGAACTACAAACATGGACAAATGCGTGTTCAAGTAGTGGGAACATCCCAGAGAAGTTCTGCAGGTACTGTTGTGAGGATTCCTTGGGGCTGATGAATGCAGAGAATGCTTTTAACAGCGTGCAATTTCAATACAAGAGGGGAATGAGCACTGTGAACTCTTATTCTGCATTTTCAGAAACTTCTTCAGGAGGGATTCTTTGTTGTCATGATTCTTTCGGATAGGAAGAGGCAACATAATTTCTTCAGTAATACGCTGCATGACTAACAAAACAGTAACAACCCAAATAATACTCTCATGTTCCTTCATTTCATCTTACATTGTTGAAATTCAAACATTTTGTTGCTATGAAATATAAATAAATCATGGGGTTTTCATTTCACAACTGAGTAAACCAAAGCTAAGGAAGTGCACTTGTAGCAGAACAGAAAATCCTTCACTGACATTATGCAGCTTTCTTTTGGTGGTGACAGGGAAGTTTTATATATACATATGATGAAACATTGGGATACTCTTCACATCCACCCAGAAAATATTTGTCACTGTGCCACTTCCATACATTATTAGCAATTATAAATGAATCTGCTCAGACATTACCCTGGAGACTGACACTAAAGTCATTGCCTAAAAAGCAGCACAATGAAGATCATTATAATTATCAGCCTAGCCAGGACTATTACTAAAGCCAAAGCATGGGCTGAAATCACTGATAGTTCCATGACTCACAGGTTCCTGCTCTATGCTACGATGTTTTATTTCCCAGCTGTAGGTTACAGATGTATGCATGGTCTGGTACCACGAGCAATTGGTATCATTCTTTTAATATGATGATGAGTCAGTTGCTTTAGTTTAAGGACTCACTCAGAAATCTGGTCTAAATTTTGTCTGTATTAAAATATCCTTCATTTGCCACTTTTATTGTCATTGTAACTGGAGTTTGTGCTTGTCCTATATTACACACTAGGCAATGGCTGGTCTCCTCCTGCTGCCAAATGTGTATTGAGAATAGATTTTTCACTGTGTCATCCCAAAATAAATTCTGCCTGAGTCAGCCATAAATTGGTAGATGATTTCCGTGGCACTCTGGCTCCATGTTGCTCACCCTACACAGATACAGCGTAGGGCACAATGCCACCCTGCTGCTAAGATATGAATAAACTACCAGGAATAATTTACAGAGAAATTTAAATACTGCTGACTTAGGGAAAATAAAATCACTGAAGCATTGAATGATGCTGGCAGGCTTGAAGCCAAAATCACATTTGCTTTTGTTCTGCTCTGACATGGGGTGTAATTGGGTTACAGCTACAACTTTGAAATAATGAAATAATCTTTTTTTTATCTTTTTTTTTTTTTTCCAAGGCAAAGAACACAAAAACATTTATAACAGTGCCCAGTAGAGCATGAACAACACTAATTGTTCATCAAGGATGAAGTAGCTTCTGGATACTTAAATAGGTGAAGCTCATCTAGAATAAATGCCCCAATAATATCTTCCAGGCTGCACCTGGGGATCTGCTCCAGGATTCCTGCTGTGAGCTTGGAGGCCCTCCTGCTCTCCTCCTCCTCCAACTTGAGGCCCCTCTGCTCTTCTCCCTCGCTCAGGGCCTCCTCCCCAGCCTGTGGCTGCTGTGACCATGCTGAAATCTGTTTTCCTAGAAAATCTGTCTTACTAGGAAATTCTAGAAAGGTGATGACTTAGAATGGATTTTGGGCATGTTCACAAATGTATTTTGGGTTGACTGGTTTGGGGACTCTTGGCTTTGTCAAGTTTCATATATCACCATGCTCTGTCTGAAGGAGCCAAGTCAGATTCAGCTGTATCACCTCTTGGAGCCAATCCATCACAGCAAGTGACAATTTCAGAGGATTTCACTTTGAGATTTACTTGGCTTACCATCTTACCATGAAAGCACTTCTGATGCTTCACACAGAGAAACACAGGGTATTGAAAATGCATTTTTATCAACTGCCTGAGCACTAACATTTCGTTTACAAGAAATGAATATGTGTCATAAGGGTACGTGATTTATTCCTCAAGCATACAATGTGCCCTTGGTTGTTCAGTCCAACAGATTGAGCTGCTCATCCTGGGCTACGCAGTAAGTCTTCTGATAACATTGGAAGAACTTGCAAAAGGTGTTGAGTTCCTACCTTCCCCTGAGCAGCCATAATTTATTAATAAATTAGATCTTCACTGACTATATATTCTTGGGTTTAACATGAAATTAGATATATGGACATAGCAGCCTATATGTCCAGTGGTTCAAAGTCAAAAAAATGCTGTACCCCAAAGAGGGAAAGAGTCTGAATTTTACTCCACTCAAAGTTGCAAACAGCATATCTTTCCTGATAGTTTCCAATAGTTCCTGCATCAGAGTCCTTTTTTTTTTTAGACAGCTAGTAAGTGAGGACAGACTTCATCTTTTTGAGTGTTTAAAAGCAAGAAAGCTGTATTTTAAAATTAAAAGTAAATAAATATTTAAATTAGTCAAAGAAGGATTCATCTTTTCATCTTGGTGCTTTGAAGGTGGTAGCAGTTTTTGGCTAAGGTGAGATTAGAGTTACTGTGAGAGACATCTTGGCTTTGTGTATATCTGTATCTATATTTTTATGTATTCAGTAAGAATGTTTATTTTTTTACTAGGACAAACTTTATGTCTCTTTGTAGTGTAAAGTACAGTGTGTCCTTAGGCTGGGAAGGAGGAAGCAGCAAGGTGGAAAAAAAACCAGTGGGCAGTTACAAGATAAATTTCAAAATCTTTTGGCATTGGCAAGCCTTAGAGGCAAAAAGCACTAAATTACCCTTTGTGTATATCCCAGGAGAATGTTTTCTCCTTTGGTGTGTTGAATCCGTGTGTTTGCTCGTGTATTAAAATTACTGCTGGGCCTGCAGCATAAAGATAACATAAAATGAATCCTAAATACCGGATATAGGTTTATAACTGAGATGCTCTCTTGGAGCTGTCATCAGTTCTGGGTTGTGGTTGTGATGTAATGTTTTGTGCTCTGCAGCTTCTGGACAAAGACAACCACTAAAGGGATTTAGAAAAGCTGACCAACATAAGCTAGGAGACTGTTAGAGAAAACACACAGCAAGTAATGAGGAATTGCCAAGGAGGATAGAAATGGTGCAGAGGGACAAAGCTAAACCTGTGGTTTAAGATCCCCTTGCAAAATTAATCCTGCCTTGTGTCAAAAGCAGTGCTATAGACTGGAACTGATGAGGACTTGGTGGCCGAGGTGACCTAATGCCAGGCTGTCATGGAGGATAAGAGAGGGACCAAGTCAAGGTTTTGAGACACATGGAAAGTATCATCGTTCTTTCACCAAGGTCACAGCTGCCAACATACATAAATTGCTGTACCTCTGTATTCATGGTATTAAGTGTAGATTTCTGCCAGCATACCCTGATCAGCACAGTTGTAGGGAAATCTGCCTGGTCTGAAATGCCACTTGAGACGTTTTTTGCCCCATTCTAGAGGACAGTTCCCTCATGGAAGTGGGACAGGCATGCCAGCAGCAGCTCTGGATATCAGGAGGACCCTGTGCTGGCAGGCAGCACTTGGGTTACATGGTGCTTGGGAAGGGAGGTGAGAGAGGTGTCTGTGCCCTCACCATAGGTACACATAACCTTTACACTGTGACCCACTATCTCTTTCATTGCAGGGTTTAATTTGTGATTAGTGATTTATTTCTGGCACCATTAGAAAATTCAGCAGAGTTGCTGGCTTTGAGATAACATTCAACTCCGATGCCTACTTTTGGCCATGAGGTTTAGCCTCAGACACTGAGGTGATAAACGCTGGAAAACTGTGGAAGGATTTAATTTAGGCTGTACAAAGAGACAAGTTACTATGTAAAAGCACCTGTATGTGTTTGGTATTGATAGGATTAGCATAAAGTAATTCATATTCCAAGACTGTAACCTAGCTTTAGATTAAATAATGTGTTCTGCAAAGGAAATTACTATGTGTTAATAACAGTGAACACTATCTTTCTTCTCTTTCTTTTTTCCTTTTTTTCCTTTTTTTTTTTTATATTAGTTTTGAGTACCAGCCACATGCCTCACGTCTGTCTTGACAAGATATTACACTTCCTTTAATTAAAGTTTTGTTAGTATTTTGGCTCCTTGAAATTTCCAGTAGATACCAACCCTGTAGTCAGTGTACATTTGTACTTTCTGAAGACTGCCTTTTAGCTGAACTCCAGATTTGTGCTGTGTGCCAATGTTACTTGCATAACACAGCAGCATTAGGAATGCTCTGACATCACCTAAGAGAACTGTGAGCACATCAGAGTGAATTTCTTGTGTTATTATTTATCCATGTCCAATAGAAACCTTCTTACAGAAATGTTCACAGTAAAGCAATCAGAAATATTGTTCTTTTATGCTGTTTTGGGTGTTGTCTCTGCAGAGAGACTCAGAATTACAGGAATCAAGGGCGAACTGTGAGTCTGTGTTCAGAAACCTCTCGTGGTTACATCTCAGCTCTCCATCTGCAAAATTAAATTACTGAGACCTAGTGTTTTAGGAATGCATACAGATGAACATCAAATTGATAGCAGAAAGACATTAAACTTTAAGTGATGTGAATCAAGCATTCTTTGAATTATCTTTTCTTGAACTGTGTCACCAGTCTGATGTTCATAAGGCAGAAAAGTGTTACTGCAGGACTTTCAGCGTGTGTTTAGCATTTTTCGTTACAATTTCAGTTCCTCCTTTAGTTTTGTCATTAGTGGGCAAACTTAATAATGGCGGGCAAGCTAATGTTCTGTCTCACATTTGTCAGTCTGTGGAACGCGGCAGAATAAGAACCACACAGATGCTTGGTAGAGCTTCATTGACAGTAGGGTTTAAAATTATTTGATCATTGACACGCAGAGTAAGTGCTTCATTTTTGCACCAATTGGTGTAAAAATCAGTTGCTCATTCTGCATGTAGGCCCGTCTGCTGACCATCTGTATTTCTTCTGTATTGTTCTTCCTTTCTTCTGTCATTACATGCCAGGCTGTAGAGATCTTACCCAACCTAGATTATACTTCTCACCACAAATTTGAGCGTTGGATTTACACAGAATCACAGAATTATTTTATAAGAGACCTCTAGAGGTCAAGTCCGAATGCCCCTGCTAAAGCAGGTCCCTACAGCAGGTCACAGAGGTTCCAGATGGGTGTTGAATATCTCCAGAGAAGGAGACTCCACAACCTCTCCAGCAGTCTGTTGCAGAAGTTCTTTCTTGCATTGGTACAGTACTTCCTGTATTCCAGTTTTTGCCTGTGGCCCCTAGTTCCATTGTTGCTCACCACCAAAAGAGCCTGTCTCTGTCAACTTTACTCCTGCACTTTAGATATTTATAAACAATGATGAGATCCTCTCCTAGTCTTCTCTTCTCTAGACTGAAGACCCAGCTTATTCAGTCTTTCCTCACATGGGAGATTCTCTGGATCCTTAATCATCTTTGTGGTCCTTCACTGGACCCTTTCTAGAACTTCCTTCTTTTTTGGATTGAGGAGCCCAGAACTGGACAGTACTCCAGATGCGGTCTCATCAGGGCGAGTAGGTGGGGAAGATCACCTCCCTCAGCCTGCTGGCCACACTCATTTTAACACATCCCAGGATACCCCTGGCCTTCTTGGCACATTTCTGGCTCGCAGCCAACCAATTGTCCTCCAGAACACCCAGGTTTTTCTCTGCAGAACTCCAGGAGGTCATCCGCCAACCTTTCCTGATGCACACAGTTATTCCTACACAGGTTTAGGACTCCACACCTGCTTTTGTTGAACCTCATCAGATTCCTCTCTGTCCAGCTCTACTATCTGTTCAGTCTTGTTGAACGATAGAACAGCCTTCCAGTATGTCAGCCATTCCTCCCAGCTTTCCATCTACAGCAGACTTGCTGAAGGTGGGCACTAGCCCTTCATCCAAGTCAGTGATGAAGATGTTGAACAAGACTGGATCCGGCACCAACCCCTGGGAACACCACTAGCTACAGGCCTCCTGCCACGGATCCTGGGTCCAGATCGATTGCTTTTGAGCGGGGAAGCACGACAGAACTCAATATGAGTGATCAAGCTTCGTTTATTACCCAGACAGCCTTATTCTTATAGTGTTTAAGACAGGGGTGTATAGAAAATAGCAGACAACCATTGGTAGAGAGCCTCGAGAAAAATGACTGTAAAAACACTCCCGCCAGTTAACAGTTCTGCAGAACACATCCTGGAGGAGTTAACTTTCAATTGTGATATCGTAGTAGTTCTACACTCTTCCTCCAATTAGGGTCTGCCATCCCACAGCTTACTTGAACTTGTTTTCCTTTTCATCTGGAAGTGTCCTTGGTTCTCAGCCTTCCTTTCTCATGCTGTTAATCCTGTTCCACAGCATCTGCTCTAAATATACTTTCTTGTATTCCCAACAGCCTCCAACCAGACTGTGCCACTGACCACAGCCCTCTGCCAACCAGTTCTTAATCAGCCTCACTGTACACCCATCTATCCCGCACTTTCTAAGCTTTCTTACAGGATGTTTTGGGAGACAGTGACAAAATGCCTTGCTAAAAGTCAGTGTACACAAAGTACACGACATCCATTTCACTCCCTCCATTTAATGTGATTGCAGAGAGACGTGGTAATAGAGATGCCTGAGACATTCTGGTTTTAAGTAATTTTCAGGTCTTCTTAGCAGATGGTTTTTGCATGTGCAACTAAGTGTTCTTAATGAGTGATAATCAGACATTGAAGCCCAGGCCAAAGAGTTACCACTAATTCTCCCTTCTTATTTCGTAACTGTTATTCAGAATTTTGTTTCCATTGCATAATTAGATAAAAAAATCCACTTACATGTTTCTCTTGAACATTTCCTTGAAGGTGAATGGAAAGATTTACTTCAGAAATGATCTGCAATTTATTTCTCCCCACTATGGCTCAGCTTTAAAAACAGTGCAGTTCTAAATCAGTGTTGATGTTTATAGAAATATCTACCCCATTAATCTGCTGTGGTGTGCCATCATACAGCCCAATGAAATGATTCCCATTTTTCTTATGTATTGAATCACTGAATTTTAAATGAAAATAAAACTTTTCCCAATAGTATGTGACCCGTGGTCTCATTTATTCTCAAATCATGGCAAGGACCTCCATCTGTAGCCAGTTAATTTGATCCAGTTTCATTTACCCAAAAGCATTCACAAGCCTCTTATTTTCCTATCATCCTCACATTTAAGGTGAAATATTCTCCCTATTCTCTAAATGTCTATGTTCTATCCTAGAACAGCTGCAGTGTTTCGGTGGTTTTCATTTTGTTTTGTTTTTAGGAAATGGTTAGTGATGACAGAGTAGAAAGAGAGGGGTGAGATTCTTTCTCCTACCAAGGGACAGTGAAGCATGTGAAATTTTCAACCTTGTCATTAAATGGTTTGGCAATTTTGCCTTCTTAAGACGGCATATTTAAAAGTCTGCTCATCAGTAACTGAGTGGGAGAAGGAATCTTGTCATTCATGATGGCTGTTAATTCATTTGCCAAATCAAAATTAAGATGAATTCTCACCACAAGCTGTACACAGCCATCATCCTTCTTGCCTTTTCACTGGGTTCCAGTGAGATTGCAGTCAGTTTCCACATGACAAACCAAAAATAACCCCAGCAGTCTGTTAAAAATCTAACTCCCCTTAAAGGATTACATCCTAACAAGCTCTGCAGCCTAGTGCAGTTCAGCTGATCAATGGGAGGTGAATCATATGCTTTCTTTTTTAAAGAAAAATCTCAATCGGGAAAGAATTGTGTTGTGAACAGGGAACAGTTTAAGGTGTTGTAGTATACAGTACAGGTTGAATGGTTGAAATCTTTGTAGGATTAAAGCCCCTGGCCTTCACAACTGCCACAGTAAAATTCAAAACTAATTCTTTTTCCTATTACAACCGTAGTTAAATCCTGTCTGCTTCCAAGCCTTTTATTGTTCCACCACGTCTCTCCTATTCTGTACATATCTGTAAGTTGGAAAGCACAAGAAAAGTTTAGTATTTGCTAAAGGGCTTCTCAATTTGCCATCCATATTCCGAGCTATTACAGTGTGAAGGTTTTCTTTGCAGTTGTAAGATTTCTCTTTAAATCGTTCTTTAAGACTTCTTTCATTCAGCAGAGAAACGGGTGTTCAGAATTGGTGGGGTAAAAATTCTTGAGCTGACAGCAGATACATTGTGGGAAAAATAAAAGATAGGAAATGTGGAAGAAAAGCAGTGGCTTTGAATGCCTGGACTTCAGTGCATAGCAACAGTGTATTTGTGCCCATCTACCCCAAAGAGGGAACGCACTAGACATGAAATGTGCATAGGTCACTGAAGAAGTAATCTTTCAACGTGGAAATGGCTATGAGCTTTTCTGTGTGATTATCACCGTTTCTCTGGGCCCACTGTCTTTCGTCACAGAACTTTTCATTTCTTTATCTCTTGGGCTCATTCTTTGATCTTTCTCTGATCTTTCACTGTTAAAGTCACTGAGAACATTGCCAGCAATTTCTGTAAGCATAAGATCAAGCTCTTACTTTCCTTTCATACTATTTCTTAAGTTTCCCAAATGTTTCTTTCTAGGCTTCATTCCCCAGTGAACAGATGTCACTTCTGTCTCTCTCTCTCTCTTTTCAATTTTATTTCAAGCATTTGGGGAAATCCTCTTTAAGGTAGGGCTGATGATCAAGTTTGTTCAATTTGCCAGCTCTTGTAAAGTGAACAAATCAATGTTGGTACGATATTTGGTTACCAGAAAATAAATTTGGATGCACATGCGTAAGCACATTCCCATAGATAAACCTGCCTGTAAGTAATTGGGTATTCATGTTAAAATAATTCAGTCCTTTCTGGTTGCTCACATCTAACCATGTCAACAGCACATGCAGTTAAAGCTGCAAATTATACCTTCTTGATGCTGTAGAGCTGATATATGAAGCAGATATATTTTGGAGTACTACCCACTGGCATGCTATCTACATGTAAAGAGGGAAGA
This sequence comes from Odontophorus gujanensis, assembly GCA_013399175.1. Taxonomy (NCBI): domain Eukaryota; kingdom Metazoa; phylum Chordata; class Aves; order Galliformes; family Odontophoridae; genus Odontophorus; species Odontophorus gujanensis. Next base: position 738,618 of record VXAB01013879.1, read on the forward strand.
ACACTTCTGCAACACTGTCTTTAAATAGAGAAACCGAAATACAGTCTGGTTCCAAAGTTACATTTGCATTGAGGTTTTGAGCTTAAATCAGAACTAAAACTGACATAAAAGTTGTTATAATGATTGAATATACTTTCTCAATTTAACATCTTCACAGCCCTATTTAATTTCCTGTAATATTTTTAGTTCACATAAAAAACATTCTCCCTATTCATCATAAGATATTTTAATCCTGATAAAGGGGATGAGGGGAAGGGGGAATGGAGATACCCATGTCTACTTCCTCTGTTTAGTCCTTTACATTTGACACCTTGTGCTCACACATCACTTTCTTACCGATGTCCTGGGAACCAAGGAAAAGTGCTGGGGCAGTGGAACTTTAGAAAATGAAAGATAGAACAAGGAGACATATGTGCATCTTCTTGCATTCATGTCATTGGCATGGTCACTGCATATGCTGGAGTTAAACCGCTTGAGTCAGGTTCCCGATAAAGATAGGGTTCTCCATTTCTTTAGAAAAGGCTACAAGGACTAACACCTTCAGGGACAAGCAATCACAAAAACCAGGTGTTTTCTGCAGTCAGTGTCTGAGACTATTTACTTATGCACAGTACAGTGACAAAGGCATCCCTATGATAAATCCGAAACATTTTAAAAACTATTTTATTATTTATTTTTGCCCTATTTAAGACAAGGAGTCTCAACTATAATGTACATAAGGAACAATGAGACCTTTATCAACTGCTGCTATAGCAAACCATTCCTAGATAAACCTAAGAAAAAGACAGTGTCTTGTGTTTCAGAGGAAAAAGAAAGACAATTTTCAGATCTAAGCTGACATTCACTGGCAGAGAAAAAGTGAAAGAGATATTCACTGGCAGTGAAAGAGATATCCTTTCCTGATGCAAAATCTGGTGCTTAACTTAGCTCCTGCAGGGGCTCTCCATGGGCTGCAGCCTCTTTCAGGTCACTGCTGCACCTTGGGGTCCTCCATGACTACATGTGTTGACCTGCTCCTTGTGGTTCGGGGAACTTCTGCACTGCACATAGAGCACCTCCTCTCACCTTGGTGCCTGCAGGTTGTTTATCTCATTTCTCACTCCTCTCTCCCCACCTCGCTGCTGAGCACCATACTTTCTCAAATCTGCCCTCACAAAGGCAGAACCAGCATCATTCATCAGCTGTTTTGGAGCCAGATGGAACTGTCTGTTATTTAATGCTGAACAGCTTTTGGTCTCTTCTCAAGGAGATCACTCCACAGCCCCCACCCCATACCAAAACCTTGCCCTGAAAACTTACTACACTGGCAGAAAGTGTCTGACGTGATGCATTGATATTCTATCAATTAGAAACATTAATTGAAGCAATTGCTAATGTGGGCCCAATCTATTTAGCTTGCTGTACCATGAAAACAGGTGTAAAGCATCAGTATCCCTTGATTCCAATCTGTTTTTCACTTTTGCTTCTTGTTTCTTCTTTTATCATCTGTCTCACAAAGTTTGGGCCTGTGAAACATCAACTGACCAGTAGCAGTTGCTACCAAATCAGCCTGTGAAGTCATTGCTGGACCTGGAGCATGTTATGTAAACCTTATTTTTGGGATGTGCTTTTGGGTACTGGAAAGGTTCATGCAGTAATAAAGGATGAACGAGCATACGTGCGCTCTGTTAACTGGGGAAATAATATAAGCTGTGTCAGAAATACCAAACACATACTTTTGGGAACTGGAGAAAAATGAGTATGTGACAATATCACAGAATCACAGAATGGCCTGAGTTGGAAGGGACCTCAAGATTGATATTGTGAATTAAAGCACTGAGACAAGGTAGAAAGATGCAACTGAATGTACAAGGTCATTGCTGCAGTATTAAATTCAGCACTCTCAGTTGCCCAGATCCAAGGGAAAGGCTGTTCCTCCTCTTATGCATAGTGTGGCACAAACAGAACATGAGCCATATCTTCTGCAAGGATAATGAATTGTAATCCTTGGCCCCCCAAAAATAATAACTCACATGCTCTTATATCCTCACCTTCTGTGAAGGAAAGAAGGCTGTGATATTTGCAGGAGGAAGAAGGGAGCACAAGTTCCCTCCAAAGCCCAAAGCATGAAATGTTTCTTAGGCTTCTCCACAAGTTCAATAACAATGCATGAAGAACTTAATTACGTGCTTTCTATTACAGGCATGTTTAATCATTTGTGTTATATAAACAATATCCACAGTCACATTACAGCTGTTTACCATACGCTTCAAGTAGGCACCTTGTGATACATCTAATAACCTTACAAGCAAGCTGTGTGCAAACGTGCTTATTTTTTTAATGTCACGATGACTGAAATGGTGCTGGTAATTTAATGTGAAGTGCACACCACAAAAACCTTTCAAATTTTGTCCTTGTGAGTAATTAACTTTATCGTCAGACTTTCCACAGCACTCTTTGAATTCTAACGACTTGCAAGCTAGTGTTACCTGGTCGTACAATTTTGCTGAGTGGGGTGGTAATTGCAGTGCTTGTTTCTTCTACTTTTCTCTAACTATAACATTACCTTCATAGAAGAAACTAAGCTTGTATTCTTTAGAAAGAATTATTTTAATATTTGTCTTGGCCATGGAAAAACACTAGAATGCATGCACCCTAAGGGGCAAAACTAAGAGAGGGGGAAAAATATTTTTAAGAACATTTCATTATCAATTTTAGTTTAATCTAATCCATTTTCAGTCTTGACTTTGGCAAAATATTTGAGTATCAAACATGTTATATATCTGGTTACGTTGCTAATATAGAGTATGAAAATGGCTCCACCTTTCTTTTTTTCCCTGCTATTCAAAACTGTATTTAGGTGTTTGTGTCTTGGAACCCAATGGAGAGCTGTCTCTTCTCTTTTACCCCCTTTTTAGTATTCCCAACATTGCAATAGAATGCTAGCTTTGATTTGTGGCTTGCCATCTGAAATTGTAAGTGAGACTGATCTGACCTAGTCACTTTGGGCACTTTATTCTGATGGAGAAGTAGTCGCTTCTAATACATGTCATCTCATCCAAAAATGGATACTTGAAATAGTCTAGATGAGTCATGCTTCTAAGGTCTACAGTTTTCCCCTCTGCTTTAAATGGAGCCAGAAACACTGAGGTTGCACTGGCAATGACTGCTGTAGGCTGAGGTGAATCCCAGCCTATGTTCCATGTGCATCTGGCCTGATTTTTATTGAATCAAAATGCAAGCAAAAAACCTTAAATGGCAAAAGGGAAAGCGGAGCTCTAGCATTCATTGAACCCAGTGAAAAATCTTGCATTGATTTAAGGCAATTTGATCTGCTCCCCAATAAGGAAATATTGTCCAGTTTATTCCTAAACTTTCATTCTTGTTTAATTACACTGTGGACTGCTCTGTGTAAAGTCCAAACTTCTAAGCCTTTACAGGACTAGTGTTGCTGGTAAGCAATTTATCCATGTATGATGAAAGCTCTGAGTTACTGGAAAGATTGTTTGATTCATTCATTACATCTCCCACCCAGGAAAGATTTATTCCTACTACTCACTTACTAATGGCTTATTTTGTCATGTGTCAAATGTGTGACCACATCCCTGGTGATGCCCTGGTGGAAGGAAGAAAGTCTGACTTCCCATAATCTTTAAAGTCTATGTCAACCACCACTATTGTCTGGAAGGCAAATAAAAAAGCCCAAAACTGACATCAATCCATCTGCAGCATTCTTAGTCTTACCGTGACAACTGTTTAAGTTTAGCAAAAAGGAAAAGCTCTGTATGTCTGATGAAAACTCCCTCTGTCATCTCAATATTTGGAACCAGCAGAGGCCTTGTAAGCTGAGAGCGTACATCAGCATTGTTGCTTTCTGCTTCAGGCTTTCTGCTTTTGTTCACCTACACAAGATGAGATTCAACTTTTCATTAAGATACTAAATTTAGGAATCAAATATTTGTGTTCAAATAACTACAGTCCTAGTAAATATAAATATTAGTTGCTAATAAATATTAGTTATTGGAGTCAGTGGACTCAGGGCAGTTCAGCTCGCTGAATGAGCTCTATTGGCTACTGATGGTCAAGTCTGCCATTCTCTACCAGAAAATAGATTTTACTCTCCAGTCTTACATGTTTATTATAACATTGACATTCCAGCCCCTCTCTGCGTTGATCTCACAGCTGAAGGAGGTGGGAAAGCTCACGTTAGGAAAGGGGAATTTCTATTCACTTGGATGTTGAATAAGAATAGGAAAATAATGTCAAGGCTGTGTCACACTATGCCCAACATTCCCCTTTACAGGGGACCTTCCTTCAGTCAAACCAGCTGTTCCATTTAAGAGAGAAGTGAATGAAGATTCATCTTTGAGGATATAAACAAGTGAGTCTCAATAGAGCTGCTTAGTGCAGACCTAACTGCTTTGCTAGATTGAATTCTGCATGCAGAACTTCTCCTTACAGCAAATTGGGTTTTATTTTCTGAATGTACTTACATATGCTGAATTCTGTTCTGTTTCAGATGACTTGACTAAATAAAACTCTTTTTTTGGAGAAAAACAAATAAAAATGTTCCCTTCCCTATTACCACTTCTTTTTTTTTCTGAAGGTTTGGTAGGATTGTCTGTATTTGAAACTGTCAGGTTAAACAGGGATAATGTAATCTGAGACATTAACAAGTCAGTTGAGCAAAAGGACCATCATATTTAACAACCTTGTTACAGATGATGGTGAAACACTTCAGGAATAAAATTGGGCAGGTCTGGAAAAGGCTGATAACCTCCTCCAAAGACTTCATCTTCAGACTTCAAATGAAATATCACATGCTTACAGATGATCATTCTGAATTTTGAATGCTGATTAATTGCTTATGGTAATTAAAAGCAGCAAAAATAGTTTAAAACAGCGTCAAATTTACATAAGTACAAATACCATGTGCAATTGCTTCGTTTTATAAATCAGTAATGATGATACAGTGACCTCTATGGTGCTAATCCAGAGTTCACCTTCAGGGAGGACGTGATTCACTTGCCATGCAAAAGCAACTTATAATTTACTAATGAACTTGAACTAGAGGTAAAAAAGAAACATATAACTCATCAGCTGTCTGTGCTTCAGCTGTTCCTATGTTGACCTTAGTGGTTGTGCTAACACCACAGGTTTTCAAACCCTGGGAGTTGCACATGCTTTAATGATCTTTCCTTTGAAGGTGCAGATCATGTAGAAATACCACATGACACAGCCTCTGTAGGCCCCTTTGCTGAATCACTTTAAAGTTATTGATATACATTACCAACATACTCATTAGTTCAAAGATGAAACATTGGCTAATCACAATTATAAAGGATTTACCTCTAAGCAATTGAACGTACCCCTCACATTTCTCTCCAGACCACATGTATTTCCATGTGTTAAAGCATCAAGACATCAGCTGATATTTACAGTTGAATCCATTTACTATCCCTCTTCTTTCTTCTCAAGCAACATAAAAAAAAAATAAAAAATCCTTGCAGCGTTTATATAGAACTGGGAGAGAATGTATTTTGAAATGTGGGTAGGTATTAAAAGGCATACAACCTTGCAGTCTTGACTGATGTGAAGCTGGGTGGCAAGGAATGGTTTCATTTCTGCACAGTAAGAAAGGTATGGCCAGCTAGGGTCGGTGTAATTAGACCACACTGTTCATGTCAAAGTCCACACAGCATTGTTCAGTGCCAAGATCACAATCTTGAGTACTGACCTGATGCTCTCAGTGGCTAAAATGGCTCCCCCAAAAAGGAAGAGGACTAAGACTTCAATTATATGCACCCAGTGTACTTTGAGACATTGCAGAGGATCTTTGGTATGCACACAGGGTTGGAAAACATAGAACAGAATCAATCAGGCATAATGTAGAGCTGCACAAGGATGCCCATGGTTAGCTGATAGAAGTCCATGCCTTGGGTGGGACTCTGAATGAGGTAGGACACCTACACTGAAATATTTACAAATGGCTGTTATCATACTGCATTTCAAAATATGGAGACATCCCCAGTTATTCTGTAGAAAAGGATCTTCAAGAATATTCTGCTTTCAGCACTCTATGGCCTTCCCCTTGCCACCAGTTAATGCTGGACTGGCAGTGGGCCAGAGTTGTGAAGCCTTGCTGCCCAATGGATCATCAGTGCCAAAGTACAGCATGCTTATCTACGGAGCATAGATAAGAAAAGGCTTATATCAACAGCATCAAGTAAGATTGGAATAACAATTGGGCTTGATGCGTAGTGAAGTTTGCTTATGGTTCTTATTTCTTTTATGTTAATTTTTTAATCCAAAGTAGGCATTCCTACAAAGCACCACCTTTTGTTGGATCCATAGCTGCTGTATCTTGAGTTTTGCCCTTGCATCTTCTAGCACAGATACTTTCTTCTTTTTCTCTTTCTCTTTTCTTCCCGTGAACAAAGTGAAAACAGCTCATCTGCAAGCTCATCTGCTCTGCATTCCACAATTTAATAAATCCTTTCCCCACTGATTGATATGGACTCGTTTTGCAGTACCACAGATTTGTGAACTGAACATAGATCAGTTGGGGAAAACACAGCAACAATATCGCTTGTAATAGAAAACTCACTAAGATGTTAACTGGTCCTGGAGTATGCTGACAATGTTTCTGTGGGATTAAGGTCATTTGTAGCCATGCTCCTTTTTCATACTTAATTACATATCTTTAACTATCCAAGAATGTCCATTGGGAATGCCACAACATAACTTCTCTTATGAATGTCCTACTCCGGGGAAAAACTGAGTTCACTGCATCGAGAGCTCATGTTCACACATTTTGCTGAGTGTGTGGTGAAGACTGAGATGACACAAAGAAGAGTTCAAATTAGAAACTGCCTTTTCATTTGATGACCCCACATAACTGAAAGTGTTAGATTAGGTTGGAAGTATTGACTTTATCTAAAAAAGCACGCTCTTTTGCAATGTATTTTCTAAAATAGAAAGAGAAAGTCAGAGCTCCAAATGGGTCAAAGTAGACAGAGTAAAGAGTAAAGATTATCTTTTCACCTCACTCTAAGAATCAGACTAGCTGCCAAATCTTTTATCACTTCCTGTCTAGATACCCTGTATTAGAGACTACAGAGAGCATGCAGAATGGTATATTCTTGGTGTTAAAAATTCACTCCTAGATATATTGCTTATGGAAAACATAATATACTTGTCATGAGTGCCCGTTAGAAAAGGGAATTTGGTCAAGTGGAAGAAAGGATGGGTAGATTATTTTACTATTTGTTTTCTTTTGTCCTCTACAGTCTTTTGATTTTCAGTGATATCAAATGGGAACACAGAAAATAACACAGCATTATGTACAATCAATGCAAATGACAGGACAGTGGGCTCACAACTTTCTCCACTATCATGTTATTTGAAGCTCACTAAAAAATCACTGGGAGTGTATAACATTCCTTTCTTCCTTTCTAAAAAAAATGGAAGAGTTGGTGAGGTACAGGTGCCTATCTATCTGAGAAATGCTAACTCTTGGGTATCACAGTTTGTTGCTTTTGGAATCAGTCTAGTTGGTCTTCATCTCTCTGGACACAACAGCACTGATGAGGTTTAGAAAAGCACTTCCCTGGAAATTCCAGCTAAGGATGTGTAACTGTTGACATGGATGATTAATGTTCTTACCTCAGATTCTTTATATACTATAAATTCACTTTACTTTGTTACAGAAGACTGGGTACTTGATAGCTGAATTTAGGGCTGACTTTCAAATGTTTCACACTCCTGTTTCACAAAACTTCGCTGAAACCGATGTATAAATCTTAAAGTTTACCTTCAAATGATTGTATACGAATTTGTTAATGTCATTTGGATAATGTTTCTGAATAAAATTTCTGAAACCAGTTTGATTTGCTGTTATTGCAGCTGGGGCTGCTGGGTAATGCAGTTTGAATCTGTGGTGTTCCTGCTTTGCTGTGCTCTGTGGCCTGCTGTGCTTCGTGGTCTGTGTGTGTCAACTCAATTAGCGGCATGCTGCTAGAGAGAGATAAGCCCATGGACAAGCATACTAGTCATGGCAGATAAAAGGCCCAAACAACAGTTCAGTTCAATGTCATTGCTTGTTATAAAAACAGATTGTAAAGCCACTAACAGAGCAATTCAGAATTTAGTTGCAACAGTCAGAGGTTTTTCCATCTTTATTCAGTCCCTAGGAGGACAGGAGATGTCTATCTCCTCAATAGCTAATGCTGTTACTGCTTTGCTTTAACTTCTGCAATCTGCCCCAAATAGCTAGTGTTAAGATACCCAGCTTTTTCTTGTATCCTACGTATGCTAGAACCTTCTGACATCTATAATACTTGTCTCAAAGAAAAGACAAGCTAGTAATGGATTTTTTGTGGATGATTCTTGTTTTCCAAGCTGAGAACAATCTGACAGGGTTTTCTCAGGCTTTCTATTTTGCACTTGTGCAAAATATGACAATCCATTGTTCTGAAATATCTTACAGAGCAGAAGATCCACAATGGTGGTGTTCATTGTATCTGACATTGCTTACCCAAGGTATTTTGTGTTGGCATGACAAACTCTTTAAGGAAGCTGTCAAAGGTGATTAAAAAGGGTGAATTAAAAAGGGGAATTATAGCAAAATGTTTTATCACTGCACTTGAAGAAAAGGCAACAAGAGGACAAGGCCTTAACCAGACTTTTGGCTTGTACATGGAAGAAAGAAGGAATTATCTGATTTACAGGCTTTTCTTTAGAGTCTTAAATGCATTGCTATGAAGCACAAATTTCCTTTCCCAGAGTTTCTTTGTTAAAAGCTTTCCAAACTTAGGGAAACTGCATTAAGGCCTATTCTGAGGAATTCCTGCCAGTGCAGAGCCCATGGTCACAAAAGAGCATTTTGGCATGAATATGGCTGAGTCTTAGTCCTTGACTGAGTCAATAGTAGTCCTTACTTATATTACCAATGGGCTGGATTCATTCTGGGCTACCACTTCATTGCTGGATATGCTAGCCTGTCACTGAGACTAAGAACCCATTGAGGATTTCTCCTTACTTCTTTCAGGGTTTCCTCTAGCTTCAAGTGGATATTCTTCCTCTGTCTCTGCCATTGCAGTGGAGCAAGAGTGCAGTTCAGCTTGTTGAATGTGGCATTTTCACCGTGCTCTTGCTGTATAGTGGCACTGGGCCAAGGACTCAAGCAGAGAGCTGTGAACTTGAATGTGTATTCAGCAGAATTTGTTGACACAGTGAAAGAGAAATGCAAGAGGTACAAGAAGTAAAATATCAAATAGTGTGTGTTTTGAGCCCTGAGAAAGTCAGGTATCCATTCTCCTCTCTGAAGAGCTGTTCTCAAATATTTGGTAGTGACGTCTTTCTTTCTAGTATTAAACATCCCAGCTCAAGCCTCTTAATTAGCAACCATAAAACGATCAGTGCAAGATACTGCAGATGCACTGTGAAAACTGAAATTTGGATGCGGAGAAGAAGGTGGTGGGTAGGAATAAGAAGCAACTGAAGGAAGTGTGAGAAAAGATCCAATTTTAATCTTTATGGGTCAAAGTCAATAATTGAAAGAAAAAAAAGGACTGTTCCAATATGAAGTTTTGGAAAGCTTGTGGGAACCCAATTCCCTGATTTTAAGACCATGTTGTATCGGGAACTGAATATCAAAACAATTAAGCAAAACTTCATTATATTTTCCTAATTTAATCTTAGATAAATATATTAGCACTTACCAGGTGGTAGAACAGAATTAAACTAGATTGCAAGTTTTAAGGAGAACAAGAGAGGACTAAATGAAGCAAAGCAGAAAAATCTCAGATTTAATTGGAGATTTGGAGAGAGAGGAAATTCCAATGGACATGCAAGAAATGACAGTACAGATATGAAAGTGAATACAAGTCTGTGCACTGTTGAACAAGAGGTGATATCTTCATAGTAACTATGTAAGAATCTGTCCTGTCCAGACCTTGAGCTATGATCTTGTAAATGTGATCCTGGACCAGATGTAGCTGTGATACCAAAGTTGCAGCAAAGGATTTCAGAGAAACCTGGTCATGTAAGAAGTGGGTTGGTAAAGCTGGTAGGATAATTCTTTCAGTAATAATATCATGTGAACATTTTTGATTAAAACCAAAACCAGGATGAACATAAGAGGTGGCATTCAGATGATTTATGCAGTAAGCAGTTCCATAGAATAGAATAGAAATGAGGAGAGGAGAGGAGAGGA
>VXAB01013880.1:0-58838 GCA_013399175.1 Odontophorus gujanensis
TTTCCCCCTTCCCCTTCCCTGGTATGTGGGCCCGTAGGTCCCTTGCCTCAATTGTCACAGTATCGGGTCAAACTGTCCCGCAAACTGCTGACAATATAGAAGCTCATATGACAGCCACAAAGCTTAATGATCTATGTTTTGAAAATAGCTATTTGGTCCCAGCTTCAGATTAAAATAACAGTATTAAATTAATTTGGTCTTCAAAGGTAGTATAACTTAATCTCAATATTCCAACAATGCATAAACACTATAAAGATTGTCATGATTGTTCCACCTTAAGCCTATATGTGAAGACAGATAAAGTGACCTCCCTCCTGAAAGAGAAATTAAATCCAGCAGCAAACCAAATTTACAAATGTGAATATGTTGTTGAAAAGGAAAAATAATTCCTTTTAAAATGTATAAATTAGCATAAATAGCATCTGATTTTCTTTCTGTTTGTTAGAGAGCTAATTAATAGAACAAAGCAATTCTTGCTACTATGAAAATAAGTTAATATCAGTACTGTCCAATTCTATCAATTAACTTTGCTTTTTTTTCCCTCTTGATTTATAGAGTGAAGTTTTACAACTCAAGCATACTGTTAATAAAATAAACCAAGATAGAATACTCCAGAAAGCCATCACTGAAACTAGGGAGGCTTTACAATCTTAGCTTGTTCTTGTTCTGATAGGCAACAAGGAAAATAAGATGAACTTTTTCTCCTTAAACCATTCACTGTTTTATGCACTTCTGTCATCTTTTCCCTTCAGAATAAACAGCCTGTGAACTTGTAATTTTTTCACAAAGAAGAGTATATTCCACACTGTAATTGAGCTGTCTCTGGCCTTTATTTATTTCTGCTAGTTTTGTTGATTTTGTTTTTGTTTTCTTTTTCAATAATATGGCTGGGAAAAGACAGTATGCAAGTTTATAGGATCATAGAATGGTTTGGATTGGAAGGGACCACAAAGATCATTGAGCTCCAACCCGCAGCCATGGGCAAGGTTGCCACTCACCAGCTCAGGCTGCCCAGGGCCCCATCCAACCAGGCCTTGAACAACTCTAGAAATGGGACATCCACAACATCTCTGGGCAGCCTGTGTCAGTGCCTCACCACCCACTCAGTGAAAAATTTCCCCCTGACATCTAATCTAAATCTCCCTTCTATCAGTATAAAAACATTCCACTTTGTCCTATCATTATTAGGCCACAGAAAAAGTTGAGAAGATAGTACAAGATGAGAACAAACATGATTTATGAAATGTTACAACATTTTCTTCAGGATTGTTATAAACCAGTCCTACCATGTGGTGTTTTCCTTTGGCTACTCCTGCACTCAACAGATCTCTGGGTGCTGCCTACAGGGTAGAAAGAGTTTCCTAGTATAGAGCTTCCCTTCTGTACTAACTACAGTAGTTTTAGTCGATTACTGCTCTCTTATCTTCCTATGCTGTTTGTATTCACCAGTGAAAAGTGATGCTTGTCCAACTTGGCCATTCTGGGTTTGTCCCACATCCCACTGCATCAATTCAGTTCCAGTTATCAGGGGTGCAGCAACACTCTGCTGAGTAGGGAAAGGAGGCAAAAAGCATGTTGGAGGGAAGTGGAGGGAGAAAGCAGTGGTATATTTTTGGAGACTATGGAAGTCTAATGGTACTTAGAGAATCCACAGTAACAGGGAAGGTTGTTGCATTACCAGCTGTGAATCACACAGTTATAGAAATTACAGGAGGGCTTATTTGTTTTGGGAGTTAGAGTTTATTTTTAACCCATAATTACATCAGATCATTCTCTTTTTCTATTGGAGTTGCAATTTAATTTGCCTTTGTACTACTGAAAGAAACATTTCTGAGCACTGAATACTTCATAATCCTTCATTCCTCTCCAGTGAAATAATTGAATCACTTTCAAGTGTTATCATCTCACACAGTACATCCGTTCTCTATCTCATTAATAACTGATGCATCAAATTATGCAGAACATTGTATTTCTCATCAGGTACTTCTATACTGAAAGGTAAGGATTAAGCTTTACCCTTTTCAAATATTTTTGCTTCCTAAAAACAAAATATGTAGTCAAAACTAGTCACAAGACTTCCTTGAGAGAGAAGGTTACTGTGAAGCACTTCCATAAAGTAAGTTATCTAATCCAGGCTAAGAAGATTCACTGCTGGTTTTCTGTCTCTTTACCAGTTTCTGATATGTAAGTGCAATTCTTTCCTCATGTATTAGGGGTACTTAATTTCCTTGAAAGCCTCCTTCAAGAGGTTTCAGAAAGGGCTTGCTGAAAGTCCAAATTAGTTATAATAACTGCTTTCTTGTATCCAGTTCAAATACCTAAAGTAAGAGATGTGTGGTTTTCTTGTATGGCAGCCATATATTTTCAACTTTACGATTTGATATTATCCAAGGTGTTCTGTAAATGAAATAAATCTCCATTTATAATTTGATTTTTTTTTCATACTGAAGCAAATCTGAAATCTACAATTTCTAGCAGGTTTTTTTTTTTTTAAGGCAATTATACTTTCTACCATCAAATTTCTCAGGTGTGGTTGATTAACTTAATGAAGGATTACATTTATTTTGACAGCACCTTCCTTAAATTCCTTCAGCATGTCATCCAGTCCTGATAACTTGTCATCATCTAGCACCTTTCCAAAACTTTAACCACTGCTTCTTCCTCTCCGTATTAACTACAAAGTTTATTTTAGGGTATGCATTTTTTTTTCCATCATCTTTAGTGAGAGAGACGGTTTGAAAGGAATAATTAAATTTCTTGACATTACTACCATGCTCAAACACTTAATTTATGATTGTGGTTATTGCAGGGTTGTGGAAGAGGAAAGGAAACAGAAATCCACATTCGTTTTGTTTAAGAGTTTGAAGATATTAAAGAAATGTAAAACCATGTTTACAGCACTGAAGAAAACAGATCAACAGACTAAAAGTCAGCAAGACAAACCTCTTCCATAACTTTTTGTGGGATCCAAGTGGTATTCAGAGCCACAAAAGCATAACATTTTATATTGTTTTTTTTTTTTTTTTTCCATTTCAAAGAACTGAAAATAACATGTGGTGCATGTAGCTGCCCAGAGCAGTGATTGCATGCTTGGAGAAGGTCCAGAGGAGGGCTCATGAAGATGGTCAATGGGCTGGAGCACCTCTCCTTCAAAGAAAGGTTGAGGGATTTGGGCTTGTTTAGCTAAGAAAAGAGAAGGCTCTAGAGAGATCTCACTGTGGCCTTCCAGTACTTAAAGGAAGCTAATAAACAGGAGTGGATCAACTTTTTACATAATCTGACAGTGATAGACTTTTAAAGAGAGGAGATTTAGATTAGATATAAGGAAGAAAAATTTTAGCAGAGGGTAGTGAGGCTCTGGAACAGGTTTCCCAAAGAAGCTGAGAGCGCCCCATTCCTGGAGACACTCAAGGCCAGATTGGATGGGATCCCAGNACACTCAAGGCCAGATGGGTTGGGACCCCAGACAGTCTGATTTGGTGGCTGGCAACTCCGCCCATGGTAGGAGGGTTGGAATTGGATGATCTTAAAGTCTTCTCCAACGCAAGCCATTTTATGAATCTGCGATTCTGTGAAATCAGAATCTGGCCAAAGAAAGTATTATAAGATTGTTCTCAATGCGCTGATTTCTTGTTGAGAGAGAGAGAGAGAGACAGAGACAGGGAGACAGGGAGACAGGGAGACAGGGAGACAGGGAGACAGAGAGACAGGGAGACAGAGAGACAGAGAGACAGAGANCACAATAAAATGCCAGCAGCCCTTTTTTTATTTTTCTAGCAGATAGTGAAGTGTAATATAGGCTTTTTATTCATGCCATTACTACAAGTTTTCAGTTAAATTCAAGACTATGTGAAGAGAATCTTATGTTTTCGTTTATTGGCATTTTTTCCAATATATTTGAAATTCACATTTCAGCATTCCGATGTCATTTTTCATTATATTTTTCTCACTCATTTTACTGAGATCTTGGATTTCAAAGAGGAAGAGTTCTGTTTTGAAATAGAAATTAGTAGTTCAGTGTGATGCTTCCAGTTTAGGATTTATGAGTCACAAGACCATGCATGCATTTACTATTTTCATAGATAAGAGCAGAACACTTCAAACCAACTTCCCTCAAATACGTGCTGAATTAGACTTATTGATTCAGAGCTGATTGTCCAGAAGAAACATTTCTCATTTTAAGAAAGAGTTAAACTGTCAGGTTAAAATACAATCTCTACACAGTCAGAGTAAATTAAAAGGTACTACAACCATCCTAGGAAGTTAAGCAGATTTGAAGAGAGAGGAAAGTAACAGTTTTATAAAGCTTCATCAGCTCTCAGGGTTTTCTTCTTTCTCCTTTTTCTTTTTTAATCCTTACAATAAAGGAGATCCTCTAACTATAGTAAGAGATTTATCACAGATGACAAAACTATGAAAGGGGGTCATAATTTCTCACACTTCATTCTCACTCCTTCCTCTTATTCCAAGCATAAAATTTCCAGACAAGTTTTGTAATGACCTAGCAGGTGCTGCTGTGCAGCTCCAGGTAGTGTCACAACTCAGACCTGGAATGTACTCATAGCTTTCTACCAAGAGTTATAACACCAATTGAGTGACTTACTGCAATTTGCAGTCTGCCATTGCTGTATGTGTTTTTATAATAATGCCTTATAAATACATTACTGCCTCAGCATCTGATAACTGAACCATTTCCCATAGTTACAGTATAGAAAATATTTCATGTTTAAATTATAGTAAAATATTGTCCCTTCTTATCTCTCAGATACATTATTCCCACAAATACTGTAAATGCTGTAGTAAAAGGTTTATCTGTTCTAATTAGCATGTGTGGAGAAATGAAAACCTGCATAATTGCATTCTGTTCTTCCTGAGCATTTAACTATATGTCCACTGGAGAAAAAAAAATCTTAAGCCTGGAAATTATCAAGAATGGTGATTAGTTCACATTATTAGAGATTAAAAGTAGGGTTGGGAAGAGTTGATTAGCCTAGGTGATGTACAGGGGGATACAGAACCTTATATCTGCAGTTGATGGATTCAAAACCAACTTATATTAGTGGAATCTGAATCACAGCTTTCAAGATCAAAAAATATCTATTGATCAAATACACTGAATTGCCTAAAAATAACGTATTTATTCCTATGTTATTAATACCTCTTGCTGGATAAAATGTATGCCTCAGAAATGCATGAAGACATCTAGTGGATCAGGCACTCAGAGAACTCAGTCTTGACAGAAATCTATTCCAGTCAAGAGCAGATAACATTTATTTCTTTTTTTAAGAATCATTAAATGTGTTAATAAGAGACATTATGTTAACATAGCTGAATCTGAACAGTACAATACAGTCTGCTTTCTTGAGGGCATTTTATCATACCCTCACCTCTTTTTTATGGGTCTTTTCTTAGTTTTTTCAACATTCTGTTAAAAACAAAGATGTCAGCCACATGTAATAATCCAATATTGATCTTTTCCGTTCATTTGCCCAGCGAACACCCTGTCCCCAGTATGAACCATTATTTCACAGACTCATGTTTGTCTTTTTTAAAACTATATGTTGTTATATTCTTGTGTTGACTTCTGTAGGGTATTATTCAGGGCACTATTACTCCAAATTTCTTTCCAGAAACCTTGTTTTTCAGAAGACATAGGTTAGCTATGGTCAGTACTCCAAGAATGAGGTCTAAGTTGTTTAAAATTCATCAGATCTACCAAGTACTACTAATATCATGAGACTTGTAATCCATGTGCAATTGAATTCACCAGCTTCTTGTATCTGTCTGGGAACAACACCGAATGCTGAAATTTTTTCATACATACATGACTTTCTTATATGCTTATTGTTCCAGTATAACAGTTTTCACAGTGATACATCAGTTTTCTCCAACTCACTTGTTCTCCATATCGTATTT
Source organism: Odontophorus gujanensis (assembly GCA_013399175.1). Taxonomy (NCBI): domain Eukaryota; kingdom Metazoa; phylum Chordata; class Aves; order Galliformes; family Odontophoridae; genus Odontophorus; species Odontophorus gujanensis. The sequence continues at coordinate 5,917 of VXAB01013880.1, forward strand.
CTGCAGTAGATTGTCCTCCACCTTAAATCCATAATAAAAAGTGGTTATATAATAAATCATGTATTTATGATATTACTGATTGTTATGATGTAGGCCTATATTTATCACTTGTATGACACTAATGCTTAGCCTAACCAGGAATCAGTGCACTTCTGTGCTGGATGACTGCCATATATTTAATAAAAAATGTAATTCCCTGCCCCAGAGAGATTACATTCTAAACATAGAAAATAGGTGGAAAAAACAGAAGTAGACAAGGCAACAGTGAAACAATCATTTTTCATCTTTTAAAATCGTAACTGTTATACTACATAGCAATTTAAACCTGTTTTCCCAAGTACCAAAGGCAATCTATTTCCTAGTTTCAATAACTATCTCTTTTTCTGCTAGTTAAAAATATTTATATAAATCTTATTTCCTTTGATTTAGCACTTTTAAATACTTTCACCGAGTATAAAGAGCTGTTGGTTTCCAATTTTTAAATATTAAACATAACAACAATCATTTTTTAGTATTATTGAAATTCACTAGATCTCCTCATGGAGGATTACAAATGCTTGCTAACTCAAGACCACCAGAAAGATACTAATAAATATATCACTGTTCCTCACAGAACACAAAAGAAGCATCAACATGTAACCAAGCAGTTTGCTAAGAAAATTACTACATTTCAGAAGCCAGAACTTAAAGTTCAGATCATTTCAGGAGACAAGGACTCATTATGCTTATCAGTCAGTATTGACACCATTGCATTTTGATCTCTTTAGTTAATGCTAGACTCCAGTGAAAATAAAAGTTATGTGTATTCAAAGAAAAGACAAAGCCGTTGAATCAGGACATGTGATAGCACTGGATCTAATTTATAACCAAGAAAAAGTAGAAAAAAATCCATGATCTTTTGTGGAACTGCAATATGTCTTCCTGACAATGACTGTACTACATGACACTGAGTATGAAATAAACTGGTATAAAGTCTAGAAATGGAACAGAAAAACAAAGAGCACTTGATTGGATGGGTGTGAAGACTGTTCCCTTTTCACAGAATCACAGAATGGGTTGGAAGGGACCTCTGGAAATCCTCAAGTTCAGTCCCCTCCTAAAGCATTTTCCCTGTTGCAGGTTGTACAGGTAGGCATCCAAACAGGTCTCGAACATCTCCAGAGAGAAAGAGACTCCACAACCTCTCTGGGCAGTCTGTTCCAATGCTCCATCACTCTGACTGTGAAGAAGTTCTTCCTTATGTTATTATGGAACTTCCTGTGTTCCAGTTTGTGTCCATTTTCCCTTTTTCTGTTGCTATTCACTGCCAAAAAGAGCCCACCTCCTCTGACTTGACCCTCACATGTAAGATATTTGTAGACAGTTTCATTTTGTTTGTTTGCTTTTTACAAAGATCAGTTTTACCGTTCAAACATAATATAGCACTGAAGTCATCCCAGCAATGAGGACACTGTAGGCACCCTATCTTGTAGAAACTACATTATCTCTTCTGCACCTACTTTGAGAAACTATACACCATTCAGCAGGGAGCTCCTGAGTGGTTTGTCTTATCCTCTACAAATCATTATGGATCTGTTGTACAGTCGCAGAATCCACTAGAAATTTCTGTCATCTTCAATATTCCTTGAATCAGATCAGAAAAATTGTTCCAACAAAAGTTATTTTAAAAATATGAGAGTTTAAATTATTCCATTTTTGTGTGACTCCAAACATACCCTATCCAATCAACAGATACATGCTAAATTCTGCAACAAAACTCTTTCACTAATCATATCCAAAGGGCAAAGAAAAAATTCTACTGGATTTCAAAATTAAACCTTTGGGACCTAACTTCACTGTCTTTCTTCTCGAGAAGTCCTTATTGCTTTCAGTCCATCATCATGTCCAATACCCAAGACAAGTAATTAAAATCACAAAATGACTCAAAACTAAGGTACAAGTTATACCCTTGAGGTCCAGGCAAAATATTTGCTATTGTAACTGTTTCCCATCTTGCCAAAATATTTGTTTTCCAAAAGGCAGAATTTTTTGGATGTGTACTCAATGGCATTTATAAGGTAGTCCCACTGGTCTCAAGCTGGCACCACAATAACAAGTACAGAAATACTCTGGGAATCCAGAATAGGACCATAATAAACATGTTGTCCCAGAACACTGCAAAACTGAGAAAAGCTCCAGGTGCTACTAAGAAATATGTATTTGCACTTACAAATATGAGACATGAACTCACTCTCTTCCTTCAGCTTAAAAAAAAAAAAATCACAGAGATTTTTGATGTATCACAAAACATTTTCTAATCAAGAGTGTACTTCTAATTATAAAAATAATTTAATCCTTATTTTTCATTACCATCCCACAAGTAACAGAGTTATTGATTTAGCAACCCTTCTTTACACTACAGAGCCACTTACTAGTAAAATAGTCCCTGCTATTTTAGTGAGAGTGCTTATGGATTGATGGACTCCTTAATGTAAGGCTTACAGAAATGGGGACCATGTCAAATGAAACTGATAATGGAGAAAACTCCTACTAACCTGATAATGCAATGACAGCCTGAGTCATAGTGAGGGCAGCTTAGTATGGGAAATTATCCAGGAGTTCATGCAGCACTGACTTTGCGTGCAGCATAGCATCTGATATGTCCAAAGCAATCACTGCTATTTTCTGTTTAAAAGCAACAAAAAACTCTGCTCTTGGAAATGGCACATGCAAATTTCAGGAAGTGACTTACCTGCTTATTTGCATCAGTGGGTAAAGAGCAGTTTTGCCTGCAGGCTATAAAACCATATACTTGTATCACACCTAGGATCCTATCACTTTCCATCTACTGACAGAAAGGTATAGAGTAAGGTGTCCTTGAGTAGACACTATGGAAATTTCCAAAGAAAAAGAGTTGTAGAATGGCCTCTGATTTGCTTCCTCTCCTTCACTTCATACAAGCACCGATCAATGGATTCATTGCCTGCTGTAATTCCCTGTAGTCATTACTTTACAGGTGAGTAATTTATGGCTTTGTAAAGGGCTCTGGAATGTTTGATTATGTCAAAGGTGTTATTGAAGTTCAGATTGTAGTTGTATCCTAAATAGGATGAGATTACCACTGGGATTTATATCATTACTTTCACTAATTATTTACAACTTGGTGCCAATCACACTGTGGGTGCACTTGGAGCAAAAGAAGAGATGACTCTGTATAGGTGAACACAAAACTCCATTAGGAAATAAGCTATCCAAATCAGTGCATGGCATTGACCTCCAGTGGCAGAAGTGATAAGCAGAACAAGGAAATCCAACACTCAAGGTATTAGACAGCACCTCAGCTGGAAAGGTTAACTTTTAGCGTGCAAATTTCCCAGTCCTCATCTTATCTAAGTTCCCTTTTCCATGACAGTGTTGTGCAAGGAATGAGACAAACTATTTCAGAGCCATAGCATTAAAGAGTGACTAGGGAGTACCTTAAGAACTACTGTGTAAATGTCTGCCTATGGAGAGAAATACAGCAATTGTGGGTGGAAGTCTCATGTTTAAGGGGAAGGGCAGAAACCTCAATGCCTACCAGCTAAAGTAGCAAGAAAAGGAAAATGAGACATGATTATTCCCCACAGGACTCAACTTCTTATCCCTGTAGAGTCTTCAGTCAGAAGAGGAAAGCTCATACCACACAGTAATAGTTTTCCAGCATGTCTGTAAGCGGGCTGGGTCCCTGGGGATTACAACTTCGACAGCCTTCTTAGATCCAATCCCAGTGACAGAGACAGGCGAGAGCAGTAAAATTTTCTTTTTAGTGGCAGATACTACAATGATGTAAGAACTCCTTTCCCTCAGAGGGCTCACATTAGCATTTTCTCTCACTCCTGCAAGTAAATCATGCCACTTAGTCACACTCTATAGCAAGACACAAACATACCCTTTCTGAGGTCTCACACCCTCATCTTCACCTTTCCTATCAGATGAGAGCATCCTAACATCATCAAGTCAGTCACAAACTCCAACTCACTTTTTCAGTGGATCCTGCCTGTCTTTTGCTAGGACCACACAACTCTACTTTGGGACACAACAAGCTTCTGCTTCTGTTTTAAAGGAGGGAGTTTGTACAAATGTGTATTCAGAGAAGCCCTTGGCAATAGTGGCATCACTGGGGAACATATTCACAAAGTGACTTAAGCATTATCGCATCGATGCTGCATTATTTAATACTCAGGCACTATACTCTCAGACTCACCAGAGCTTAAGAAATACCTTAATCTTTCCCTTCATTATTTAGCAAATAATCATGTGATATCTGGTAGCTCATCATTTGCAGAAAACAAATCCCTCCAGTGAGGGGAAAGAAGGAATTTGTGTTTATTCTGCATACTGCCTACCCTCTGCTTCTGATTGTGAGAACATGTTTCAGGGGATTAGTTACTGGATTTGGAAGAATTAGGGTTTCAATGTTCTGATTGAAGAAAAGCAAAATCTTCGACTCTTCTAAAATTAAAGAGTAATATTGAATGCATAAGGAAGGACTTCTGTGCCAAAATGTAACTGCAGAGGGTATAGGAGACTACAGTACTGTTTGGGAGAAAAATGGGATGAAAAGAAGAGAAGTGAAATACATCAGACAAATGATAGTATTTTCCAGTGATAAATATTCCCTATTTTCTCACCTGCTTATCTCCTCCCACACTTTGTGCAGAATACCTTAATTTATGTTCTACAGCTAGGGAACAATGCAATGGGAGTCTGCACAGTTTCAGGCTAGAACCTAGAACCTATATAGTCAAGAACCCACAGGTTAAGATTAAATAAAACAAACCTGGCATATAAAAGAAATATGTTCTTAAAACTTGCTATAGCTCAGCAACAGTGAAATGCAGAGGCAGAGAGAAGCATCCTAATAGGTTTTCAGTAAAGATAATACATTGAGCAGTTATTCCTGTTTTGGCCATCAGAACTGAGTGCTGTTTATAATTTGACTAGTGAAGATCAGTTTACTTGGGAATCTGGGAGTGTACTCATTGCTATAAATCACATCTGTACGCAATAATGGGCAGAAGAGTGCCACTCAGGGCTCAGTCAAGGCAAAATCGTGACACTATGAGACACAAACAAAGGATGTAGAGATGAAGAAAGCATCAGGACACAGAGGAGGACAAAGGAAGAGGAAGATACCTTACAGGAGAATCAATCTTTATCTGAATGATGTGAGGTACTCTCTTGCAAGAGAGCACTGTTGTAAGAGACCAGAGCTTGGGAAAAAGAAAACAACTTTGATAAATTAATGCCTATTAGTCAAATAAGCAGTGATTTGAAAAAATATTCTTTACAGTCAAGCTTTACGAAATCCTTGTATCAATTTTCTTCCAAAATCATTTCTCCCTAAACTGATCATTTTTTCAGAGTAGAGAATATCATAAAGTTTATGCTTCCATGGCTTAGAAATTTGGGAACCAATTCAGGAAAAATAATCCCACAGCTCTCAGGAAAAAAAAAAAAAAAGAGGTGAGTAAGTAGAAGAGTGAATGGGACATAAACAAAACAGCCTATATTTTTAATTATCCAAATCAAAGTTTTGTGACTACTATAGAGTTGGCAGCATTCCAGGTTAACTTATAAATAACTCAATAAATTAATTTATATATTTATTAACTATAACCAAGCAACTCAAATTTCAAATCCATGTTAGAAAGATATTTTTTTTCCTTCTCACATGACTTTTGCTTTTGCTATACTTATTGATACCAAAATACTTTTGTTATTAAAGCAATTTCTCACAGAAATGCTGAATTAAAAAAAAATTCAGAAATGAAAATCATGAAAATGTAGAACCCAGAACATCAGTAGCTGAATTCTGGACTTAACTAAAAGTGCTGGATAACATTGCTATTTCCTAAGTACCAGTGGCAGTAGTTTGTGTTTGTTTGTTTGAAGAGAAATAACAGCAAATCACTGGTATCTACAAGAGAATGAAATATCAAAGATTTATCGCTTCCTTCATTAATCAGACATGGACTATGTCTTCACAGTGTTTTTCTAGCTGAAGCCAGCTCATTCTACCCACCCTCTGAGCCAGCTCTAGTCTGGGAGCCAGAAGGCATATTTATCACGCAGTCAAGCTTGAGATAATGTGCCCTGCCTCCTTGAATGTCTTATCAGCCTGAGCACATCCCACCTCAAACATGGCTGCTCCACCACATCCAGCTACCTCTGAGCACAAGCAGAGAACATCCACATCCTTCTGCAAAATGCCATGCAGATGTTCTCACAGATGCGTTTACTGAGGCTCTTGTGCAGCAAGATAACAAGCATTAGGTAACTAACAAAAATCTCAGCCAAAGTCTGACTTATAAGCACAAATTTATGCCATGTGGATGGATGAAGTGCAAGATTTTGTGGTGCCAGCCATGCTGGACTCTCTTGCTTGCTTGTAGAAAGAGGAATTTGCCTGAAGCTAGCAGAATAGCTAAAGGAAAAAGTTTGATCGGCTGGCAAAATGCTGGGATGTATAAATGTTATCTATCTGGCCACTGGTGTTTGTACAGATCTGAGAGGAGCCAGAAAACAAGACTGCAATTTTGATACCAATGCATATAAGATATTTCCATAACTGGAAACATAGTTTTACTCTCAAATGCTGCAAATAACAGGCTGAAGGAATCTATAGCTCCAGTGAATCATGTCAGTACCATTTGCTTTTCTGCTGAAATCAGGCGGACAGCACAGAGGGGTTGTAACAGGTCAAACGTAGTAAAAAGATTCACATATTCCAGGCAGTCTTATAAAGCTGATCTTAAAAATGATAAACATTTCATAGTCAAAAAGCTGTTTCTATGCCAGTTTTGGAAGGATGCATAACCAACAAGAAGAGGTGGATGTGACCATGATTTATAATTATGATTCAGTATAAGAACATGGAATACTTATGGGTTATCAGAGAAAAATTACTGATGGGCATGCATTTGCATCCCACCTCCCTAAACTGCTCTCTTGAGGTTGTCAAAAGATAGGTGACTTTGACTTAAGGGATATTTGCTAGACATGTTGATTTTGTTACAAAAACAAAATATGGAAGTTATATGCCATAATATAGGTGTCTAGACATCAGTAGTGTTAAGTCAAAGCTAGCTACCTCAAGGGAGATATAAGATTTTCCCTTTGGAAGTTTATCCCATACTAAAATAAATGTCTAAGATAAATCAGTTAAATGTCCCCATGGAATGTCTTATTTTTCTCCTTAAAAAAAATCCCAGTGTGGCTAGATGAAATTTAGGAGTCTAGTTCTGAGACGTCAAAAGACAGGAGAGATCTACTCTACACATGGTTCTTTCAAATAATTCCACAGGTTCAAAAATACAAGGCTCTGACTATGAAGGCTCATAATCTAAGAAATTAATCATGTACAGATTATAAATATAGGCAATTCTCAAGAAAGTTAGTTGAATTAATTTAATAATAACATAAGTAGACCTTCAGGAAATGAGATTGTTTATAAATAAGAGGAAGAAGAGTCATCTTAGGTCAGCTATAAGTCTTGGTTCAGGAGATGTAGTCTGAATCATTCTAAACATCTGCTGTAAGTTAACAGAAACAATGAAGTGTTACATACCATTTCCATTTAACACAATTTCTATCAAAAAGGAAAACATCAGACAACATCTGCTAAAAAATAAAACCTTTTTGATTAATACATAACCTCTATCCAACTTTTTTTTTTTTTTTTAAGAATGTTCTTAGTCACTTATTTTAATTTTTAACAGATCGTAGAAAACTATGATCTCGAAGTGGCTTGGAAGACTGTCAAAGTAATTCCAATATTTAATAAGGGTAAAAGAGAGAACCTAGGGAACTGTAGAAGGATTAGGCTTACATGTATCCCAGAAAAATAATGGAACAGTTAATTAGGATTCTATCAACAAGAAGGGGCTAAACATACAATACAATACAGTCAATTCAGTTTTGTAGGAAGTAAATCTCATCAAATAAAATATTTTTTAATGATGAGATAACAGGTCCTGTTGATAAAGGTGACTGTGTTGGCACAGATATTTTAAAAAGAAGAATTTGACTGGGTGCCACAAACCACTTTGGTTTAAAAGCAAACTTAAATCATGCAGAATTAACAGAGTGTACATGAGCCCAAATAAAAAATATCTAACAATAAGCTGCAACTAAGAAATCAGTGGGTACATCTGCTTCTACAAGGTTCCCCTCAAATAGTCATTGCTCTCTATACTCACAGGGCAATGAACTGTAAAGAGCATATGCACAAAGCATAGCAGGACAGTAAATAACAAAGATAGGGCACTGATGAAAAATTATCTGAAATGTCTCCTTAGACACTTTTATTCCAACAAAACAAGTTTAAAGACACCTAAATGCAAAACAACACATCTGAGGAGTAGGAATGAAGATTATAGGTACAGAGTAGGAGACTTTTGAAAAGTAGTAGCTCAGAAAAAGAAATAGTTGCTGTAGATAATCATCTCAAAATAAACTGTCAAAGTAGTACTTTGACTAAATGGCTAATACAATCCTTGGCTATATAAAAGGTGACTATGAAATAGAAACGGGGAAGTATTACTGCTCCTATACTTGGATAAAACTGCCACTTCCATAAAACACATAAATCTGGACTTAGTTCTTCAAGAAGAATATGAAATTCACAGAGAAAGTTAAAATAAATAACAAAAATGAAAAAAAAAGGCCAAAGACCCGAGGAAATCTAAAGATGTCAGACTTAAAAAAAATGAACTAGATTTATCAAAAATAAAGTTAAAAGCCGACTTGACCCGTGCATATAAAAACCAGCATATGAAAAAAATGCCCAGTAGGATAGTTTTTCAAACCTGCTGACAATGTCATAACAAGACATAATGACTGAAAGCTGAAATTAGAAAATTTAACCTTGAGATAAGACACAACATGGAAAATCAAATTTTATGAGGAGAGGTAGAAACTCACCATTAGTCTGAGTTGTTAAGATGGGTTTAGATAACTTTCTGAAATGATGCTGTAATTCAGTTTCTCATAGAAATTAGATCACTAGTGTGAGAAGGGATTTGGATTAGATGGTCATGGGCTGCCCTTCTGGCCTTGAAATCTGTCAAATAATGAATATCATCTTCTCTTCCCTCATTACTTCTGTGCCACAGAATAATCAAAATTACCTGCATTACTCAGTATAATCATTACATGGGTAGATACACACTAGGACAATGACAGTATTCAGATATCATACTTCAGGGTGTCAGCCAGCTGTCCTATGGGATCTGCAAACATTTATTTAAGTAATGCCACACTGGTCAGATGTAATTTGTTTCCACTGAGTGGAGAGAGGAGTCTGATTTTTTGTGTGTGTTTATCAGAAAAATCATTACCTTTCTTTGTACAGCTTGACTAACTACAAGTCACCCATTTCCTTTACTCATTTTCTTATCTTCTAAGACATTCAACTCTTCCTGAAACTCGGCACTTTTTGATCATTAGGTAGGCCCTTAGGTGCGAAAGTTTCCTTTTTTATTTAACAACTATAAATATGCCTACGTGTCCTCTTCTGGAATAACCACTTGCCTTTCTCACCCAAGACAAGTGAATGTATGGATGTTACATTGCAAAACATATATCTTAGTCCAAATAGAAATAAAAATATAATAAGTTTATTTTTTAAAATTATGGAAATGAAAATTCCGGAGATGAAAATTCCAGAGCAGGGATTTTATCTTTGCATCAACCACCACGAGTCATAGAGAACATTCAGGCTGGATTCCAGTAGGCATGACTACTGTTTGCAGGTTGTGCCTACAGCGATACCTGTGCAGAACTGTTGCTGTCCATGTGTTCACACAGGTGCATTGTGGTTAGAATACCGTTTACATTTGCAGAAAAGAGATGCCACCTGTCATCTCTCAGTTTGCTCTACTAGACTAATAGGCAATACAACATTTTTTAAGTACTCTAGTAAGCAGACGTGACTCTAAATACACACAGCAGGCAGAAACATTGGGTAGGAAGGTACCATTTTCAGCCATTCTTCAGAGAAACACCATCTGTTATAACATATGCAAGTGCAGTTACACATCCGGTTATAGGAGGTGAAGAGGGTAATTTTCTACCTGATAAACTTGATTTCTGTTTGATAATCTCCTTTGTTCGAGACTCAGCCATTGCCACCAGAGACAATCTATTGAGAAAGGTGGAAATGTCCCCTATGATACATTTTTTCTGTCTCCCCCTAAAAGTAAGGGGGTACTCTGTGCTGGAACAATAGGCTACAGTCAAATGTGATTTTCTACATGTAAATCAGAAAGGTTAATTTCAAAAGTCTCTAATAACTGGATAAATTTTAGTGAAAGAGGATTTCAAATTGGGTCTAGAATCAGCAAAAATAAAATTGTTATATAAAATTTACATGTAAAAATTTAATGAGCCTGAGCTTTCAGTTTCCTTTATTTGAATATTTGGGCAGATATATTATTAATGTTAGTGTTTTTTTCCTAGCTGAGAAACACAAACAGAAACACAGGAATTGAGGTATGTCAAAATAAAGAAGAGGAAAAGAGGGAGGACAGGAAAGGGAAGAGAAGGAAAAAGAGAGGAAAAGATGAAAAAAAGGAAAAGAGGGGAAAAGAGCAGAAAGTGAGAAGGAGGAAAAGGGAACAGAAGAGAAGGGAAGAAACATGGCTTGTAGACCCTTTCCTTGTGCGGAAACTCTAGATTCTAATTTAATTCAAAACAAAAAAAAAATTCAACAGCCCGAAAAATATCCTCAAAAAATTATTTCCTCACTGATTACAGAAGCAGACAATTGATGCCCAAACCATCAAAGAAGGTTGTATTGTCAGCATGTTAATCATAGCGTTTCTTAGCAACCACATTTTATTTACAAGTAACAACACTTTTTCAGAAGCTGCCACATTTAATGACAAGCAGCTGGGGGGAAGGGCTGCAAAATGTGTGTTCAGCTTACACCTTTGATGATAAGCAGTTTGTGAAGAGGACAGAGTAGTTCTTTTGCTGATAACCAGGCACTGACTACAGTATAAACCCTCTGGGTTGGGAAGCAGCAAGGCATGGACTTGCACAAAACATAGCTATGCTCATCTTTTGCACCTGTTCAAATTTGTGCTTTAGCACACGTAAGCCTGTGCACCCCTCTCTCTTTGTCTGTAGAAATCTCCCATTGCTATGAATTTCTCACAAATTCAGAGACACTTTAAAAGATCCCGAGAGAGCCAAGTTTTGTAATGGCAAAGTTAATGCTTCTTTGCCTGTGGAGTTTGCAAAGAGCCATGCTCTGCTCCCGGTACTTTCTTCTCAGTTGCAGACAGGGTGACAGGTTGCATTCTTCATGGGCTCACGTCACTACCAGTGGCAACCATCGCTGCTCACATCTATGACATGTTTTTAAATATAAGAGATTGTGTCTGATGAAGTCGATTTGAGTTTGAATCATTTTTTTTCTGCAATGCTTTTGGAAAATCAAATATTTTGTTCAGTTTGGGGCTCCTCACACAAGAAGGACGTTGAGTTTCTCAAGTATGTGCAGAGAAGAGCTAAAAAGCTGGTGAAGAGTGTGGAAAACAACAGTAATGAGGAGTAGCTGATGAAACTGGGGATGTTCAGAATGGAGAAGAGGTGGTTGAAGGGAGATCCCATGGCATTCTACAACTACCTGAAAGGATGTGACAGTGAAAAGAGCGACAGCTTCTTTTCTCAAATAACAAGTGATAGAATACAAAGGAGGAGTCTCAATTTGCACCAATGAAGGTTTAGACCAGATATTAAGAAGAACCTGTCTATATTCTTGACCATTACAAGACACTTCAGAAAAAAGATAAATATAATGTACTTGTACAAAGATCTCATACTAAAATCTTATACTAACCCTCTGGAGCTATTGTTGTTTTAAGAATGATTTTCAGTTTTTCTTCCAGAAATGTTACTACTATGAGACTGTACCGTATATGTTCTTCTTATCCATTAACTCCAGGACAATTCTAAAATTCTGCTGCGTTCCAGGAATTCCATACACAAAGGTTACATTACTTGGTCAGTTCCTTCCTTCAGCTATTTTGAATTAAACTGCTTTACAGTACACCAATTATCTTCTTATTCACAAGAAATTAAGAACAACAAACAGGTTGAATACTTACATGATAGTGGGTACCAGTAATACATCTGTGGATTGTTTGTGGGTTGTCGGAGATACTTATACATAAGATTTTTTTGTCGGAGATACTTTGGTAAGACTTGCCTGAAGGACTTGCCTGAAGGACTGCCAGGGCATCACTACAGCAAGTATCTTGTATAGACATTAAAACACTGGAACGGAAGTGGAGTCCTAATTGCTTTTCTGATTCCTTTGCAGAATTTCAGAGATGCACCACACTTGCTACAAATAGGTGTGAGAGAAGAGCAGAGTATAGTTGGTTATCTGAACTTGTCACTTTTTTAGGAGGCTCTGTCCTTTTATTATAGAATAAAAATAGAAGTAGGAATAAAATCTAGGGATGAGTCCAAATCAAAACTGTAAATCATAATGCTAGGAGATCCATCTCATCCTTAAAAGAATTTCCAAAATGACAAATGGCTAATTCAAAACCACATAAAATATTTGTGGTTAAGGCCTGTCTTAATAAAGACACTGCACATACTTAAAAGCTTTCAGCAATGGTTGGAAAAGGAATTCCATGTTTAAGCTTAAGCACTCGTGGTTCTGAGAATTCACTCTTGCGAATCATTATGGGAACTATCAGAATTATTTGAGAGGATCCCCTTCATTTCCTAGAATTCTGTGGAGGAACAGCAAGGGAAGGGTGGACAACAACAGAAGAATTCTTAGGAATCTAAGAAGCCTTCTTTAGCCACAGTCCCATCACAGAGTCTCTCATCTCTTCAAACATTCCCTGACTTCTGCTTCTGGTTCTTTGTGGCTCCACATGGTGCAACACAAATCCATGCTGACTTTATCATTAACTTGGAAAAAAGAGTTCCAAATGTTAGCTGCAGATCTTCACCAGTTTTGATGAGTGCAGGTAGGCAGCAGTCACTGCAATTTGTTATATACAAAGAATTGTAAATCTGACCCTTCTTCACACCATCAAAGACAAATAACAACCTCCTTTCACCCTCCATTACAAATCTAAGGACTAATTTAGAATGAAAGTCACGATCCAGATGCCAGCCACTCACGTTTTGATGATCCTTTGGGCCACAGATACTCCTGTGCTTGACCTACAGTATTTATTCTAGAGCAACAGCAACACCTGGCAAGCATTAGTGGTTTTTCGCTACTACTTCATTTTGCTGTGTTAAAGATATTGCTATGGTGAAATAATCAACTGAAAAACAAAACACCATTTCAAAGCACTGATAGTTCTATTGCCAGTGACATTCAAAAAAGCATATTGAACAAACCTGAATGAATGCTTTAATAAAATTGAGTGTCAGGAAGCTTTGAAGTATTCTAAGCATACAACAGAATCAGTTATTTACTATTGCAGTATCAAAAGAGAGATACACCAATACGCTGTATAGACATCAGAAGGAAAGGCTGTCATGGTCTTTGTTTGCAGCTTGCTTGTTTTTCTTTAAATCTGTCCTAAAGGAAGATTCATGACTTTTTATGATAGAGTACAACTCTCAAATTTATTCTTAATAATTTTGCTTTGAATATCACTTGGGAACTGGAGTTCTTGCATTGGATGCAGCCACTGCTGTGGTTAATATTTTACCACCATTACAAAAAATGGTTGCGTCATGACCACAAATGACAAGAAGTCTAATAAATACTTTTATGGCATTTTGTTATACAGTGACTTTTAAAAATATCACATCTGATTTGAACAGGAGCAACTAATGCTTTAATAAAAATAAATTATCTTCTTTTAAGGTGACTCAATATTTCTGGAGAATAATCTAATCTGCAGTAGTCCCAAACACTTGGAGTTCATATTAATCTCAGTAGAAGCCACAGTTCAGCCTTTGAGAGAACCAGAGCATTTATGTAGATGCCAAAATAAATAATTTGTTTCAATAGCCATTAACCAACTATAGGCACATATTTTTAATTCTTATTATCATCTACTAAGATTGCTTATCAGTTAAAGTCACTTCTGTTCTCATGCTGCCTGGACCTTCCAAAGTAGGGATGGAGAAGAAGCAAACACTGGCATAAGCGAAGAAAGAATTGTTAGGAGGAGTTTGAAGGTTTTACCTAATACATTCTTTTTACTGTAAGTACAACTATCATCTTCCTGATCTATGCTACACCTGTTTACTTAACTTAATAGTTTTAACTATTAACTTTGTACAACTTTCTTAAGCAGCCACGATGTCTGCTAACCCAAGCTATTAGAAAACTATTCATTCTAAAATAAATTATTCTTATTTGTTATTTATAAATTATTATTCATCATCATTTATCATCTTTCTTCTGTTTGAGCAATTATTTTATATCTTATTCTACATATCCATAGAAAACCTTTTCCTACTCTTTTTTGTAGCTCTTTTATGTATTAAAACACTTTTATAAACTCTCCTGTCCATTATGAGAATTCTAAGGCAATTAAATACCATTGTTTATAAACTTCCCAAATCTTATTCAAAGCCTTCCTCTGTACTCCCTCCAACTGGTTCACATGTCAAAAGCCGTACCATTCTAAGGGAAGATTACATTACAAATTTTGTGATCGATACTGATGTCTATAAATTACAGTGCAATAGCATGGTACTCTTGACATACATTTACTTTGTGAGGCAGTGTAACCTCTAAATAATTCTCCATAAGACTGTTTCCTATCTTACTTCAGCTTTTCATATGGCTTTTGCTCAACAGTTCACCCCTGTCTAAGTGCAGAACCATATATTCATTTTAATTAAGCTTTATGCTGTTTTTAAGATGGTTTTTCTGAACTGTTGTAGTCATTTTGAATTAATTCTTATCTTTCAATCCATTTGCTGTCTCTTTCAGATTCGTGTCATTTGCAGATCTAATAAGAATATTCTAACCACTTGTTGCTTAATTATAATGAAAACATTCAATATACTATGCCTAGGACAGACCGTTGTGAAGCCATCCTCAATTCATCTTAGCAGTTTGACAGTGAAATGCAAGCAACTGCTCTGTATAGAGAATCCCCAGACACATTTGTCCTCACTTTACAATAATCCTGACTTGCTCATGTGTTGTGAGATAATGTAGGAGTCTGAACAAAGCCTAACTGTACAGTGTCTATACCCTTAAGGCATGCTACTTCTCTTAGAAAGATTTTCGATTGATCTGATATGATATAAATCTGACAAATGAGTTAACACTCACTGCATTTGCTGCCTACTCATTTACTACTTAGTCATCTAGCGTTCCTTTAGATACTCTACAAAAAGACAGTTCAATTTTTTGGTTTAGTAGGTTCTCGCAATAGGAATTGGCCCATCATTCCACAACCCTTTTGCAATTTTTTTTTTCAAGTTAAGTCCTACAGTTGCACTTTTCCACTCTTCCAGAAGTTGATTCACCTCTACACATTCCCAGGCGTACTGAGACACTGTTGAGATTGCTTTCACAAACCAGAGAAGTATTCTGTAAGGGATTCAGAAATACCTAAGTGTGCTCAAAGTCAATCTTTTGTTCTTCTTCCCCTTTGTCATTGATGTGAATTGTAACAGCTGTTTGAGCAGCACTGACTACCTAACATGCTGCACAGCAGAAGTGTGATATAGTCCTTGCAGTTTTCTCTTCAGAGAGGCAATAGATGATCAAACTAAGCTCCCCTTAAAGCTTCTGAAGTTAGCCCACAGTTTTTGAAACCCTGTCTCAGCTCTTCCAGTTTCCAAGGTATCGAGGTAGACCTTGGAAAAATAGACTTCAACAATAATTTACAACTCATAGAAGATATCTACAGAAGTAAAGAAAAACATTTTCCCTGCACTCTTCCTCCTGTTCAGAGCACGAAATAACAAATGTACTTAGCTAGTCTTATAGTTTAAGTGAAAAAATTAAGTGTATGCAAAACAATTAATTTGAAAACTAAGTTAAAAATACAGCCCAAATATAGGAACCACTATATTAGTGATTTTCCACATAATTTTCAAGAGTCAACATACCATTTTACACCCATTAATAGACTTATATGGGAACTGCTAAGTCACAGCATGAACCACTGATTGAGCACCTGAAGGAAAGAGTTGGTCAGCCCTGGGAGCACAGGTGAAGGCAATTCACCCGTGCTACTGGAAGGGGTTGAGGCAGGCTCCAGTGCTCTTAGACCTCATTTAAGCACTGACTGCCAGCAAGGAAGGTTCTCTTATTGGATATCCCTCCTGTTGGAGTTTTTTCCCTGCAAACCTAGATCCTTAGTGATAGGTGAGTGTTCATTTTCCTTCTTTTTGTAACCTTGTTTGTGCTGGTCATTTTGCTTTTATGAGACTCCTGTGAAATACAGCCAAACAATCAGTAGGTGCTGCAGAAAGCTCCCTGAGACATTCCTGAAACAAAGTACTTAAAAAATGAATAAATAGACACAGCACCCATAGGACTAAATATGTATGGATTTGTCATCAAGGAAATGAATATTTACAGAATTTTTGAATGAAAAATGCATCAATTGCAGTACTCAGGTGCCTATATCCAGGAAAGCAATAAAAAAAAATAATAATTTGTTCAGTTAAAATGTTTGGGGAGAAAATATGCTCTTCTGGCACTTAAGTTTTTCTGTATGGGTGGGTATATTGTACAGCTGAAGGTGGTATTTACATCAACCTGACAATTAACTTGTTTAGCCAAGAAATAGGAAAGCTGATACCAGTTGCATCTCAGTTCCCACTACATGCAGGCACCTCTTATTTGTAGCAAGATCATCTGCTGATCAGGTGCATGCTCTCAGCTTGCTACTGAGATGGAACAACAGGTTGTGTGAGAGGGGGAGCAGGCAAGGAACCTGATTGTGAGCCAGTGCTTGACGCATCTGGATTTTGGGTGCTCTTTCCCTGACTTATAGTTGCATTATAACTCTGTGAAGTGTAGTATGCTTATTATAGACATCCACCTCTTTCTTTTGTGTTTCATATTTGTTGACTTAGGTGTTCCAGTGTTCCTGTTGATGTCTATATCCATTCTAATCTTTTTGATATTCACTGGGGGACACACCATCTGCCTTGATGAACAAGAAAAAAGACAAAGAGAGAGAGACAAAAAGATGGAGACAGTGAGGAGCAGCAACCAGACAAGAGCACAAGCTCAAGAACTGTAACCCTTCAGAGGAGTTAAGCATCAGTGCTGTCTCTGATATAGCCTTAGTCAAATAATTGTCTCTTTTAAAAATGCCTTGCAATAAGTCAGGAGGTATATCAGCCCAAAGACAATTCAATAATAATTTTGGAAGTAGAAACCTCGTTATTTGAAAAGAAAATGTGTTGCTTAACTTAGTGTTAAACTGTTATTACTTAAATAAGGTACTAATATAATATACCTAAGCAACAGTCACATGATACCAGAGATAAAGGATGGCCTCTAACCTAGACCCTAATACACTCTGGAGGGACCATTCTACTTGAAAGTTTAAAAAATCTAAACCCCTTCTCAACCCCATTTCTAGATAATTTACACAGATCTCCGTGGTGTTGTGCTTGATGCCTGCAGAAAAAAAACAGGATTTTTTTTTGTGACAGTGCAACAAAACTACAAGAAATGCACCAGAAATACCCGTTGTACTTTTCTTTCTATGAAACATGCAATTAACTCTTCAGGTAAAAGAAGAGGGTGGGGGAAACCTGTCAGATTTTCTCTCTTGCTGTCTCTCATTCTGGGGGTTTAATACAGTCAAACATACTTTGTAGCAGGAAGAAACCTTTTCCTTTTCTGTTATGCAAGTTGATAGCTTTGAATGATGGGAGGTGTTCTTTACACTCTACAACTGAAATTACATGAAAAGGTCATTCTATGTATAACAGAATGTGGAGTGGCTGGCAAAAATTTGAAAATCACATCTGCAGCAATTCTTTATGGAACATACACAGGTACTTGCTTTGGCAGCAGATATGCTCTTTCATACCTTGCATTTTCCTCATCAGAATCTCATCCTTTAAGCAAAATCAGTAGCTCAGGAATAACATTTGTAAAGTTCCAAAAGCAGCATAAGTATCTATTCAAACCTATCAAAAGAACTGATAAGGAATTGGGAGCTTCAGGATGTTTTTTAAAATGGTTTTGTTTATTCTTATATATTGGGTTGGAGTTTTTTTTCTATTTAAGATTGAATTTTCCGTAATGGAAGACTATAACCAATCAGCAAAAGTATTATCATACAAATTTTACCTCTGTAATTTAATTGAATCAATTCATTTCTTTTCTTAATGGGCAAACTAGCTGTATCTTCAGGTGCAGTCAATCACATCTTTGGGAACATTAAACAGAGCAAGTAAGAAATTAGAAGCACCAGAATAAATTGGATAAAAATCCTAAACAAAGGCTGAGAAGGAAACCAAGTCTCATTTTGGCACACATGGCAGATTGAGACATGAGAAGAATTCCTGAGTCAGCCATTCAGGGGATCACGCTGTGTCTCTAATAAGTTAGTCTCTCACATGAGGCATCATGAAGAAGAAACTGGTCTGTGGAAGGCAATTCCGGGAAACCAAACACACTTTAAAACATTTCCAGCCAACCTGACAACTCTTCCCTAGAGGAATGAGAGGTGGCTGTACAAGGGGATGTTTCTGATTGGCATGCTGGTCAGATGCCTGTGTGCCTCCTCATCACATACACCAGTGGAGAACACTGACAGCCTGTTGCTGTGGTCTCTTTGCTATAGCAGTGGCTTCCATGCAACGCCCTCACTCATTCACAGTCCTGTCACAGGCTGCAAAGGCTGGGCCACCTTGGGTTAGTGTGTTTCTTGCGCTGGCATGTAAAATAAATGAATGTACTTTGTTATCTGTAGCTGATATTTCTACAGTCATGCTTTGGTACGTGAAGATATATGAAATAGAGTATTCAAAAAAAAATCTTGGAATTTAACTGACTAAAGAACATGGTGTCTCAAGAAATTGTTGTTGAGATCCTGGAGGCTTGTACTGATGGCTGCCTGCACTAGGTCCAACAGAGGAACTGGATGATGTCATGTTCGTGTGTCCGGTTACACAAAATAAATCAGTCCCAGTTTCTGTAAGTGGGATTTTTCTGACGAGATGGTTAAAATAGTTCCTTTCCTATCAGTGAAAGGGAGTAGGATGCTGTTCACCAGACCTATTTGTTGTATATTTTGAGATGAGATTAATGCTTCCCAAGAGTGATGGTTTCTTTCTACCAACTAAACAGAGTTCTCATCGTAACTAATTCAGATATACATATCACCACCAAGCACTTCAAAATAATTAAGATGAATCCGTGTCCAACTAAAACCAGGACTGCAATTAGAGACAGTGAGACAGGGGTTGTTTTGCAGTTCTGGCAAGATGCCACTCAATTATACTCTGCTTCCTTGGAAGAAAAGAGAGCACAGTGAAGAAGTTTAGAGTGCTGACAATACATCATCAGGCCACAGATGTAATTTTCTCATATAGAGTTTTCAATTTAGCATCTTCCACACAAGAAAACAAAAGATATGTCTGTGTGTGCATATAAAAAATTAATTATAATCAAAATAATAATAATGAAAAATAAATGAAGGTATTCCTTGATCTAAATTTTAGAAACCTGCTTTGGGGTAATATTTAGTATTTTCTGGGAAACATAAGATTTTAGATGTAACTGAAGATGAACAGTAATAGGGTAAAATAACAGCTTTAATTAATCACGGAGTGCTTGTCTTTCTGACAGCTGAAGAATCAGGAAGCTGCAAAGAACCAAAGAGAAACAACATCAATCATCCAGCTACAATAAATAATTTAATAAAAAAAATCACTGGGTAACTGCAAGGTCTTAGGAGGTAAAGTATAAAAGATAACAAAGAGAAATAAGAGCATCAGACAGATGTACAGCTGACCCTATTTATATTAATATCACATAATAACACTGGTGATCTCCACCTCATCTATTGCCATGGAAAGTGAACTGCTATATTCATTCACCAGAGATGAGCACTGAACACAGAATAGGACAGGTTTGAAACAACATTAAAATATTATTTTTATTGTGATTTGTATGCTGTTAATCACTTTCATCAGCAAACAGACAAAAAGAAAAAAATTGATTTTGTTGTCATCATGCAGAACCACAGGCAGGTCCAGCACCCAGCTTGGTGCTCATCACAGAGAACTTACAATCAGCCAAAGCCAACAATGGGGGGTACAGAAAAAATTAAGGGTTAACAAATGCTGAGTGATAAACAATGAAGAACAGTTCCACATCACCAGCAGTGAGTCACAGTAGATACTTTTCTGAAAACTTCGGTTTGATGTTCAGCAGTGGTCAGAATGATAAACAGACTATTAAAGATTAACAACATTGGGAAGAGAATAAAATGGAAAACAACATTATGGTGTTGTAAAAATCTACTGAGTGGATAAGAAACCTTCGCATAATCAACTGTAACTAGGCACTGTTAGGGCAGAACTGGGTGTGCTGAGCTTCTTGTCTGATAGAATAGAGACCATTATTTGTGTTTTTGCTTTCTCTAAGATTTATTGGGACAGAATGTAGACATAAAGAGAGTAAAATGAGTATGTTTTATTTCATATCTAAGGGCTATTGTACCATGATGGGATTTTGGATGAAAAATCAGGATAATATTCCTTTCCCTCTTTTCACTTGATTTAAAAATAAAATTAAAAAAAAAATTGTTTTTTCTTTTTTAGAAGTTGCTCACACATCTTTTTATTTCCCCTTTTATTGAGCAGAGGGTTTTAAATCCAACTGTGAGAGAAAAAGCTGCATCACATTCCTGAAACACTACAGGGCAAAGACACTACCAACAATACTTCAGCAAGACAGAGGAGTAGCAGGACTAACTTCCATCAAGAAGCTGCTAGGAAGATCCTGTAACACAGGTTTTTTTTTACTCTCATGGAGATGTTTCACAATAACACATTGAAATAATCGAACAGTATGGTGTTCTGCAATTCTGCAGTCAGCTAGTGGCTCTCTCCTCACGAGCTCTTCACTAGGAGTTCAAACGTTCAGCTACCAGAGAGCTTTCAGCAGGCTGCAACATCTGCTGCTCTTAGTTTTCTGCTCCAAGTCTGCAGGTGAGCTGGCATCTGGTCTGACATAGTAGATAGGAAGGAATGGCTGTGAAGGAGGAATCCTTCTACTCCAGCTGGTTTCTCTGTTGGTAGTGTCAGTAGAGCCCTGAGACCTGCAGAGACTTTTCTGAAATTAGTCTTATGGGACTCACCATGAACTGAAGCTTTCTCTATCAAATCCAGACTATTCTGTCCACTGGTGATGGTTTTTTGTTTTGTTTTGTTTTGTTTTTTTCCCCTTTAGCCTGTGGTTATCCTTCTTTATCTAAACACTGTGTGTGATGTCAAACACTTCTCAGCTTCTCTGGGTAACACCAAGCAGTGATCTCCCAATGGCAAGGCTGAGGGCTGCAGAGCTCATCCAGGGAGCAGAGTGTCCACTGGGAGTAACTGGGGAGGAAGGTAACTGTGGGCACCAGCACCATAGCTGAGAGGCTCCAGGAGAGTCAAATGTATCAGATGGAGGCAGGGATTTGAACAGGATGTCACTAGTAATGGGAAAGATCACAGGTGTGCACAGTCGAATGTCACGTTATGAGATTTTCTAGGCTAATTGTAATTTCATTTCTGCTAAGCATAGCTCCTCAAATCACAGGGTATAACACCTCTACCTACTGTCCCTCCAGTTCAGGCATCCCTGGCTCAGCAACCAGCTGCACAGAATCACTTTTTTGCCTGCCTGCTCATACATCAAACCATGTGGTTCATTAATCATTTTAACCACTTTTCATTCTGCAAAACAACATAATTAAATCATAGAAATGAAAGATGAAAATGGCCATTGGAGCCATCTAATCTTTCCCCCTGCCACCATGGGGCTTCTTCCCAGGGAATATTTCCCCAGCATGTTTTTCTTACTTATATTTTGATGTCTCAGGTTTATCACAGAATCGTAGAATGGCTTAGGTTGGAAGGAACCTTAAAGATCTTGTAGTTCCAACCCACCAGCTCAGTCTGCCCATGGCCCCATCTAAACTGGTCTTGAGCACCTCCAGAACCTCTTGATCTTCTCTGGACAGCCTGTGTCAAGGCCTCACCTCCCTCTGAGTAAAGAATTACTTTTTTTTTCTAACATCTACTCCAAATTTTCTCTCTTTCAGGGAAATTTACTGGATTTAAGCCAACAATTCTTCTGCTAACTCTTCCAGTTAATGGTGGGATGAAAAATGATAGATTTTGGTTCTGAACCATTTTCTTCTGGGGGACTTCTTGTATAATATTGTCAGGATTTCTTTCAAGCCTATTTTCTTGGGTTGTTAGTGATGAACAGTAAGTCGTCTTGTTGGTATTCTCATGCAACGTTAGGCATGCAATGCTTCAGTGGCTCATTTTCTCCACGTGATCTTAGAAGTGCTCTTTGCACTGCATGGGAGTAGCTGAGCTCTCAGAACAAAAAGTTATTTCATTTTTTCACCATCCCACCCCTTCCAAAGAAGAGAGTCTACTGTCACTGGTGCTCAAACATGAAAAATTATATGTAGATTATTTTGTGATACACTCATCTATCTCCCTAAGTGTGGTGAGATCACTGAAGGGGAGCAAAGTGTGATGGACCTGAAACATATTGAAAGTTATGTGTATATTTTCAGATATGTCCCTGTGAAACAGATTGCTTTCGGAGTCGGTAGGACAAAACTCCAACCTCAGCTCTCCACCCCTTTTTTGCACATTTATTTCCTGATTAATAACATGGTCATTACATTTACATGGCTGTGAGCACATTTACATACTCTGAATATTATTCAAATAACAAGTTTTTCCTTCCCTGGAGCATTCAGTAGTTGCATAACAACAATTCCTGCTCCAGAAAAAAAGAAAAAAGAAGAAAAAATTGTAGGAGACATACATCTTTAACATTTTGTTAATAGTGAAATAGTGATCAATCTTGAAGACTGGTATTATTAGTTTAATGGGTCTAAGTACCATATCCCTTTTCCATCTCAGGAACAACAGTATATCTCACACCTCATAGTTACCCAAAACCATCTACATCTGCATACATCTGGCTAACAGATCACTACAAAATAGTTTCAAGGTCCTTTAATAGTTTCCCCCCACATCACCATTTTGACATACCATTTTTCCTCTTCATTTTATGAATGAGATAGCTGAGATGGAGCTATTAGAGCAGAAGGTAGGAGCAATTTTCCCAAACTTCTTTAAAAATGAACCTATAGTCATTTATCAACATATACTCATTTATCATGGCTAAATTTACCCCTCCATGTTCAAGCTTTTTAGTGAAAATACAACAGAAATCATAAAATGTTTTGGAGCTTTACAGCTTCAATATCATCTTCAAAATAGTTTAGGTGTCACTGTTCAAGAACAGTGATAGTGCTGCCCTACGAAATACTTGATTTAATTTCTTTCAGACACCCAGTTTGATCTCCCTCTACCTCACCATTTATTTTCATTGAAAGCAAGGAAGGAGCAAATTGGGGATTGATTATTATTTTGTTTCTCTTTGCATTTTACAAGGATGAATAGATAAAATAACTTTTTTAAAAAATATATAAAAGTTAAAAAGATGAATATTTGAATAAATTATGCATAATTGTCTAGTAATATTTAATTATTAATTATATTGTGTATGCTCTACTATCTTTATGATAAAACTGCAGTATTCTAAATTTTAGAAGTTAAAATTAAGTGTATGTCCTGAAAAATAGCCTACTGAATACTGAATATTTTTTTCAGCAAAGGCTTTTCATACACCTGCTAGTCTGAGTACATTTTAACATTTAAAGATGTCTTCAAACCTCAGATAACCGAGATAAACTTCCACTCTCTGCTTTCTTGCCTGGTATAAATCTTAATATCCTAGAAATGCCTTTCACTATAAATGTATGAACAACAGACCACTACAGTAATGTAAATAAGA
This sequence comes from Odontophorus gujanensis, assembly GCA_013399175.1. Lineage (NCBI taxonomy): Eukaryota > Metazoa > Chordata > Aves > Galliformes > Odontophoridae > Odontophorus > Odontophorus gujanensis. Next base: position 29,963 of record VXAB01013880.1, read on the forward strand.
CAAAAGAGTCAAACATGGATGCCTTAAGTTTAATATCAGCATCCACTTATAAACAAATGGACCATAATACTCCAAGGCACTGAAAGACTGCAGCTCCTACTCCCTGCTATCAGCTAAGAGAAGCAAGGACAGGAATTAAAGGGGAGACAGAGAAGACAGATATGTGAGGCTGGCAGAGAGAGGTTAGATTTATAAATATGGTTATTATGGGATAGTAAATAAGGCCCTACTGTGTGATTTTGTGTCTATACAATCTAGTTGTCCTCTTCTAAAATGTGATAATATAGAGTAAATGAATTGATAGGCAAATAAGCACAGCAGTCGCTTGCAAGAAGTGTGAAAAATAAGACTCCCTAAGTGATCTTGGAAATGTGGTGCTATTTTTTCTCTCTCTGAAACCTGTTTGGGAATCACTCACCCAGCTCACCAGGGATCCAAAAGGAAGAGCTGCAGGGGGGAGTATGAAATTCTTGCCAGCTCAGTTTTGCCAGCCGTAACCAAGCAGATTCCTGACTTCAGCAGCACTCAGCCTCGCACTTGTTTCAAGCCAGATTGTATTTCTCTAATCCCAGGCATATAGAATGGATGTCTTTCTACCACTTCAAATTGTGAAGTGATCTGAGTACAAACAGCAAATCCACAGGAAGAGAGGCTCTAGCAACTCTGCAGGAAGGCTTGGTCAGCAGTGGTAAGGTGACACAAGGTGCTCACTTGCCATATTTTTACTTATTTTTATTTATTTCGTCACTTTTACTGTAATCTCCTACCATACATATAATCAGATCATCTTTACATGCAAACCAGAGACGCAGACAAAGATTTTCCCCAATCTGGGATTCCATCTATGTGGTAGCATTAAGTATAAAGACCACACTAACAGCTGCTCAATGCACTGAGAAATATTTCCTCAAAATAAATATTTAGCTCATGCAGTGTTACCTGTCACCAACAATACAAACTTGCTCACCTTCCTCCCTTGGAAGGAGAAGGTGTCTCCACCTCTTCTATTTCTTTCTGCTCCTTCCCTGGTTCACCCAGTCTTAATGCTTACTGTCACACTGCATTTACCACAAGGAGACCAGGTGCTTTCAGGGCACTGGAGAGGCTGCAGCTTTTATCAGTCAAACAGCCTGTTGCCTTGCAAAGAGATGCCATAACAGGAACAACCCAATGTGTCAGAACCATTGAATTGTAGTTAGACTTGACTGCTGGACTGGCCAGCAGCATTTCAGATTCATACACAGTAGAGTAAGGATTTCAGGCTCTTCCAAAGTAAAGCAGATATATAAGAGTTATCAGTACTTTGCTACTGCCAGAAAGAATATACTAGATGAGTTTGAAGACCTTTGAAAATCCTACAATAAAAATCGTTCCACCTCATCACTATTTTTTTTCAAACTACAGTGAGCACATGATAAAAATTAACATTCACACTTCATTTCTTAACTTTCTCTAAATCTGGACTCAGGCTTTCCTGACCATATTGTGTTCTGAGTGCTAGGTATAAATGTTTGTGTTATATTAGTACTAATTATCTCTGATGACTAACAGACTAATATCAACTTTTCTTAATGGAGTGGTTTCCCCCAGAGGTCCATTTTGGAACTGGTGATCTTTAACATCTCTATCAGTGATAGGGATTTTGAGATTGAGAGTAACCTCAGCAAGTTTGCTGATGACACCAAGCTGAATGGTATGGTAGATAAAGCAGAAGGAAGTGAAGACATCCAAAGGACCTTGACAAACTCAGAAGGTAGGCCCAGGCAACAGTAATGAGATTCAACAAAGCCAAGTGAAAAGTGTTGCACTTGAGTCAGAGTAATCCCAGATATATATACAGACTGGGAGAAGGACTAATTTAGAATAGCCCTACTGAGAAGAACTTGGGGATTCTGATAGATAAAAGACTTAACATGAGCCAGCAGCATGCTCTCGCAGCCTGGAAGAACAACAGTATCCTGGGCTGCATCAGCAGACAGGTGGCAGCAGGGAGAGAGAAGGGTTAAAAAGGTGATCAGAGGGCTGGAGGACCTCTCCTGTGAAGAAAGCCTGAGGGAGTTAGTCTTGTTCAGCCTGAAGAAGAGAAAACTGCAGGGGGACCACACTGGCCTTAAAGTATTCAAAGGGAGATTATAAACAGCAGAAAAAACAAATCAACTTTTTGCACAGATAGAGATAGGACAAGGGGAAATGGTTTTAAACTAATGGAGGAGAGATTTTGATTAAATACTAGGAGAAGTTTTTCACAGAAAGAGTGGTGAGGTATTGCCACAGACTGCCCAGAGGAGCACTGGATGCCCCCGTCCCTGGAGGTATTCCAGGGGATGAGGCACTCTGCAGCCTGACCTAATGTTTGATCTAGCACTTGGCAACCCAGTATTTGGCAAGGGGATTGAAAAGCTGTTGACATGTCCACCAAGACTACAGCAAAGCCTTTGACACTGTCTTTCACAGCGTTCTCCTTGAGAGCCTGGCAGCCTGTGATTTGGACAGGTACACTCTTTTCTGGGCAAATAACTGGTGGGATGTCTGTGCTGTGAAGGACATAAACTGATTTCCTTTCTTTTGTCTCAAAGCTTGCTTTGTAAGGCCTTTTCTGGTGATAAGACTCTGACTGATAACTGCCGTTAGTCTAACTAACTAGGTGGGTGACATGGTGCCTCAGTGTCTCTGCTTATCGTTGTAAAGATAAGCAGAAATAGGGGAAAATAGTCTTTTTTTGGGGGGGGAGTATGGCTTGGAGAAGCTGACCACCACAAAAAGACAACAATGCTCCTGCATGGCAATGAAGGTGACATCCTCTCCAGGCTTACCTGTTGGGCCAGACATGTCACACAAACAAAGAGAAAAGAAAAAAAAATTGAGAAATGGGGAATAAAAGGCCTTCACTGAACCAAGGATTTTGAAGAAGAGCTCCCAAAGAAAAAAAATCTTTGATGGAGAACTCCCAAAGAGAAAAAAAACCTTTGGCAGAGAATTCCCTGAGGGGGAAATTTCTTTGGAAGAACCCCAAGGCCTGCTTGCTGCAAAGCTTCCCAGCTTTCTCCCATACCCCACGGTGACCAGACAAGTTCCTGAGATCTTGCTTTCTACCAAGACTCCTTGCTTTTTATCTCTTTTCTATCGCTCACCTTCCCTTCCCCATATCCGTAAGCAACTAGTATTTGTAATAAACTGGTTGGGCTAACATTTGACCAGTTGTGTCTTAATCTCATGCCAGGTATACACATAATCAAAGAACCTCGTCTCCCTGCTTTATATTGGAGCGTGACGTGTGCCCAGAGCGTGGTGGTGAATGTAGTTAAATTCAGACGGTGTCTGGTTACGAGTGGTGTTGCTCAGGGGTCAATATTGGGGCCCGTCCTCGTCAATATCTGTACTGATGACCTGGTTGAGGGGACTGAGTCCATCCTCAGGTAGTTTGAAGATGACACCAAGTTGGCAGGAAGTGTCAGTCTGCCTGGGGATAGGAAGGCTCAACAGAGGGATCTAAACAGGATGGATAGCTGGGCTGAGGCCAATGGGATGAAGTTCAATAAGACCAAGCGCTGGGTACTGCACTTTGGTCACAGCAACCCCAGGCAATGTTATCAGTTTGGGCCAGAGTGGCTGGAAGACTGTGTGGATGAAATGGACCTGGGGATGTTCGTCAGCGCTTGGCTGAACATGAGCCAACAGCAAGCCCAGGTGGCCAAGAAGGCCAGCAGCTTCCTGGCTTAGAAATAGTTCAACCAGTAGGAGCAAGGAAGTAATCGTTCCTCTGTACTCAGCCCTGGCAAGGCCACACCTCGAGTATTGTGTTCATTTTTGGGCCTCATACTTCAGGAAAGACATTGAGGCCCTGGAGCTTGTCCAGAGAAGAGCAACAAAACTGGTGAGGGATGTGGAACACAAGTCTTACTAGGAGGAGCTGAGAGAACTGGGAAACTTTAGTTTGGAAAAGAGACGCTCAGGGGAGACCTCATCACTCTCTACAACTACTTGAAAGGAGGTTCTGATGAAGTGGGAGTTTGCCTCTTGTCCCACATAACTAGCAATAGGACTAGAGGGAATGGCCTCAAGCTGCACCAGGGGAGATTCAGGTTTGACGTTAGGAAAATTTTCTTCTCAGAAACAGTGGTCAGGCACAGGAACAGTCTGCCCAGGGAGGTGGTTGAGTCACCATACATGGTGGTGTTTAAGAAATGTTTAGATGTGGTACTAGGGGACATGGTTTAGTGAGAAATATTGCGGATAGGCAGACAGTTGAACTGGATGATTTTGGAAGTCTTTTCCAACCTTGATGATTCAAAGGTTCTATAATTCTATGAAATATGATGTTCTTGGAGGTTCCTTCCAACACAAGTAAGTCTATCATTCTATGATTCTGTCAGCAGTTTGAGGGCTGGTTTGACCTGGTACCGTGATGATTGAGGCAGGGGACCCACAAGGCCACACCCCAGGGAAGAGGAAGGGGGAAAGGGAAAAAGGGAGAAGGGAGGTGGATCTAGGAACAAAACAGCGGCAATGATCTGAGGAGGATAGCTAATTTACTAAATAAGATATCAGAAAGCAAAATAACACAATATAATAGAATATAATTGGAATTGAGGCTAATGAATCAAATAAAATGAGCGAGAGAGAGAGAGTGTCCAATAAACCGAAGGCCTTACGCTAACGCTGAAGGCGGACGGCTGCAACAAACACCCACTGCTGAGTCAATCCCGACGGGAAGAGAGATGGTACCGTGACCGCAGACAGTTTTTATCTTTCCCTCTGGGTGGAAACGTGAAAATACAAAGCATCGCACAGTCCTCTGGGGAATGTAGTTCTTCTCTTCTGAGACAGGCATATCCGTGACTATCGATAATCCATACAGCTAGAGCATTAACTCTTTAACTCACAATACACTACATGATGTTATGATGTGGAATATCAATAATATAACAAAAATCNTTCTACCAAGACTCCTTGCTTTTTATCTCTTTTCTATCGCTCACCTTCCCTTCCCCATATCCGTAAGCAACTAGTATTTGTAATAAACTGGTTGGGCTAACATTTGACCAGTTGTGTCTTAATCTCATGCCAGGTATACACATAATCAAAGAACCTCGTCTCCCTGCTTTATATTGGAGCGTGACGTGTGCCCAGAGCGTGGTGGTGAATGTAGTTAAATTCAGACGGTGTCTGGTTACGAGTGGTGTTGCTCAGGGGTCAATATTGGGGCCCGTCCTCGTCAATATCTGTACTGATGACCTGGTTGAGGGGACTGAGTCCATCCTCAGGTAGTTTGAAGATGACACCAAGTTGGCAGGAAGTGTCAGTCTGCCTGGGGATAGGAAGGCTCAACAGAGGGATCTAAACAGGATGGATAGCTGGGCTGAGGCCAATGGGATGAAGTTCAATAAGACCAAGCGCTGGGTACTGCACTTTGGTCACAGCAACCCCAGGCAATGTTATCAGTTTGGGCCAGAGTGGCTGGAAGACTGTGTGGATGAAATGGACCTGGGGATGTTCGTCAGCGCTTGGCTGAACATGAGCCAACAGCAAGCCCAGGTGGCCAAGAAGGCCAGCAGCTTCCTGGCTTAGAAATAGTTCAACCAGTAGGAGCAAGGAAGTAATCGTTCCTCTGTACTCAGCCCTGGCAAGGCCACACCTCGAGTATTGTGTTCGTTTTTGGGCCTCATACTTCAGGAAAGACATTGAGGCCCTGGAGCTTGTCCAGAGAAGAGCAACAAAACTGGTGAGGGATGTGGAACACAAGTCTTACCAGGAGGAGCTGAGAGAACTGGGAAACTTTAGTTTGGAAAAGAGACGCTCAGGGGAGACCTCATCACTCTCTACAACTACTTGAAAGGAGGTTCTGATGAAGTGGGAGTTTGCCTCTTGTCCCACATAACTAGCAATAGGACTAGAGGGAATGGCCTCAAGCTGCACCAGGGGAGATTCAGGTTTGACGTTAGGAAAATTTTCTTCTCAGAAACAGTGGTCAGGCACAGGAACAGTCTGCCCAGGGAGGTGGTTGAGTCACCATACATGGTGGTGTTTAAGAAATGTTTAGATGTGGTACTAGGGGACATGGTTTAGTGAGAAATATTGCGGATAGGCAGACAGTTGAACTGGATGATTTTGGAAGTCTTTTCCAACCTTGATGATTCAAAGGTTCTATAATTCTATGAAATATGATGTTCTTGGAGGTTCCTTCCAACACAAGTAAGTCTATCATTCTATGATTCTGTCAGCAGTTTGAGGGCTGGTTTGACCTGGTACCGTGATGATTGAGGCAGGGGACCCACAAGGCCACACCCCAGGGAAGAGGAAGGGGGAAAGGGAAAAAGGGAGAAGGGAGGGGGATCTAGGAACAAAACAGCAGCAATGATCTGAGGAGGATAGCTAATTTACTAAATAAGATATCAGAAAGCAAAATAACACAATATAATAGAATATACTTGGAATTGAGGCTAATGAATCAAATAAAATGAGCAAGAGAGAGAGAGAGTGTCCAATAAACCGAAGGCCTTACGCTAACGCTGAAGGCGGACGGCTGCAACAAACACCCACTGCTGAGTCAATCCCGACGGGAAGAGAGATGGTACCGTGACCGCAGACAGTTTTTATCTTTCCCTCTGGGTGGAAACGTGAAAATACAAAGCATCGCACAGTCCTCTGGGGAATGTAGTTCTTCTCTTCTGAGACAGGCATATCCGTGACTATCGATAATCCATACAGCTAGAGCATTAACTCTTTAACTCACAATACACTACATGATGTTATGATGTGGAATATCAATAATATAACAAAAATCGTAAAACCATGACAGATTCTATGATATTATATACAGTAAGGTAGCCTCAATTTCCTACCATTTGAGTTAAATCTCCCTGAAGTTCCTCTACCCAGATCTATAAAACTAGTGCAAGAAAAGCTGCTTTTCAACTTTCATTAATAAAATGAAGATGCATTTATTTTCTTATTCATGTAGTGATTCCTTGTCACCCATATCAGGCATTAGTACAAATGACAATGGCAACATGCCACATCAACTTAGAAAGATAGAGTTCACAGTTCTCCTGAAATTAAATTCCCTGCTATGAAAGCCCTTCAGCCATCAATAACAGAGAAAGAAAACAGTGAGATTCTGTAATTATACTCAAAAAATCAAAGAGCAGCCCCCTTTACAAATCAATGCCACATAACCTGCCAAGAGTCATTTGCATGTAATCCTATTCTTCCAAAGTTCACAGAGGTCCAAGGGAAATATATCAGTGTAGCCAGCATAGTTCTGCAGCACATCTAACACTTTCAATTCTCAAAGTGTACCTGTGAAAATAAATTGCATTACCAATAAGGTAAACAAAATGTAATTGCACTGGCCAATTATAACACTATACAACACTGCAACATTTCATCCTTACCCTTCTTATTGCAGCTTTTTCATGACTCCCTCTCACCTTCAGTCCTCCAGCTCAGTCCTTATCGTTACTATTAATGAACTGTATTGCAGTACCAGAGACACAGGACAATATTCAGTCTGCTTCTGCTTTTCAATTGTAGTATGTGGCACCTCAGCCAGTAAGAGGAATTTTTGTAACTAGCTTTTGGAATCAGGAATTGCTACTCAGGTTTATAATAAACTTCAAGTTATAAGGAACCAGAAGAAGAGCTGCAGCCTAACAGGTCTTCAAAGCAGCCCAAGCATATGCAGTATGTGCAGGTCATGAGATACACAAGAAAGGTCAATCAAAGTAGGGGATCTTGCTCTCAGACTGATGGGCCTTCAAGGAGGAGCAGACAACAGCAACAACCACCATGCTGTCAGTAAGTAGCAAATGGAGGCTCACCTTCAAAGTGGAGGCATTTTTAGAACTTATCCTTGATGATTTTCTTTCCCCTTGTACTTCCTTGGGATCTCGGTGAATGACAAACACTATTGTTATTTTCAATACACATGCAGAGAACCCCCAGGGCCTGCAGCATTTCTATAATAATGCAATCAAAGTTGAGACAGGAGAGTACATGAGAGTATGCCAGATCATGATCCCCAGAGGGATCACAGGGATATCCTACACTAAGAGTATATCAGGACTTCAGAACTTCACTGCCAGGGCTCCCAAACATCCATTTGTATAACAGGGGATAGTAGTATTATTGCTGACTTACCTTCTCTCTGAAAACAACAAAATGAAAAACCTCTTAAGTGATACTATAAAATGGCCTTATTATGAGGCCTGGATAAACAGACAAACAACCTGAGAAGTACAGAAAAGATATGCAAAGGCACACATTTTGCTCAGAGAATTTGTGGATGCCCCAAGTCTGGAGGTGTCCAAGTCCAGGTTGGATGGGACCCAAAGCAACCTGTTCTGGTGGTAGCAACCCTGCCCACAGCAGGGGATTTGAACTGGATGATCTTTAAGGTCTCTTCCAACCCAGTGCATTCTATGATTCTATGAAGTTGCAGCAAAGGAAATGCTGATCATATATTAATTTTTGAGCTACGAGAGAGTCAAACACTGTGACAGGTCACCTAGACAGACTGCAGAATCTTCTCCTTTGTAGATGGACAACATATAGCTGGACACAGTCCTGAACAGCCTTATCTAAGACAGCCCTGCTTCAAGCGGGTGGGTTAGACTACAGGATATATATATTGGTTCCTTGCAACCTACCTCAGGTTACAACTGTAAAAGTTAGATGATAAAAGCTTATCTTTTTCCTATGCCCCTACGATTCACCTCTCAAGTCCCATTCTACAGAAATGTAGATGGTACAGTGACAGAAATTATCTCATGCCTTTGGTTACCAGCAGGACCCTGGCCAAGACATGGTAGGCACTGCTAGCCAATTGAACACAATTGACTATATGAAGTCCAGAGTAGGGAATATCCATTTTTTCCCACGTAACTGAGCTACCTCTGTCATTTGTGACCCACAAAAGAAGCAGCCCACAACAGGAAGTTATGCTCTATGTAAGAAAAATAATCTGAAACAGATTATTCGGTGAAGATGTATCAAGGCCTTGTGGTGACATTCTTAATCCTATCTTCCACAATGGCTGCCTAACACCTAAATCAAACATTTCAGACAACAGCTTCCTCATCAGTGTTTTGAACACAGGTGACATGAGGAGTGGATAAGCTCGGACTTCTCTTTAGCATTTGGTTAGCTGTAAGGGATAATTTATTCCTCATCCAGTGTACACTCCTGCATTGCCCTTCAGAAGCTAATCTCCACTTTCAGTCCAACTCTGAGTCAGAGAACTGGCTCATCCTTAGGCATGACAGTGCTTAATTTGTGGCACATATTTGTCCATTCTGAAAGTAATGCCTCCTATTTATTTCTATTTCCAACTACAACAGATACAAAGTGAGCAACAACACTATTTGATAGAGCAAATTCTCATGCGCTAAACACTATTTTTCAACATAATCACAACCAGTAGCTATGAATTTTCACAGGTGATGAACAAGAGCCTTCATGCTGCACTTGTAAAAATCTGCACCAGAGGAGGAGACTATTTTACAGGTGCTATGATTGCATTGTTGCTAGGAAAATATCACCACTGCTGAAACGCATCTTCCACCACCTCAGTGTGCTCACGTCCATTGCTTGGTCTCCATAAACATTCAGCAAGTGTCAGTTAATACCAGCTGGTGCCATTTTTTCTGCATGGTGGAGTTCAGTGGCACACCTTTGCTTCTTACACACTTTTGTTAGGCACCAGTCTGTCAAAATGCCTCCCTGCTGCCATCTATCTCATGGCAACAATAAGTAATGGCGTACCGATGGGAAGGTTCAACTTCTATTGCCATATCACCAACATCTGCCTATGATATAACCCTAGTGCATATAAGTAGGAGCAACAGCAATGAATTAAACAAAAGGAAAATAAGGCCGAATATCAGGGAAAATCTATTCATGAAAACTCCTACATTATGGCATGTCCTACCATGGGAAAAAGTCTATTGCTTCCAATACTTAAAATGAGATCAGGCAAAGCAATATGATTCAAAGAACAGTCCTGCAACAGAAAGAGAACAGATTGCTTTGTCTGACATGTCTTTTCCATGTCTAATTTTGGTGGTTATAGGATGGCATTATGCATGACTCAGAAGCCCTTTTCAAGTCAAGAAATGTCCATCACTAGAAGCTTCCTAGAAACATTAACTCCCCAAATCAAAACATCCAGTCTACATTTACTGGTTTGACATTTCAATAACAACCTGAAAATATTAGCTATTTCACATACCACTTACCTTCATCTGATTTTATGTAAAAATAATTCCTTTAAAAACATTTTAGATATATATTTTAGTATTGCATTCTAAATCTAAAATACAGTGAGAGAAAAATGACCTTCAGTGACAGTTAATTCTCTGACCGTTTGCTGGGAATTCACATGCTACATTTGATAACGTTCATTTTAAAGTACAGTAAACTGCACATCTCTTCCTGGGTATGTTGAGTTTAATATGAAAGGTGATGAGAAGTATTCAATTTTATTATGATCTTAGAAAATAACTACAGTGAAGTTTAGAAGAAATAATCAGCCTTGAAAATTTGAGTTGTTGAATATTTTTTTGTGTATTATTTTCTGATTTGTGTTAACATCTTAATGTTGCACAGTACTTCTTTTCTTCACCCCATTCCTCCCTCCCACCTCTAAATGGAGTAACAATTCAATAGAATTTAAAGAGCTTTTCTTGTGCTGTAAGAATGGCATGCTGAAGAGGAACAGATTTCCTTGACAATCACAGCACCACAAAGGACTCTTTCACAACTAGAGAAGAAATAGTGGAATTTTTTCCATACGTGGAAACAGAAACACCTTTTAATAGCTCCCTGAGTATGTTTTGGTTTTGATCAGTACCACCCCTTGATCCAGATACACATTCAAAAGCACTGTACATCTTCTCCTTATCCTGCTGAATGAGTCATATTGCCATAAAGCAGCTTGAAGCTGGCTGCACCAATGCAGACCAGCAAGGCATTTCCTGCAGTAGCTGTATGTCTGCAAAACAGATCGAGTCAGGGTATTCCTGAACCACCCTGCAGCTACTCCCTGCTGCCAAAATGACCCCATGAATCTGTGAAGCATACGGCAGGACAACCCTGAAGATGCTACCAGCTCCAGAGAGTTCCTGGCAGGGCTCTAGAAGAAGAAAATGGTAAAAAGAGTATAAACAAACTGCTTTTGCTCCTCTTTTGATGACTAAACCCATTTTGGCATAAAGGATGCATTTAATTGTAAATATCACATCATTCCTATTACAAGGAAAGGANTTTATTTCTATTTCCAACTACAACAGATACAAAGTGAGCAACAACACTATTTGATAGAGCAAATTCTCATGCGCTAAACACTATTTTTCAACATAATCACAACCAGTAGCTATGAATTTTCACAGGTGATGAACAAGAGCCTTCATGCTGCACTTGTAAAAATCTGCACCAGAGGAGGAGACTATTTTACAGGTGCTATGATTGCATTGTTGCTAGGAAAATATCACCACTGCTGAAACGCATCTTCCACCACCTCAGTGTGCTCACGTCCATTGCTTGGTCTCCATAAACATTCAGCAAGTGTCAGTTAATACCAGCTGGTGCCATTTTTTCTGCATGGTGGAGTTCAGTGGCACACCTTTGCTTCTTACACACTTTTGTTAGGCACCAGTCTGTCAAAATGCCTCCCTGCTGCCATCTATCTCATGGCAACAATAAGTAATGGCGTACCGATGGGAAGGTTCAACTTCTATTGCCATATCACCAACATCTGCCTATGATATAACCCTAGTGCATATAAGTAGGAGCAACAGCAATGAATTAAACAAAAGGAAAATAAGGCCGAATATCAGGGAAAATCTATTCATGAAAACTCCTACATTATGGCATGTCCTACCATGGGAAAAAGTCTATTGCTTCCAATACTTAAAATGAGATCAGGCAAAGCAATATGATTCAAAGAACAGTCCTGCAACAGAAAGAGAACAGATTGCTTTGTCTGACATGTCTTTTCCATGTCTAATTTTGGTGGTTATAGGATGGCATTATGCATGACTCAGAAGCCCTTTTCAAGTCAAGAAATGTCCATCACTAGAAGCTTCCTAGAAACATTAACTCCCCAAATCAAAACATCCAGTCTACATTTACTGGTTTGACATTTCAATAACAACCTGAAAATATTAGCTATTTCACATACCACTTACCTTCATCTGATTTTATGTAAAAATAATTCCTTTAAAAACATTTTAGATATATATTTTAGTATTGCATTCTAAATCTAAAATACAGTGAGAGAAAAATGACCTTCAGTGACAGTTAATTCTCTGACCGTTTGCTGGGAATTCACATGCTACATTTGATAACGTTCATTTTAAAGTACAGTAAACTGCACATCTCTTCCTGGGTATGTTGAGTTTAATATGAAAGGTGATGAGAAGTATTCAATTTTATTATGATCTTAGAAAATAACTACAGTGAAGTTTAGAAGAAATAATCAGCCTTGAAAATTTGAGTTGTTGAATATTTTTTTGTGTATTATTTTCTGATTTGTGTTAACATCTTAATGTTGCACAGTACTTCTTTTCTTCACCCCATTCCTCCCTCCCACCTCTAAATGGAGTAACAATTCAATAGAATTTAAAGAGCTTTTCTTGTGCTGTAAGAATGGCATGCTGAAGAGGAACAGATTTCCTTGACAATCACAGCACCACAAAGGACTCTTTCACAACTAGAGAAGAAATAGTGGAATTTTTTCCATACGTGGAAACAGAAACACCTTTTAATAGCTCCCTGAGTATGTTTTGGTTTTGATCAGTACCACCCCTTGATCCAGATACACATTCAAAAGCACTGTACATCTTCTCCTTATCCTGCTGAATGAGTCATATTGCCATAAAGCAGCTTGAAGCTGGCTGCACCAATGCAGACCAGCAAGGCATTTCCTGCAGTAGCTGTATGTCTGCAAAACAGATCGAGTCAGGGTATTCCTGAACCACCCTGCAGCTACTCCCTGCTGCCAAAATGACCCCATGAATCTGTGAAGCATACGGCAGGACAACCCTGAAGATGCTACCAGCTCCAGAGAGTTCCTAGCAGGGCTCTAGAAGAAGAAAATGGTAAAAAGAGTATAAACAAACTGCTTTTGCTCCTCTTTTGATGACTAAACCCATTTTGGCATAAAGGATGCATTTAATTGTAAATATCACATCATTCCTATTACAAGGAAAGGAACGGAAGAAATTTTTTTTGCTAGCCTGGAAACATGCAACACTGTTCTGCCTCACTTAGAGTTTTTACCTCTCCTTCCAGCTCTTTCTTTTTTCTGTTCAATTGCCAGGCAGAGAGAGTAAGATCACTAATGAACCACAGCTTCTGTTCAGGTCATTAGCTGTACCAGAGAGAAAGTTAATGAACCTTAGTATATAAAGACAAAATCAGGTTTTCTTTAATAGTTTCCATACCAAGAGCATCATTTTATGTTAGTGTAATCCCCGGATGATTTAGTTTTGAGTCCCTTTTTTTCTCTCCAGCCTAGTTTTGGAGGAACAGCACGACAGAGAACATCTGGTCATTAGGCACATACAGATGATGTTCAGTTGCTGTGGAGGAAACGCCAGAGGTAGCCAGAGAGGGAGGGGAAAGTAAACCACCTAGTACAAGAAAGCCTTCAGGGGAAATCAGAAACGAAATTGGCAACATGCTGAAACATTGTCTCACAGAGTCACTTTGAAAAATAAAAATAAAAAGCAACAAATAAAAATAATAATTAAAAAAGGAATCTCCAGAGCCCCTCTTGTTCAGTGAGATCATCCTATCCTTCTATGTTCTTTCTCCACTTGTAGACAAGCATTCAGAACTCAAACCCCTACAGCTTATCTGTGTGATCCTAAAGGCCTACATGTACTTACCTTTTGTAGTGTCTTGTGAGGATAAGAAAGTGCTACTCCCATTTTAAGAGGTTATTTACGTTTTCCCAAGCAAGCTGTGACCAAGCAGGATGGATTTTCTTCTAGCTCTCTAGCATCTTAATAGGAGGGACAACTCTTTTGTTCCTCACAGCTCCATCAGGACCAAAAGCTTAAGAAGGTGGAACAGGTAGGTCTTGTGAGGCTCAAGAAGTCTCCTTCCTTGGTGTCTGAAGAAACTGTGCTGATGAAGTCCCTTTGTTATTTCTTTTTCCGACAGTTCTTTTACCCAGCACTCCTCCCAGGACACAAGTTGCATTGTTGCCCTTTTTATGGTCGCAAAATCTATGTTACTTTCATACCTGGATTTATTCTTGGAACTGTTTCAAATACTGACCTGTTTGCATAATTTACATTCCATGCTACCAACAGTCTGTAATCAGAGTGTATGAGGAAATGAAGTGCCTTATAATCTAAGAAATGTGGATTGATGTAGTCCATCGTATCTGGCTCCTACTTATATTTTCAATTTCATATATTTTCCACTAGCAGACAACTGCTTCCTCCATCCCAGAATTAAGTAATGATAATGATTGTTTGCATGGGTTGATAGTGATAGGACAAGGGGGACTGGTTTAAACTAAGACAGGGGAGATTTAGGTTAGATGTTAGAAGGAAGTTTTTCACTCAAAGGGTGGTGAAACACTGGAACAGGTTGCTTAGAGAGGCTGTGGATGCTCCATCCTTGGAGACATTCAAGACAAAGCTGGCAGCCTGGTCTAGTGGTTGGTGACACTGCCCACAGTAGGGGGGTTGAAGATGGATGACTTTTGAGGTCCTTTTCAACCCAGGCCACTCGATGATTCTATGATGATTCTACGATCTACAGGATTAACATGCAAAAGAAACCTTTTCATTCCTTTGAATAGGTGCTGATTTCAAAACAAGTTACTCCACGTCAGCTCTCATCAGAAATAGTCATAGAATCATAGACTCACGCAGGCTGGAACAGACCCTTTAGAACATCAAGTCCAACCATCACTCTGACCTCCTGAGTTCCACTCCTTTGTGCAAAATCCACGTAACTCTTTGAGATCTTCAGGGATGGTGACTTCCTCACTTCTCTGGTCGGACCCTTCCAATGTTTGACCACCACCTCTGTAAAGAAGTTCTTGCTATTGTCCAATCTGAAACTGCACAGTTACAGCCTAAGACTGTTTCCTCATGTCCTATCACTTGTCACTTGAGAAAAGAGACAGACAGCCACCTTGCTGAAATCTCCTTTCAGGTAGTTCTGGAGAGTACAGAAGTCTCTCATCAGACTCCTCCAGACAAACAATCCCAGTTCCTTCGGATGTTCCTCATACCTCTTATTTTCTAGTCCCTTCACCAGCTTCCTTGCTCTTCTCTGCACGCTCTCAAGCAACTGTAATGAGGGGCCTAAAACTGTGCTCAAGGTGTGGTCTCATCAGTGTCACATGCAAAGGTACAATTTGTCCCCTAGTCTTGCTGGCCGCACTAATATAGACCAGGATGCCATTGGCCTTCTTGGCCACCTGAGCACAGTGCCAGATTATGTTCAGCTGGCTGCCAACCAGCACCCGCAGGTTCATATCTACCAGGCAACTTTCCAGTTACTCTTCCCAAAGCCTAATCACTGCATGAGGTTGTTATGATGCAAGTGCAGAACCCAGCATTTACTCTTGTTGAGTGTCACACAGTTGGCCTTTGTCCATCAATACAGTTTATCCTGATCCTTCTACAGAGACTTCCTACCTTCAAGCAAATGATCAGTTCTGTCTAACTTGGTGTGCCTGCAAACTTAACAGGGGTGTACTCTCTCATCCAGATCACCCATGAAAATGTTAAATAAAACTGGCTCGAAGTCTGAGCCATTTTACTAGTCTCAGTGGATATTAAGCTTACTGTCTACAGATATCAATATTATTTAATAACACCTACCAACACTAAACACACTGAGGTTGCACCTTGTTTCGTAGCACACTTGGGATCATATTCACTGTTCCAGCCTAAATCTTTGCAGCCCAGCAAACCAAAGTTATATTCTGCATTCAATTTTACCCCATTATTGCATAGCTGAATTACATCAGAAGAATCAGTCTGCTCCCTAACTTGTTCTAGCCCTGAAATGCTGCAACCTCAGTGTTACGCCAATGAATATAGTGGAGATTGCCTTTTCTCTTTCATTTCCTGATTTCTTTCT
The DNA here is from genome assembly GCA_013399175.1 of Odontophorus gujanensis. Taxonomy (NCBI): domain Eukaryota; kingdom Metazoa; phylum Chordata; class Aves; order Galliformes; family Odontophoridae; genus Odontophorus; species Odontophorus gujanensis. The sequence goes on from VXAB01013880.1 coordinate 46,073, forward strand.
CTTCATCTATTTTCGATAATAAAAAGCAAAAGGTTGGAAAAGTCTACCTGATAGTGTTTGCACGCAAGCATCATTCTGCTAGCATTAGTTTTTCATCAGTATTTCTCTAGAGTAGCTAAGCATGGTATTTTTATCCAAAGGCAATTTACTGGTACAGAAAAAGTACAGCAGACAATGGATTCCTACTCTATTATGCATGAACACCCAGTATGTACTCAACTTTCCTCTCCATCTTATTTATCGCACTGTCATTAAACTTGTGTCACTATTACTGTTCTTTAATACACATCAGAATAGTGTGTTCTTATCAAGTCTCCTCTTTCATCTACTGATCTAATAATATACTACTTAAACATTTTAGAGATTTTAACACAGACAAACAAAAAATGTTTGGGCACAGCATTCTCAAGAAAATAATGTTCATGTTTCAGCATAAACAAGAGCTTTCCTTTTTTCAAGTTAACTTAATGGTTCAGCACTGCTGACAGAATCATTCAATGGTACCCAAGCTAGGAAGATGCAAATTAATTATAACTCATGGTTACAGCGTCCTCATTGACAAATATTTATGAATATTTATGGGTTTTTAGCAAGAACTGCTGTGCTGACTCATGTGAAGAAACGTTTGGAGTCACAGAAAAGCACATTACATTTAGAGCAGTTCTCTGAGAGAGGTACTCCCTGGTTCTACCTGACTTGGTGTGCTAAAAATGTCTGGGAGCCCACAAGGACACTGGAACTCAGCTACCCACATGGTGAAATGCCAGGTGGGTCTCAGGCATGATTTTGGTTCAGAATGTCAAACTGCCTTCCAAAAAGAAACAAAATGAACTATTCCTGATATACAGAATCACAGAATCATAGAATTACCAAGGTTGGAAAAGACCTACAAGATCATCCAGTCCAACCATCCACCTGCCACCAATCATTTTCAGTAAACCATGTCCCTCAACACAGTGCCTAAATGTCCCTTGAATACCTCTATGGTTGGTGACTCCACCACCTCCCTGGGCAGCCTATTCCAGCACCTGACCACTCTTTCAGAGTAGAAGTATTTCCTAACATCCAGTCTGAATTCACCTTGGATGGGTTCATAGCTAAACCCTCCAGTTTCAGAGCGAGAGAGAGTTTAAAAGCTTTTTCACCCATTTCACTTGTGCACCAGAGAACAGTCCTAGGCATGTTTAATTTATTAGTATAAATATTGCCTGGTAGTCTCCAGCTCAGCTCTTGTCAGATAAGATGGTGGTTGTCAGGCTTGCTTGGATCTGCTTCCTTCAAAATGTTGTGCAGTGTCAGGGCTGCACAACAGCCAAAATTATATCAGGAGTTTGAAGACAAAAGGGATGCAGGGTTTAGGTGATGTGTTTAACTAGGGCTTGTCACACCATTTTATCACTTTATCTTTTGTCGGTACAGAAGAGGAAGCATGTAAAAAATCACTGGAATGAGCAAGGAGGATGAATAAATTAAGTAAATTAGCATGAACAAGGCAGCTCATAATCCAATTGGAGAAGGTGATTATATATCATACTCAGCTAAAAAGAAAACACAGGCAGGAAGGACTCAATGTGGAAACACAAACTCCTCTGCTTGAAATAAATTTGTGGGCAGAAAAATGAGTTCAGAACAGCATTTTATTAGCAGAATTTGCCTCAACTACACTCTAATAGATCTAATCAGTGCAGGAGATGAGGACAGGAACCATGTTGTTATTTTCCAGGATGGTGAAGGCATTGTAAACAAGGGAAGTGATTGAATATTTTTCACCTTGTTAGGCCCCTTAACAAGCTAGCTGATTATATACTGTACCTTTAAAAAGCAGCAGATAGGAAGACAGTCAAGTAGGAGAAAAATAACTAGTGGAGGTTGTATGAACTTTAGTGATGATTGCAGATATGTGGTAAAAGTGCCAACTCTTGACTGTGTTTCAAACATGAACTATGGTTTTTAGTTACAAAAGTGACACCATATTAAACTTTTGAGGCATTAGATGAATCATATCTCTAGGGAAATGTATTATACTAAAAGGTAGGAGGATTTCAATTCAGAATGTGACTTTGCAACACCTATGCAACATTGCTTTTCCGCTTGGGTTTTATTTTTCCAAAAGTAACGCTTATTTCAACATTTCACTATTGAGCTGTCACGATACACTGATTGGCATAGATAATGTTGGAATCTTGTGATTACTGAAACCAATAATTCATATAATCACCAGCAGCAGTATTAATATTAGTTATCACGATAATCAGCATCACTACCAGGATGGCAGTGACAAAAGGTCAGTGGCAATTGTGCTGTAGTCTCCTCAGCACTGCTCACTGAGCACTGAAGAACAAAGTCCCACTTTCAGTTGTTAAATATCTCATAGAGAAGGTAACAAAAAAAGCCGGTTATTCTCAGTGTTTGGCCTGAAGACCTCATATATGTAGACATCTCATTCAGCCCCTGCAAGAGGGCTCAGTTCCTTCAAACAGTTGTCACAGTTCTGTTGTATAAGCTCCTCTGGACCTTGTTTTCTCTGTGCTTTTCATGCACCACATGGTAATTGTACCCAGAGATACATCACTGAATTCTCTAGAAGTAATTAGAGCAAAATATACATATGAGGTGCATTATGTAAGATGTGTGCCACTGCAGAAAAATAGGGAGGTTTGATTTCAGTCATGTGTTCCAGAAAGTATTGGCTTTTTAAAAATTCCTGAATTGTGACAAGGTCCATATTTTCTATCAAAACTCAGAGCCAAATTCTCTAAGTCAAGTGCAGCCAGGAGCTTCTGTTACATTCAGCAAGAGATGTACGTGCTTACTGGGTAAGGACTTGGTGCCTTATATTAAAAATTTAATAATATTTAGCTGAAAAGGTTTCACAAACGTTGAAAGGTTTCCAAACATGCATTCTCAAAAATCATGAGTCAAACCATGAAAACCATGAGATTAGCTTAAAATTATGTTCTGTTGGTTTGTTTTTTTTGTTTGTTTGTTTGTTTGTAACTTAGTAAACAGAGTCCTCTTCCTCTTCTCACAAGTTCCTCTCCAAGGAGGAGAGGGTTTAAACATGTTGCATTCTTAAATTACATCTGAGTCACTCATAAAATTCCTCTAAGAAAAACATTCTGAAAGCCAGGAACGTCTCTCCTTCCCCCCAAAAAAGCGGAGTCATCATGTTCCAGCTGCCTGTCTGCATTAGCCCTGGCCAGTGCAATCTCCCAAATTTTTCTCAGATACTGTGTGGAAAAGTATTCAGGGCTTCAGTATTCAGTGTTTAAAGTTAATCCTAACAGATAAGCCTTTGCTCACAATGGCTGTGCTACTTTCTGTTACTTACACAAATGGTCCTTTGGACTATTTTTATTCAAGGAAATTAAGGACATTCAGAATTTGAGTTCAAGTATTGCCCTACACCCATCTTTCCAAGATACTTGCCAAGTATCCCAAGCCTTGGCATACTTTAGTTCAATTCAAACCAACGTTCTTACAGATGATTTCTGGTCGCAGACAGGTCACAGACCAAGACTGATTCCCAACAGACCACCCGGGTGTTGTCAAAACAATTTTTTTATGAGAGAGATTTTTCTCATTGTGAACGTGGCCAGTAGGTCTGAAAGTCACAGATGCTTTATTGTGTGTAACTGCAGTTATTGAGGTAAATAAACTGTCACTTGAAAAAGTCCAATTTTAAATGAAATAAAAAGAGAAAAATCAAATACTGTGAGTGTTGACATTACTATATACATGAATACTAGACCACTAAACAATATGTAATGGCTTAACAATATGCCATAAAGGTTCTTATTTCAGCGTCTTAGTACAAAGGTCTTCTGTTAACAATTCCCAACACCTCCATGAATATGAAAATCTCATACTGGAGAGGAGCTCTCCCTAATCAACTGGAATTATCTGCCTTTTAAAACTCTCTAATTCCTCAGCTCTTCAGTTTTCAATAAAAATAATAATAATACTGTAGCCCATGAGACTGAAAATAGAGGTAACCATTGGTAGTCCATGAGATTGAAAATAGGAATACCATTGGTATGGATGTTTCACCACCTTCTGGGATACTGTCCTCCAGCATTCAACTTGTCCTTGAAGATGGAACATTTCCTCCTGAGGACAGTTACTGGAAATCAAGTTCACTATTTTTTATTCTACATGCTGTGAACGCACAGAACAGTTTACTTCATTTCATCCATGCAGCAACATTTTTTGTATAGGAAGGTTGTTTTCAGATCATCTCTTTAGCTCCTATCAGTCTTTTCAAGATAAGACAAACCCATTTCTCCAAGCTTGCAGGCTTATTTTAAAATTTTCATTTCTATCTTCTGGATATTCTTTAATAGATCCACATCTTGTCTGAAGAGTGGTGTCCTGTCAAAAGCTTATCAGCCCTGAGGAGAAGATTACAGCTTGGACATAGCATTCCCATTTACAGAGCTCAGAGTAATGGTTGCTTTACTTGAACAAGTTAAACTTTCTGTCCCCAGTGAAGTATTTTACATGATCATTTTATTGTCAGTGTATTTAGAGAATCACAGAATTGTAGGGGTTGGAAGAGACCTCTAGAGATCACCTGCAAAACAGCTCCCTAGCCCAGGTTGCACAGGTAGGCATCCAGGTGGGTCTTGAACGTCTCCAGAGAAGGAGACTCCACCACCTCTCTGTGCAGCCTGTGCCAGTGCTCACTGCACTGTGAAGAAGTTCCCACACACATTTGTGCAGAACTTCCTATGCTTCAGTTTGTGGCCATAATGAATGGCTACTTCCCTTCATCTGTACGCTAAACTGTCTAACTCTGTTCCTACCTGCTTTGTGCTATTGCTTTTTTTCCTAAAAGCAGAGGGTAGGTTTTTATTCTGTATGATGCCAGTTAAATGTTTGTGTTTTGAAAGACACCATAATTTTTTTGTCTCTATACTTCTTATTCAATGGTGCAGTTCATTGCAAAAGTAGTATTTCATTAAAATACTTCCAGACACTTTTTTTGTTACATTAGCTTTCCAACAGGTCTTTCAGACCAATAGTTGGAAGAATTCTTTTTTTAAAATCTTTCTTTACCTCCTTCTACTCCTATAAATCAGGATTCTTTTTAGCATTTAATGATTTTGGTCGCCGTCCTTTTCCCAACTAGTTCTTTCCAGTAATCAAGGTTCAATCTACAAAAGTCTTTTTCCCTCTGCTTGCTCTGCCTTTAGTATTAATTCTTATCACCAATAAATTTAAATAAGCCTTTCTCCTTTTATGTTCCTGTATTGACTGATGCATGGATAGTTTAAATACCCCATCAATGTTAATTACTGAGCATAGAATGAGTCTATGAGTTAAAGGCTCAGGTCTTTTGGTTTTGATTTAGCACACAGCTTGCTTCCTGGAACATCAGTGCTAACAGTAGTTAGACATTGTTAGCCACCCCAAAAGAGAGTCACTCTCTAGATATTCTTTTCTTTGTTTTCTCTGGGAACAGGTGAACTTCACAGACTTCGAGGTATCAGTCATTATTCTTCATATATATGATCCCCTTTGCTGAAGGGAGAAGTGTAACTGAGGACACAGTATGGTGTGCTGACATTTCTATCAGAAGTACTTCAGCCTACCGCTTACTGGTGTGCTCCAGGATAAAGAAAGTACAAAGAAGTGAAATGTGTAGAAGACAAGATACAGAGTTAATAGAAGAGAAACAGAGAACAGAAGAGGAACAGTAAGCTAAAAAATTAGTAATAACAGAGGAAAGAGACTATTAACAGGCTGAAATCAAAATATAAATATTAGGGGAAATAAGTGTTTTCTTCATAACAGTGTCTATGTAAGTAGAATATCTCAAACACGGATTCAGTCCTACAGGGTTCAGCATTTCCTTCCACTTTCACTCCTGTTTCTATGGGCATACTTTAAAAACTTAATTGTCCAGCTTTCAAACAGTTTATACTGACAATTTTTGAGATTCCTAGAAATGCATCTTTTCTTACCTGTCTCCTTTTTCCACAGCCCTCAGATAAATTAGGATATGCTTCTGTTTATATTTTAAGAGTTTGGCCTCCTTGAATAACTGAACCTCTTAACAGCTTGCTGCATCCTCAATAGTCTAACATATGGGTAGACAGGAATCTGTAACAAAATAAACAAATAAATAAATAAAGGCTTAACCTGTTTTAAATATAATTTTGCTGCAGAAACTGCTGTTCATTGTGCCCAATGCTGAAGGAACAAACCAACAAGCAGGTCATTCATACCAAATTATCTCTGTGGGCTTACATAAATTTGCTCAAAACCATGCAGAAACATAGAAATAATGTCAAAAAGGTCACTGTGTGCAATTTTGTGTCTAATTTTTGTAGGAACCTGGTTGCTAACATGCAACTGTGAGTTGTTCCAATGCATATGGCAAGAATGAGCAGGATCATATGGTTTGTTTCTCATTTACTTAAAATGAAATTATTTTAATTAATTAACGTATTGTAATTTCTCCAGAGGTATACAAACAATGTGGAAGAAATAAGCAGAGTATGCATTTGCCAAATGGAAAACAAGGTAATACAGGATAGATTAAAAATGCACAGTAGGGGAATTTAAGCACACAAAAACAGAGTAGAAATAATAGAACTGGCAATGAGCAAGGAAGGCAGCAAAGGGAGGTAGAATATTTTTTGTTATTATGGTTCTGTCTTTCCAGTGACAGTGTCTCACATCTGCTGTCATGCACTAATGAGAGCAGAGGCAGCTATAATGCTGACCCAGCCATAGGTAGATGATTCATATGAAATTGCATCTGCATATGGAAAGGTATCATAGCTATCAGCTAAATCTTCAAGCTAAAACATTTTAAGATACCACACTTCAAGAAAAAAGAAACTCCACATTGAAATAAGAACTTGTTATTAAGTATAGGTCTGAGTAAAATGGGACAGACAAATGCATCATGTAGCTTATACCTCCCATGACAAAAAGTCCCATATTTTCCTGTCAGAAGTTGAAGTCTAGTCTATTGTAGAACAACAGCAGTGGAATTTCGTGTTAGATGAGATTCGGGAAGCAGTTTGGACATGCCATCTCTACCCATTTAAGGAGAAGTAACATATAATGAGACATAAGTCACAGTAAGGATGACAGGGCACTGGAACAGGTTGCCAAGAGAGACTGTGGAGTCTCCTTCTTTGGAGATGTTCAAGACCGGCCTGGACACCTGCCTGTGCAACCTGGTCTAGGGAGCCTGCTTTGGCAGGGGGTTGGAATAGATGATCATTACAGATCCCTTCCAACCCCTACAATTCCATGATTCTGTGATTCTGTGATGAGCTAACTCAACTTTAGCATACCCAGACCCCATAGTCATGTGTGAAGACATTTCAAACAGCTAAAAGCTATTCCAGCTCCCTGTGGAGTCACACTTCTAGGTGCTCCAGTTATAGGTTGCTCATATTGTACTTAAAACAGTTAAACACTCTTTTTCCAACTTCTTAATTTTCCAAGAATATTCTCGTAAAGTCTATAATTTAAAAAATTAAAAATAAAACCAACAATATTTCAACACGATGTAACATCTGTAGAGTTTTAAATTCTAGACCTTTACTACACCACTGCTGCAAATGATTCCTTGTTTGTTCTAGAAGATTAAACTAGAATTACAATAGTGATCCGATCAGAGGCTTTCTTGGAATTCAGTCATCCAAACCTCTGAATTACTAGAACAATCCCCAGGACAGTTTTGGCTTGTGCCAAAAAGTCAAATCCTCACAAATTCATAGATGCAAGCTGGTAGTTGGCAGAGCTTGGAGCTGAGCTTCAATAGGTAAGGTAGATGTCACCACCCTGTTCTGGAGGCTAAGAGGATAAAATGAGCATTGCTGAAGCAAGCCAACTGAATATGTGGTGAAAGAACAGCCCAGCACTCACCTGCTGGAAGAGAACCAGCTCTGGATAGATTTTCTCAGCGATGTACCCACTGCGAAGCAGGAGGCAACTCAAAACCCACCAGTGCATAGAATGATGTGTGAAACTTATTCTTTTTTATTTTATATCCTTGTTTAAAAAAATATGAGATATCCAGCCAAGGAGCAGGAAAATCACTAATTCACAGTAGCACAAAGATAGCAAATAAAAAACAATGAGGAATTGATGAGTTTGTCAATAGTCTATTACTTGGGGATATTTTGTACAATTGATTCAGCAAAAATATACCACAAATTTCCAAAGCATCTTTCTTCTCTGTTTTCAAGCATCTTCCCTTTTTCCCTATTTTATCCTAAAATTCAATACCTTTGTAGAGTGGATGTTTAGTTTCCTTCTCTCCCTTTAATCCTATCCCTAAAAAAGGTAAAATACAAAGTGATACTGGGTTATGATATGAGGAAGAGGAAGGGACAACAAGAGCAAGAAGGAGAGTGATTGAGAAAGGAAGAAATGGGAGTTTTGAACTTTTGACCAGTCATAGTTCTAAGGAGGTACTTGAAAATGAACAGAGAAGGAATTTTGCAAATGTACTCAGGAATAACTGGCGTTAAACACAGAGATAAGGTTGAGAGATGTAATTGGATGAATGAAAGACAAAAGTCTGGTGGGCAAGTGGAAGTTTTGTATGTCAAGGTAAAACAGGAAAATTTATATGGAGCCTGGTAAGTTTTCTTGAGAACAGCCAACAGATTTTACAGTTCAAAGAGGCTGCATTTAAGTTATTCATTTGCTCTCCAATGATGTAATATCTCCACGTTTCCTTGTGTCTGGGAAGTAAATACTGAAGTGGAAAATGTTGGTATGAATGAAGTAACCATAACTGGTGTTATTCCTACTCCTGAAGTTAGATAGTACATCCCTATTTGTAGCATCTGCAATACCTTGATGCAATCTACCATAGTGAAAGCAAAAGCAGAAGGGAAAATAAATCTGTAATACCTGCTGTGAGTTACTGGAATGGAAAGAAAACCCTCTTCATCTGCTTCTCTCCTGAAGTGCGTGCGTCTCCTCATTCATGTAACAGATGACTCTGTGTTGTGCTCTCACCTCACCAGAAGCACAGGCTCCTCCAGGCAGCAGGAAATGATTTTTGCAGCCCTCACTAAGTACTGGCAGATCCTTTGTCAAACACCACAGGAAAAGAATGTCGTTTCTGTAAAGGATACACACACAATGCATTCCCCCCTTTATTTGATTTATTTATTTGTTTTTAACTCTGAAAATGGAAAGTGGTGTAACTCGAGGGAAACCCCAGTTCAGTTTGCTGCAACCCTGTTTATCCGCACCTCAGGATGAAACACAGAGGTGGAAATGCACAAAATGGACAATGCTTCCTTCATTAAGAAAGAATAAGCTCTGCCTTCAGTCAGTGAGGTTTTCCTGACAAATTTTCACTCAAAATATTGACATCTTTTGTGAAATACGTAACTGGTAATCCACTAAAATTAAAGACATCCTGCTGAAATTCAGTATTTAAAAATAGAATAAAAAGAAATGCTGAATATCCAAGCAGACTTTTGTGGAGGAGTATATGATAGTCTGTGAACTCAGGCTTCATTATTTCAGAAAAAAATTATGTCTAAAACTAGGTCTACAAGTAGCTGAATCAATTTTGGGAAACATTTTTCTTTCACTCAAAATGCTTAATTTTTAAAAACTAATAGATACAGCCGTAATGTAAATGCCTCTGAATAAATTATAATGTGAGTAAAATTGTCAAATGTTCTTTAAAGATTTGAGTATCTATTTATTATTGACTCTCAAGTAGTATATAAGATAATCTTCAAGAAAAGGACAAAAAGAAAATGCACTCTCTGCTCAGTTTTACAACTGTTGCGGAATGAGTGAAACTCATTAGGCAAACAGGGATTTTTTAAACTGCTAATTAATTTACCGTCTGACACACCTTCATTAAGAAAGTAGTAGAGGACAGAGAATGTGTATAGTAAGGAACAGTTCACAATTAATTTGATTACATATGTAAAGTTTTTGTTCATAATTTCAAGATACAAAAATGAATCTCTCTACTTTTGGGTATATTTCTTGCTAGCTGCATCCCCCCTCAAGAGTGCAAATGTTTACAAATGTTTCCATACTATTTAAAGCAGTGTCATGTGGAGACATTCATGTGAACTGTGAACAAAACAGCAGCAGTTTTGCTGTGTTAGTGCAGGGTTAATTAGTGCATGCAGAGCATTGTGCCAATGCGGGTAATGTCTTTGTACAGCTCCCATGCTCGAAGGAGTGTAGTCAGACTCTACTTGGGTTCTCCACACAAAACTGCACTTTTTTAGTGCTTATCCTGCCCAAAGAAATCAATCAGATTGAGCTGGATAAACTGTGGTGTCATGTATAAGATTTATGTGCTACTTCTATTGTATTCACAAAAGCTGAAAATCTGCACCTAGTTCCTTAGAGAATGCTTGGGGAAGAGCAAGATAATAATAATAATAATAATAATAATAATAATAATAATAATAATAATAATAATAATAATAATAATAATAGTAATAATATAGAATGCAAGAATATCAAAGCAAGCATGAAATGACTTTACTTGCTTAATACAGAGCAGACACTGCTGAAGGTAGACGTGATAAGTTATCTACTATGCTAACAGATGGTGCAAAAAAAAGAAATTAATCAACTGATTTTTATGTCCACCAGACAAAAGATAGGAATTAATTGAATTAAAAGGCAGCCAGGGTCACAAGATATTAAGAAGTAGTAGAAAAGGAGAAGTTACAGATTTTAACATATTATAAAAAGAAGCCCTCAACTTGTCATCTCTGGACAAGATGACAAAATATTAGTGGGGCTGGCTAAAAAATTTACATCATTATACTGAAGCAAAACAAGATAAAAGGAAATATGCATGTTTATTGAAACTGTACAGAACACCTGAAGATGAGGAGTGAAACTCTTACTTCAATAAATAAACAGAAATACTGTCAAGTTCAAATACGATCTATCTTAACATAAATAACTGTATAAAAGACATTAGTTCTGTGCTGCATACTCTCCTCTGGTAGCCTCAACTAGTAAACTTGATGATGTTCTCGGTGTTTTAAAATGAGAAAGATTGACAGCAAGATAGGGAGGAACAGCCATAAACAGTAACAAACAGATAAGTTTTAGCATTTCTACAATTATTCCCTTTTTGATTAGCTACCCTTAATGTTCTTCCATTTCACAAGCACATTTATAACTCACTGTCTTGCGTATAGCAGAGAATTTAAAAGAGTACACACACGAAAACCTACAAATATGCTGCCTGCATTGCTATTGCCAAAAGCCTACGTGAGTTAGAAGTCTTTTGTTTGTACATGTAGTGATAGATTGTTAGATTTCTGGTGGCTCACTTATTTTTGTATACAGATGTACACTAAAATAGCATGAATAATGATGTGATTTAAATACTTATATAAAGGACCAACCCTCAGAAAAATTTTAAAAGCTAAGATCTACTGTATCTGTGTCCATTGTTATCAGAGGAATAAGGACTTAATGCAGCAGAATAACTAGTCAAAAGTGACCTTCATTCCATCCCAGTGCAGGTGAAAAATGTACAAGGATTTTGTTCTTCTTAGATAGCAAATGAAAAGAACAAACTAGTGTTCCAAAGTAGTACATTTCATGCAAATATTTTATTCATTTTGTAGGGACATTTAATTCATAGAATCCCAGACTGTCTTGTGTTTGAAGGGCCCTAAAGGATCATCTAGTTCCAATCCCACTGCCGTGGGCAGGGCTGCCATCCCCTCAGATCAAGCTGCCCAGGGCCCCAAGCAACCTGGCCTTGAGCATATCTCAAGAACCTCTCCAGCCAACTTGTGCCAGTGTCTCATCATCCTCTGAGTGAAGAACTTCCACCTAACCTCTAACCTAAAACTCCTATATTTTAGTTTAAAGTTTTTCCCCTTGTACTACTTCTGTCAGATCATGTAAAAAGATACTTCCCTTCCTGCTTATAGGCTCCCCTCAAGTTACCAAAATCTGTCTTGTGAACACTTGAATCATTTCCTATACTTAATGATACACCATGTTTAATTTCCTTCTGTAAGTAAATTTCCAAGAAGCAAGTTGCTGAAACTGTGATGAAATGCTATCTTTGTGCACTTTAAAGATATGAATACTTGAGCTGATATGAATACTGAAATCAACTCGAGTGAGAACTGAAAATTGGATCTTAACTTCAAATTTGGACACAAGGACTGACAAGATTGCCTTTTCTCATTAATAGATCACATTCTTTGTCTTTTCTTTTAAAATGCATTCTTATTTCCCATTTTACTTTGACATAGCCCTTCACTTTATCATTCCTATGTTTAATTTCTAACCATTTCTCTTTCCTCAGTGTTTTGTTTCATTTTCTTATTCTTCCTTCATTACTACAATTCTCATTTCAAAAGAATACTCCATTTTATACTTATGGCATTATGTAAACTAGACCTATAATCGGGATACCAGGCTCTAAATACAACATGGAAATCCCTGATAAGGCAGAGTAGAATGAACATTTGTATTGCATTAATGTCTTCTGTATTATAATAAGAAAAATATTATGCTAGTGAGTACAATCCACAGTATTTTGGTTATACACTCTACTGGTCACTAATCCAATGTGAAGGTCATACACAAATCAACTATTAGCTTTTTCTGTTCCTTTCTGTACTGGATTGATAACCCAGTTTCTGATCTAACCTTTTACTTCCTTATTCAGTTGATATTGTAATTGAAGGTTTTTTTAAAGGAATAAAATGAATGGAGAAGAGAAGAGAAGAGAAGAGAAGAGAAGAGAAGAGAAGAGAAGAGAAGA
>VXAB01013880.1:58918-133490 GCA_013399175.1 Odontophorus gujanensis
AAAAAAGGAAAAAAAAAGAGAAGAGAAGAAAAGAAAAGAGAAGAGAAGAGAAGAGAAGAGAAGAGAAGAGAAGAGAAGAGGAGAATACTAATAAAAATCTTTTCTTCTGTGTCTGTGTAGTCTTATATATTGCAAGGTATTTCCCATTCCACATATTACTGTTATTTAAGATATTAAAATCTACTGTATCATTTTTCAAGAGTTCATTTTTGAAAATTAAAAAGAACAAATAACAATGAATTTCAGCTATACAGCTGTCAATGGGACATATGTATTCCATGAAACCAGGAATAGTAACACTTACAGAACCTGTGATCATCTTTAATTTGGAAGGCTGTCTGAAATTAAACACATTATAGCTAGAATTCTGACCTAGATTTATCATGCTGAAATGATTGTGTTCACTGCTTCCCCTTAAAGTATAAACCTTTCTGGATATTTTCCACTATGAAAACATTTTTTGAGAAAAATGTTGTGTTTGAGCAATAGCTATGGAGCCTGACAGATACAATCTTTTAGTAAAATTCTATTTTATTTGATATTGGTCCAATCCTGTCCAATATTTGATAATAATGGGTGCCCAGCTCTTCTCAAAAAAATGGTAATAGGTTGCTCCCAAAGAATTAACATTTATGTCCAACTGTACCAACACTATGAATAATTAATTATTAAAATAGCATCAAAAATCATGTTCAAAATTTTACTTCTATCCATTGCTTCGAAAATGATTTAGCACTTATAGCAATGTTCCTTATCAAGCTCTTATTTTTACTTTAGAGAGGGTGGTTTAGAGAGGTGACACCTACTCAGAGAAGGTGTTGAACTTAACTGGTTTTTTATGTGCTAAATTACTTTGGACCCATTAACGGTATAAAAAAACTGGTATATGACACTTCAGTTCTGTTATATGTATGATTAATACAGATATAACATCAGATGTAGGGCCACCAAGTTTACAGAACAGAGTATATAACTTGATCTCAAAGCCATGTAAGCATGTAACATACATTCTGGAGTCTGAAGTTTCAGAAAATAAATAATAGGTAATGTGTTCAACAAAGATCCTGCCAGGATGGGCAGGAAGGCCATCTACTATGCTTTGTCTAGGTCAACTAGATAAACATGACACATTAGATTTCTTCCATCTGTACTTCAGTAAAGTACAATGTCATATGAAACTGTAACAGTGGTTAGGAAGATGGGAATTAACACAAGAACTCTGAGCTGAGTGAAAAATTGGCTAGCAGAGAGGCATTGAAAAGGAAAAATCAAGTCTAATGGGAGGTAACAAATGGTTGGCCTTGGATCAATCTTATAAATTTTTTGTATAAATAACCTTGGCTTTAAAAAAAATGTATTAATATGAAAAGCTAAAAGGCATTGTCAATACTAAAGAAGATCATGGTATTTCACAAAAAGAACTCTATGGCCCTGAGGATTGAAATAAGTGTAATTAAATTAATTTAAACTTATAATAAAAAAATGAAGGTCACTGGGGACTATGAACAAGAGTTTTTACTATTGACTAGGAACTCATCAGTAAAAACAGACTGTGAAAAGAGAGACACAGGTGTACACACTGATCAGAGGATGACTATAAGCTAGAAAAGGATGGAAAATCTCAAATGCCATCCTGCAGTACATTGGTCAAGCTGTTTCCAGTTGAGAAAGAAAAGTATTGATTCCACTACATTCACCATTGATTAGATGTAATTTGTAATAGTGTGTACAGTTCTGGTTATGTATATTTTAAAAACATATTAAATTGGAATAAACATGGACAAGGATCACTAGGACAGTGTAGGTAGCGGAGACCTTAACAGAGACAAGAACTCACCTTGTAAACCAAAGGTATGTGATTGGTGCTTGTACATGAATCAGGATAAAGACACGAGAAAAGAGTTAGATAAACTTAAGGGCAGTGTTTACCCAGTAATAAAAGGTCATGAACTGTCTGCTAGTGTAGTAAGCCTAGACACAGAAAAGAGAGATTCTGAAACTGTAAGGTACCAAAAATATGTAACTACTATTAATATACTGGTTCAAATATTCATGAAAATATGTGACACAGGACCTATAATATCATAGAACTGGATTTAAAGACTGAGAAACAATCTGCAGAGAGGGAGAGAGAGAGAAAGCTGGTATGAGAAGTTCAGGCCACCTTCTAAACAATGTTGGGGTTGTCTGAGCTGTTCAAAGGCTGTCATGGTGGACTATAGTCTCTGAGAATATACAGAAGTCTTCAGGAGGTTCACCATATTACAAGACTATGGCAATTGCAGTCCTGCAGACCTCACTGCCATCTACAGAAGTCTTTCAGAAGGCTTTAAATTAGGATATACATTCATCTATCTGCATGTATGTTTATTTAAAGTAGGAAAAATTAATTCATTCAAAGTTTGTTCATGAAGAGAAGGGAGAGATCGTAAGTTTTTGCACTGCCTTAATTATATTTTAACTCGTGCAAATTAAAGCAAAGTATTTTGTATGTCATTCATGGAGAAAATCTTATCCACAAGGTTTCTCGATTTATGATGGATTCTTGCACATATTCAAATTCATCATAATTTTCTTAGTTTGAGGTTCTTATTTTTATGGAGTACATTCATAATTAACGTTTCAGCAGAGGGGCACCAGTTGGCACACTACAATAGTGTTACAACTAAGCAGGATTTAAGAATAAATGAAGATATTTTTGAGTGGAAATAGCTCTTTATTCCTTCCAAAATAATATTTGTTTTATCTCAAAGCTACATTGCATGGATATAATTAAGCTTCCATCACACAAAAAATAAATTGAAATAAAATAAAAATAAGATTTACTTTTCAGAGTTAGAAGCACTTGCAAAGTAGTAAATGGAGAAATAGGTACAAAAAGGTTTGAAAAATATAAGTAATATGTTTGAAAAATATAAGTAATATGTAGTTGCACTGGGTTTGGAGTCAGACTGCTAAAATTATACCTTGGAGTGGGCAAATAAGATTAATAAGGCTCACACATAACCACATTCCTCACTGGAATTCAGATTCAAGAAAAATGTACTGTCAACACCATACATATTTCCTGGCTGTCCTCTTTTCTACCATCAACCTCCAAGTTTAAAATGAAACAAAATAAAACAAAAGCCGTTCAAGGTGATAGAACACAATCTTGACTTTTGTTCTTAACTATAGATGACATTGGTTGAGAAATTTGTTTGGAAAAGCACAGCTGTCCCCCAGTAGGCACTATGCAACTTTCCTACTTATCTGACAACCAGTATGACATTTGTTTAACCCTCATGTATAATATGTACTAAATTTTAGTTAAGGAATGACACAAAAGCCCAGGGATGTTCTGAAATCCCCATTCTCAGAGACACTGAAAATATAACTGGACAAGAACGTGAGTTACCTTACCTAGGCATCTTCCTTGAGCAAAAAGTTGGAGTAAGTGAACTCCAGTGGTCTCTCCTGGTGCCAATTATTTTGTGGCTCCAGTGCAATCAACAGAAAATGAACTTTTAGATTTGAAGATAAATAATTATGAATATTTTTTAGGCGAGACATATTTGAATTTCTTACCTCGCAAAATTTTATCCATGTATCATAAATATTACAGTGGAAAACACTGTCTGGATACTAGCTTATCACCGTTGGAAGCTGAAAGATTATAATAATCCTCTACCAGACCATTGCCAGGAAGGTCAAGTAGCTAAACATTTCTCTCACCTCAACTTTAGAAAAGGCTTGACCGAAACAGATAGTATAAACTGTCAAAGGGAGTTTTCTAACATCCTCTAAAGAGTGAACTTATTCTATAACACTAAAATGAAGACGTTACAAATAAAACAGTGTGTCTTCCACAGCAATCTCCTCTCTGTTCTCATATCCAAAAATCAATCACTGCTTCTTGGAAAGTGTTTTTACCAACGATATAAGTCGAGTGGGAAAAAAAATAAAAATCAAATCAAATGAAGACAATAAAATAAAACAGAATAAAATAGCTGATTAGGAATGGGGAAGGGAAAGGAAATTTCACCAAACAAAATTGTAGTTTCTGATATGAGGCACTTTTCTTAGGTGTGCTTGGTGACAATAAAATGTACTCAAGCCACAATCAGAATTAAAACACTGCTCTATTATATTATTTAAGTTTATTTAAATAGCTATCAACCTCTATAAAACAGTATATTGATATGCTTCTAAGTGTTAAACATAATGATTCTCTGAAATTAAGAAGCCAGAAGATATAAAACAAGCCTTAGGATTGCTGGAGTTATGACAGTGTTATTACTGTTGGCAGATCACTTTTCTTTCTAAACTGCAGCTTGTACCAACTGGAACTGAAGCATCCCTACAGTAATCTCTGCTTGGGTATTGCACAGACACTAGCAAATGATGGAAATTTATCAGGAAACATCTCAGGTCCCTGCTGAATCAGATCTCTGTATCTCTGTAGGACCTTCACATTACTGTTGATCACCTGGTGAATTGTAAGGTCTAAATCCTGGTCATTTGAGGTCTAAAAAAAAAGTCACTGGTATTCTTGTGTCAATCTTTGGCATCTAGGTCAAGCTGAAACTGTGATAATTACACTATGATATATACCTTTTTAATGGCTATTTCTAAATTTCTCTGTATTTGTTCACAATCAGCCAGTTTGTATTCAGTTCAGCATTTGCAGCAAGGCATTTTCACTTCATCAGAAATAAGGCTTATTCTAACAAAAATATATTAATTTATTCCTGGATATGAAAGGATATAAATACATCTATTTATCTGTGTTTTAGCTGAATTTATCATAAGTGCTTATATTATTTGCTATTGTACTATTGCAGCATCTTACAACACTAAGGCTCTTGCAGTTATTTTTTGTAACTGTACAATTTTATTCTCTTAACTCTGCATTAACCTGACTGACAGATACTAGAAAGATAGATAAAATGACACAACAGTGACAAACTCCACAGTCTAACTCAATTCTGATCTACTGCAAGTGTATATCCTCCATAAAAGCACATCAACGTGTGGTGTGATACATCTTGGAATCATAGAATCATTTAGATTGGAAAGACCTCCAGGATCACCGAATCCTACCTCAGCCCATCACCACCATACCCACTGTCCATGTCCCTCCGTGCCACATCTCCGTGGTTCTTGAACACCTCTAGGGACAACGACTCCATCACCTCCATGGGCAGCCTGTGCTAGTGCATGTCCATTCTTTCTGAAGAATTTTTCTTAACACCCAACATGAACTTCTCCCTGGCACAACTTGAAGGCAATACCTTTTGTCCCGTCACTGCTGAGAGAGATGGCTAACCTCCACCTCACTACAACCTTCTCAGGGATTTGTTCATAAATGAGCCAATTAGCATCAGCATTGTGATGCAGTACTACTTCTAATGAGGTGTTGAAATGCAGATTCAGGAGAACTCTCGGTAGGTGACCTCTCTGCATCACCATTTGAATAATAGAATAGTTACATTTGGAAGGGACCTTTAAAGGCCATTTAGTCCGGCTCTCCTGTAATGAACAGGAACAGCTACTGCTCAGTCAGGTTGCTCGAAGCCCCACCCAGCCTGACCTTGAATGCTTCCAAGAACGGGGAAAACCTAGCACAAAGTTCAAGTCACAGCAAGGTGAGTTCTTTACCCACTGTACAGCTGCTTTCATGCACCTTGTTTGGATGTTAATCCAGACAACCAGTGTGAATTTTGCTGCAGTCTTGGAATCTCTTTGTCTCCATAACAGCTGTGCCCTTTTTTTTTTTTTCCATTTCTTTATGCCTGAAAGACACTGACATAATTTACTCGTGAGGTTTATGTACATATCCAGTTAGACAAGTAAGCAAATATTGGACAGCACAGTTATCCATTTAACAACCAATATAATTACTCTCTGTTTGCTGGTGCATAGAAGCAGGAGTCTCTTGGAACTCTCTCAAGGCACACATATTTTAAAGTAACAGAAAATAACTTGTCAGAGCCTCTTCCTCTCTAGAGCAGTCCTCAGTGAGATTCAAAAATTGAAGAAATGAGATCTCACTCACCAGGTGGGTTTTTGCAGGCTGTGATGTTGGTTCTTATAGTTCTAAAAAGGAAGTGATAAGCCTTCTGTATTGAATGCGAGTGCTCTACAGTGAGGATAGACTACTGAAAAGAGAAATCCCCACAGTGAGGGATTTGCGAGATTTGACAGAAAATCTGCATCACAATACTGTGCTATTTCCCACAGGGAAGGAACCCAGAGAGTTTCCCAAGAGAAGGGCACTATTCCACCATACAAGTGACAGACAGGAGACAAATCGGATACCATCACAGGCAGATATCTTTACTGTATTCCTTGACACGGGAAAATTTGAAAGGTCTAAGACACCAGCTTCTGCTCCACTGCATTACGTAGAATAAAACTGCAAGTTAGAGGGATCTTGGATAAAACCACAGGGTGAACAGAGCTCACATGTTTTCAGAGCTTTTTCACAGTTTGCCAGACTTCTGGGCTTAGCACAAGTGAAAAATAAAGCCATCACAAAAGGCCATATTTTGGGACTTATAAATGGAAGCCAAGATATTTTAACTATTCAATTAACTGTAGCTATGGGATTTGCCTGGAGAGCACTTTATTTCTTAATCTATGCTGCCCTTCTCTCACCTCTGAATAACTTTTTACTCTCTTCCTTTCATCTGTCAGTGACTTAAGAGAGGAGCACATGACTGTGAGCTGCAGGACCACCTCTGTCGCCTGTAAACGCTGTGACGCGTGGTGAGAGCATTAGAGATTCAGAAGTAAATTGCAGAGCTGGTTCAGAGAACAGTGAAGCATTTAGTTGCAACTCAGTTGGGTGGAAAAAAAGTAGTCACACTCCAAAAGAGACAGAGAGCTTTCTCTGCTTGAAATTACTGAATAATTTATTTGAAACACAAATCGGTCTATTAGAATGAAGGTGATGGTCTTCAGACAGAGGTCATGAAGTAAAGTACGAGTCCAACAGCCACCCTTTTCCCCTTCCAGTGGCTTTCAAAATACTTGATTCTCTTAAAAGAGAAGCCAGTCACAATCAATCATTTTTATATCACCTTCATTGTAGATTATTCCTACTCAGTTTAACTGGATTTGAAAGGAACTATCACATAGAAGCTACAAGTCATGCAAAATGTCTCTTAAATAATGAAGCCGAAATGAGAATGTATCACAGAAGTTCATTGAAACCTCAATTTCCTTCAAATATTTTGCAAAAAGCACGTTTTTATAGTACACATTTTGCTTTACTACGTACACAGTCTCCTGACAGCTCAGAGCAATGCAACTCAAGTGCAGCAGATCACATGCAGCTATAAAGTAAGCAATTATCTTCCAACACACTCATTGTAGATCATTTGCAAAGACAGTTTATGCAGGGAGCCATTAACCCTCCGTGACAGCACACTCCTTGCCTCCCCACCCAGCCTGGCTTTTATTCTCACAGCCTAGTGCTTTCAGTGAGGTGCAAGAACCTTGTCCTTGGGACTTACAGCAATCAAGGTTTCACCAAAGACAGTTAACAATCACCATATTGTCTCAAACGGAGTGTTCAGAGATGCTGTAACAGACACCTGGTTCAACAGATCCAATTTTAAGTTGTACAACTATGACTAGGTTTGACTATGTATGTCAGTCATCTCAACCCATAAATAGCAAACAGCCTAAGAACCCCTTTGGGAGCCCTCCTTGCAAGCAGCTGGCTGCACACCAGAACGTTCCTAGGTAGGGACATCTCTCAAGGTTGCTTTGCACAGAGATTCACCCAGGACTTGGTGACGTCTTGCCAACAGACCCTCAATAAGCCGTGTATTGTTTTTAAGCCATAGCAGATTTGCCAAGATTTGATCTCAGATTCATTACGCGCTCCCTACTCTCTGTGTAGCAAATAGTCAAGGATATCTCATCATTTTGAATCTCGTTAAGTTTTTGCCATCAGTGTTGAAATTACCATCTTATTTCTCAAAGCAGGATCTAAACACCTGGTTCAGCCAAGCGCTGGTGGCAATAAACAGCTCTCTCCATTCTCTCTTAGGCAAATAATGCTATGTCTCTGTCCTCTCGTGCTCTTCCCTACTTTTTTTAACAACCAGCTATCCTTTCCTCCTGAGGGAACCCTTCTATGGAGAGCAAATCTCACTCACAACACAGGAATAATACCTAAAATACATTTCAGTAGCATGTGCTTTCTTCATCACTATTTTTGATAGCTACCCAAACAGCTCCAGATTGCAGAATTACCACGCCAGATTCCTTGGCACCAGCCGACAGAGGCTTAAAATGCTTAATCCGCTGCTTGTCTGTGGTAAGCTTTTGTTATTAGCCTTGGGAAGGATCCTTATCTGTCAGCAATCTGATTTAGCTCTCTTCCCAACTTGTTTGGGTGTTTTTCACCTTGTGGGAAACAATTGGTTTAAGTTGTTAAGCTTCTTTTATGCAGGGCTAATAAGGGTTTGGATGTCTAGTTTTTGCTTTTGAAAAAATCTGCTGTGGATCAACGTGATCTGGTTCTTCTCTGATGTGCCAAGTCCTCTGTCAGAGCAGGAATTATACTTGCACCACATTTTTCATGGAGTAAGGATAAAATCCTACATCTATTTTTGCTTGTTTGTTTTTGTTATTGTCATACTTTTTTTTTTTCTTGGCAAGGAGCATATCATTTTCAATGGTTTTCAGAAAACATGGTCCAAAAACTGTGAAAAAGCAAATAGAATAGAAGCATTCTGATGTTCACACAGAGAGAAATATGAATTCTGCTTGACTCTCTTTAGCCTGGAATTTCAGGTTAACTCTTTGCAGCAACACAAGCCAGACTTGCACATATTCAGAAATTTTCAAAGCATTACAGAGGATTAGTTCATGCAAATTTCTGACAAGGCCATGCTAATAACTCTGAGAAAAGAACATACTAGCTTCAGTTAAACAAATATTTGAGGCATTTCATAAAGCCATTTAACCAGTCTGAAACATAGTAAACATGATCTGTGCATTAAATAAAAACTATCGTATGGTAAATGTTATCCATGACAGACTTCCACATCTTGCTGGTATTGTGTATAATCAAATATACACCTTTCAAACTGCATCTACTGTCCTTTAGAGGAAATTCACACATATTCCCTTCTGAGCCACTTACACGTGTGACCATAAATGTAGTATGTGACCCTTCTCCCTCCTGAAGTTTGGAGAAAATTATAATATTTCGTGTTTTCCCAAACCTAATGGCAAATGAGCAATATGGCACAGATCTGCAGTTATCAGAGGATCGGTCCTCAACTTGGAGCAAAACATTTCCAAATTCTGTCCCTCTCAGCCAGCGTATCTCATCCTAGTTCAGGGAGCTGCTCTGGTATTATAGTTGTCTCTCAATTGTGCCTCTGTAAGTTTGCACCTTAACTGACAGCTGGTAGAGGATGACTTATCTGAACTGCTAGGAGCTGTCTCTCAAGAAAACTTTTTCATGCAAAAGTTACTGAGCATTCACAGTAATTGTGACGGCTTCTTTTGGTTTTTTAGATATTCCTGGTTGAGTTGAGATGTCCTTATTTTGTACAGGTGGTGATAGTTATAGTAGCCCTAATAATAGCTTTCTTCCTTACCTCTGCTTCTCTTCTGCATTATCCTCTACATAGCCAGACTTCGGTACTTCAAGAAATGCAAGGACACCTGCTAAGAATATCCTCTTTTAAAGATCCCAAGTGTGGTCATCTACAGAAAATACGTTCACCAAGTTTTACAGCTGAAAGTGATATAACTCCCTTTGAAGAGATCTGCATTTTGTTTCATGTTGCTAGTTCTCAGCAAGCAATTTGATTTTCTTGCAGAAATAGCCATTTTAAAGATTTCTTGCTCTTTGATACTATTATGAACTTATTAATTAGTCTGCTCTTGAGTCAATTTTCAGCAGTTGTAAACTGGATCAAGACCAGTGGGATTAAACAACTAGGTAAATATTGAGTGTATGGGGGCAGATTTTAATGCATGTACTTGTTCTGTTATTCCAAAGAAAACTTTCTTAGACTTCAATAGTCTCTTCGTGGGTTAAGGTGCTACTTGATGAAACTTGGATGATCAATACTGGATCAGTTACTGTCAGCTAATGCATTATGAGACGGGAATTATTCATGTGTATTTCTAAACAAAGTGTGTAAACAGGGAATTATTGATGACAAACAGGAATTTCCACAGTGGATCAAAGTCGAAGGCCTTTCAGCCTGGTATTTCCCCTTTGCTGATGAACAGAACCAGCGGTTTCAGAAATCCACAAAATCATGGGTGGGCAGGACCATAAGCATTCTCAAGAGATTATTTCATTCATGAGAGATTGTTTCCTTTTCAAATTAAATCTCATTCTCGTCACTGAGAGATATTTAAAACTTCAAATGTGAGACAATATTCTGTACAGATTAATGGGCACATCTGTTATACCAGCATGCTCTGGAATCCTTGGTTCTTTAACTTTGGCTAGACTTGCTTCGATGACCTCACCTTTCTACTGCAATCGTAAAGTATCCATTGACTTATTTAGCTGGTCTTTGGTATAGATATCTGCGGTAGCTTTGTTCTTTACCCATTAAGCATGTTCATTAATCAACATTTCTTATTTGAAATAACAAAATATTTTATCCTGAAACTTTATGGTTATGGTTTCCTAGCAACAGAATTTCTTCTTAGGAAGCCACTTGTCTTTCAAAGGGTCCATGCCTGGGACATATTTGACAGCACTTTTCAAAGGAAAAAGTCATCAACTGATTTCTTAATATGATTTAGATAATATTTTTTTTCAGAGTGAACGACAGTATCAAATGTTACAATTTTAAATCATTATTAAAAACAGATCACAAGAAGTAAACTCATTCTCCATAAAAATAGCAGCTAATTATTATTAATGCTTATTATGTGTTGCTGTCACACACCAGAATATCAATGGGCAGAGTGCTGGAAAACTAGAAAAAGCAAATACTTCTCCCATGCACTTTACAGATATTCAAGGTTTCTTTCAATCTTTCTAAAGTACAAAGAAGAACAGATTCTGGTTCACGTGAAGGAAATGTACTTGTTTACCAGGTCTCTTAAGAGAAAAAATTATTCTTAAGAATATTTCTAATGCATTTAATATGAATAAAATGTATTTTATTGTACTTATTGAACAGATACTCATAATTATTCTAAGTGATTGTTGTTTTATCTGAAGAAGAGGCTGAGGGAAGACCACACATCTATCTAAGACTATCTGAAAGGAGATTGCTGTGAGGAGGTAGGTTCATCTCTTTCAACTGGTGGCAAGAGATGGGACATGAGAGAACAGGAGAGGTTTAAACTGAATGTTAGAAGAATTTCATCACAGAGAAAACGGTCAAACATTGATATGTGCTGCCTGGGAAAGCGGAGTTCCCATGATTGGGAGTGTTTAAGAGAAGTGTGGATGTGACGCTAAGTGTCATGGTCTAGTGAGGGAACTAAGGAGGTCAACTGTGATGGTTGGACTTGAATGTTTTTTCTACTTGAATGCTTTTATCACTTGTAAAATTGTTTATAGTTTTTAAAGTGATTTACTAACCATTATTTAACCAAGTTTTTAAAGTGATTTACTGACTATTATTTAACAATTTGCTGTGGTTCCATAGGAGAGCAGCTCACCTGGGTATGAGTTCACTTTCAGCATCCCAAACTCCTATGCAAATTTTCTGGACAGCCACTCTGTGAGAAGGAAAATGCATGCAAAAGATCAGGTTTAGAAGCATTTTATTTGAAGGAGTCCAGATCCATATGGGGTCCAAAGATCAGAAAGAGAGAACCAAGGTAAGATTATGCCAAGCTATGATTTTAGCTGTGGAACAGCAAACATTCTTGAAGGAGGGGATGGAAATAAATGAGAGGCAGAGGGAGGAAGCCAGGTGAGCCATTGGGCTGAGCAGTCAGAGAAGATGGAGGATATGAAATCTGTTCTTGTGTCAACAGAAAGAGGTGACAGAGCATAAATAAAGCAGGTAATAGATGGGAACTGGATAAAAAGGATTAAAAGAACAGGAACACTGTACCATGAAGGGGAAGGGACAGACAAATAGATGCTGTGAATCAGAACTGGAGTGTTGGTTATGAGCAGTGCAGATGGGAAAATGGATGAACTGAGATGGAAAAAAAAAAAAAAAAAATGCTGCTTTCTGCATTGAGACTCCAGAAAGAGAAAACTGTACGAGTGAAACTGAAGATGACTGTCTAATTTATCTAACAAAATGCCATATCAAAGACAAACGTTTCACCATCTTCACTGACATAAAGGCCTGTTTAGACTGGTGCAGTATTTCTCCTCATTACCTGTTTCAATATCTTGTGCTAACATATAACAGCTAGCAACTAGTGTGCTTGAAATATAAATGCTTCTCAGCTGATATGTTCAGCACATTGGCTTGACATCCAGAGTCTTTACAAAATGAGCAATATCATAGGAAGCCATTTCCATGAGCTACTGCTGCAACTAATTCAAATACTGACATATCTTCGGGGACTTTTTACCATTCTGGTCCTTTCAAATCTGCCAGAAAGGCTGTAGCAGAACAGACAGTATCAATGCTCCCATGAGGAAAACATTCCTGAAATCTAAATAATCCATTGCCAGCACCTCCTGAGAGCCAGGAACATTCAAGAAATTCCCCAAGGAATGCAAAAATCATACAGTATTATTCTGTAATAGAGGAGTGTCAGCAAATACTAAGGAAATCACAATGGGTGATTTTTACTTCTCACAGCAGTGCAGTGTATCGAAATGTATAGAACAGAAAATGTAATCAATACAGACATAGAGACAAATAAGGAAGAATATATAACAGTGTCTACAATCTGGAAATGGAAGAATTGATCTTTCAGTTCAACATGGAATAAGAAAGTTCCAGTCCAACAGCAAATCTCTTCATAAATTAAGAATTTAAGCAGGTATTCTGTGTGTCCTTGTAACACACTGAAGACCTCAGCAGCCTGAAAGAATTTCTTGGCAACTGAATGTTGCTAAGTATTATATTTTTAGTAGGATTTCTACTCAGGATTTTAAAATACCCATATATTTTTGTTCTGTGTTCCTTTATAGGCTTTCCACCTGACATACAATCAGCTTAAGCTTTTTTCATTGAGCTGAGTGGCTGCTAAATGCTTGATAGATGAATGATCATTGCTCGAGTGAATTTTTACCAGACTCATATGAGAAGCAATTTTGACCTCCAGTTCTTCATATGTTCACTTTTCATGTAAATCCTCATCTTGTTGACCCATTTGATCCATTATCACATCACCACCTGTTCAATCATCAGCCTGGTTTGCAGAAATGAAATTTTGATAGGAAGATGTGGGTTGATGTTCCTTATTCTGTGTTGCAGAGTATTTATGCCTCTGCAATACTATTCTATGAACTTCAGAGAAGTACATACTGCTTTGTTGACATACATCTTATTTTTAATATATAAAATAAAAAAGACTTTCTCTATTCTCTTGCAGTGAGAGAAAGCATCTGAAGGGGCATGAATCTATTCTGATATCTAAGGCACAGGTTTAGTTTGTAGAATTACAATTTACCTCTTACACACTATTTCTTCAATTATTCAAATTTTTTCTTTAATATGTATCAATACTTCTTATCCATCATAATACTAGAATTCATTGTCCCTCTGTACCCGTCACTGATGAGGCTGCAACATGAGTACTGTGTTCAGTTTTGGGCCCCCCACTGCAAAACAATGAGGCCCTGGAGTGAGTCTAGATAAGGGCATTGAGGCTGGTGGGGGGTCTGGAGCACAGGCCCTACAAGGAACAACTGAGGGAGCTGGGATTGTTCAGTCTGGAGAAGAGGAGGATCAGGGAAGACCTTATTGCTCTCTATAACTACCTGAAGGGAGGTTGTAGTGAGCTGGGGGTTGGCCTCTTCTCTTGCATAACAAGTGATTGGATGAGAAGGAATGGCTTTAAGTTGCGCCACAGTAAACTCAGACTGGATGTTAGGAAATGCTTCTACTCTGAAAGAGTGGTCAGGCACTGGAATGGGCTGCCCAGGGAGGTGGTGGAGTCACCAACCCTGGAGGCATTTAAGGAACGTGTAGACATTGTGTTGAGGAGCATGGTTTAGTGAAAATGATTGGTGCCGGGTAGATGGTTGGACTGGATGATCTTGTAGGCCTTTTCCAACCTTGGTGATTCTATGATTCTATGAAATCTTGTGAAAGGATGCTAGATAAGTTATCTGATCACAGTTTAGATTTCTACAAAAGTCTGCAGTCATCCAAGAAAATAAAGAAAAGTAGGCATATCTAGGACATGATTTTTTTCTTCATAAAATGGATATCAAAGATAGATTAGATTAATGAGACTCTGAAATTGCTGATTTCTCATCAGTGATGGTTAAGAGCCACTGGGAGACTAGCTAGATTTGGATGTCTGAACAGAAGACAAAAAAAAAAAAATTGCAGGAGCTCAGTCCCCTCTGGTGGGCTTTATTTTGGTAAATCAGTTCAAAACAGAATGAGACCTACATAGAAATTCTATTTGAACTGATTTAATTTTAATTTTTAATTACATTTTAATATATATTTTTTAATTTTCATCTTTTGATTTTTTTAATAAAAATATGTGATTTGCAGGAAACCACATTTAAGTACTGTAATAGCAAATTGTCCAAACACAGTTTGGAAATGAAAGGTCAACCAGAACCATCATATCCAGCCTTACAACACCTGAATCAACAAACTGAGAAAGATCTGTCTTCAAACACACTTCATCCACACTATAGATGGTGACAAGCCACTCTCTAATTACCAACACAGCTATTTAATTATGTGCCAACAGTTTATCTTCAAGAATCCCTCTCATTCTCGTATGCAGAAAGGGAGCCATCTGATTGCACTATAAAATCCTTTCGGAACAGCTCAGATGGTATCACCCTGTCACCAAATATCTCCTTTCTATTCTTCCACATAGATGCTGATGGAATTCCCCTTCTGTCTGCTCCCAGTCTGAAAAAGTGTTTGTTTCTTCTAAAATACCTACCAGAAACCTACTTACTGTGCTGCCAAGATTGAGTAGCAACTAGGTAGTCATTTATTTTTGTTATATTTACACAGCAAAACCACCTGTATGAAAGGCTTGAGGGGCCTTAACAATTTATTAAGATTAAAGTATCATAATGATCTCTACCCAAGACCATTAAATATTTATGTTCAGGAAACACATTAACTGAGATAGGCAGCAATATTAAATAACAATGTGCAAGTGACAAATTAACTCTACCAGTCAAAATATCAAAGTATTTTAAAAGCAATTTCACCACCTTCAGAAACATACTCCTATTATTCAAAATTCTAAATACACTACTAATTAATTTCTTTTTATTAGAGTTACAAGTTCCTATATTATCAGAGAATGAACTAATTCATCCATATGACCTTATCACAGTTAGTTTTCTTCATCCTGATGCTTACTATATTGTTGTGTATTGTGCAGTTTGAGTTCAGTGGGAAACATTTCCACACCAGGATCTTATCTTCTTGTTCCACTGCTCACTGGTAGATTCCTTATTAGGGCCTTCAAACCAATACTTTACTATCTTCTATAGAAATTATGAATGGTCCACAGAAATCTCAAGGAAAAATGAAACTATTTATACCATTTTCTCAAGCAAATCTAATTAAACTGAAAGACTGAGTGTGTAGAGGAAGGGCGGAAGTTTGAAGATATTTCTCTTTTGAGACGCGTTTAAGAGGCAAGGTTTTTAAGATGAGGGAATGGATTTCTATTTAGTTTTTTGTCCTCATTCCTGTGGCAGAGTCCGGGTGCAGGTAACAATTTCCACTGCAATATGCCAGTTAATTGCAATCATAAAATGAGTATCAATGTCCAAAGGGCTCTCATATAGAAAGATATTAGTAGTGCTGGCCTAAATAAAAGCATCTTCCACTTCTGCTTCCAGATTTTGGCTGGATTGTTATTGCCCTCAGAAAGGTCAAGATGGTGCTGCTTTGTATCATGACAATATCAAATATTTGGGGAAAAACTGATAAAAAGGTAAAATATGATAAGAAAGGATAATTCTAATTTACTGTAAAATTTTCTTGGATATAAAAGAAGTGAATTAATATTTCATATAAAGACTAAAAGTCACAAAACCTGGTCTTTCCTCATTCTTTCTAGAATGATAAGGCAACACTTGCAACAAATCCTTTATTCTATCAAACCTTTGCTCCCAGTCTTGACCCTTTGTGCTGTCATCATTCAAGACTCTTACTCACCTCATCTTACCCATTATCATGATGATGGCAACTACATTTTGCGATGTCAGGTTGTTATCTGAACACCCATTTGCCAGAAAGTGGGCTTGGTTTATTGCCCTGTTCAATGGTCACACTAATGTGAATAATTTAATTGGAATTTAGGATGTCTTACACGAGAAATTTCATGCTCTGTCCCAGTTTCCCTACAGTGTTATCTCTAATAAGCAGCTCATGATTCACCTTGGTACAAATCCAAGATAACTTCTGAGATTCTAAGAACACATACCACTAAAAATATCGCAAAAATGCTCATGTGTTTAATCAGGAAAAAAAAAAAAACTACTGTTTGTATGATTTTTTTTTTGTTGTTGTTAGCATTTTTGGTTCCACAATTAAACATTTTTCTTGCTTCAGCAGTTTTCCCTGCTGATCTGTGGGGGCTCACATAGACTTTGCTGCATCAGCAACACCTGGGAGCAGGGGTAAAGCTGTTTTAAACTACTTGGCCTATGGAAAAACAATTTGAGCACTGGAGCTGAAATTGCACTAAATTTTCTCAGCTGTCCATAACCACAGAGATTGACTGTATATGGACTGTGCTTGGGGGAAGGGAGGGAGCAGATATAAAAAATAAAAAGACAAAATAGGCTTCATTAAGTTATCTTACTGATTAGAGTGTGCACATGGCTAGTTTCAAAATGTTACACAAAGCTATACATTTTTTAAACTCTAACAATGCTTTTGCTGTCATTTTTCATTTCCCAGCCTTCACTATACTGATTAGGATCAGGCTAATACCTTTAATTCCCACTGATCAGTAACTTCCTTTAATCATTTTTCATTCTTTTTTCTGTACAGGAGAGTCAAATTTCTCATTCCATGGGCAATCTGTATGAAAAGTTTAATCTCTTCTGGGCAAATGAAAGTCCAGTTCCTTGAATCAAATATGAGAATTCAAGAGGTACCACTAATCCAGGAGACTGAGGGTACATTCTCCTATTGTTGGCAGTAGATCTGCCTCTTGTTCCAGACAGGAGGCTCTAACCCCAAAACCATAATTCTGCACCTTCATGGATGGGGCATCCACAACTTTTCTGGGCAACCTGTTCTTCACCTTGGGGGTAAAGAATTTCCAAATGTAATCAAACCTAAATTTACTCTCTTTTAGTTTAAAGCAATGCCCCTTTTCCTACCACTTTCATATCATGTAAGAAGTTGGTCTACTTCTGTCTTATAAGCTCCCTTAAAATACAAAAAGGCTACAGTAAGGTGTCCTTAGAGCCTTTTCTTCACCAAGATAAACAAGTCTATCTCCCTTTTTTTATAAATGAGACACTCCAGCCCTCAGATCTCTTTGTGGCCTCCTCTGGACCTGCTCCAGCATCTCTGCATCTTTCTTGTATTGGGAGCCCCAGACCCAAACTCAGTTTTCCAGGTGGGTCTCCTGAGGACAGAGTAGAGACAAACAATCACTTACCAGCCCTTCTTGCAACACCTCTTTTGATGCAGCCTAGGTTGAAGTTGGTCTTTTGTGATCCAAACACACACAGTTGTCTTGCATCAAGGTTTTCATCCACCAGAACACTCAAGCCCTTCTTAGCATGGTTGCTCTCAATTAGTTATTCTCCTAGTCTGTACACATCCTGAGGTTACTTCAACACAGATGCTACACACAGTTAAGTTTATCTAAAGTTACAAAAAGTTCAATTTTTGTGAAAATCACTGTTTATGTATTTTTACTGACAGTACAGTTTTGAAGAATAGTTGTTTCTATTTATATGTTTAATCACAATTGTCCCTGGGAGAGTAGACTGGAATTGACTACTTATCTACCTACTAAGAAAGCGATGTTTGAAGAGTTGAGAGGCATCAAATTAAACCAGATGTTGTCAAAACCTAGAAGTGGATGTGATTTTTCCCAAAACAAGTGAGACTTACGAAATTGCTTCTCAAAATACATAGATCGCTTCAAAAGTTGTGCCTCCTATTTATTTCCATGGAAACCACAACAAAGAGCACAATGGCATTATTTGATAGAGCAAATTCTCAGCTACAAAACACTGTTTTTCAACACATTCACTATCATTAGCTGTGCATTTTCATCACTAATGAGCAAGAGCCTGCATGCTGCACTTGTAAAAATCTGCACCAGAGGATGTGACCGCTGTCATCACTGCTGAAACACACCACCCATTGCCTCACTGTGCTCACATCCACTGTCTGGTCTCCATAAACATTCAGCAAGAGTCAGTGAATGTCAGTGAGTGCCACTTTTTTTTCCAAATGGAGGTAATTCAATGACACACCTTTGCTTCATATATACTTCTGTGTCATATGTCATTTTGTCAGGCTGCCCCTCTGCTGACATCTGTCATACAGAAACAGAATTAAATGCAATATTGGCAGAAAGGTTCAATCTCTACTGTCATAGCACCAACACAAAAAAATAGGAGGCATTACTTTTGGAGCAGCCCTCGTATACTTGGTACATGTATATTGGTTCAAGGGAGAAGTCTACTAAGAGCAACTAAACGGACAAATCATATCAGCCTCAAGAAATTCCTTAGCTTAAATACCTAGAGGCTGGAGTAATACTAGCAGAAAATGAAAAAAACATTTTGTTTCCTTTTATCTTCCTTCTCTCTGTGGCAACAATTCAGTGATATACCTGATTATATTTCTTCAGTGGTGACAATTAAATTTGACCTTCTCCTTGCATAAATGCATTGCTTCTCCCTAACTTCCTTTCTAAAAAGAGGATTTTGGTAAATAGTTTCACCGCTAGAATACCTATATTCATTTTCATGCATAACCTAGAGAAGGAAAAGAATACTATCAAACCTTCTACTTGTGTTCTGTGCAAAGTGATCTCCAGCTTGGCATAGCAAGAACAATTTCAGAGCACAACAATTGTTTTGCAATGTAGAATCTACAAGTAAGAAATGTATACACTAGAAAAAGTGCTCTCAAATATATTATCGAAAGAATTACTTAATGTGTAAATGTATCTGAGTAAGAAGAAAAAAACTGATCCATATTGCAAATACACTGAATCCCAGAAGTATATCTTTAAATTTGAGAAAATAGTTCCAGCACTGTAAGAAGAAAAATAAATGAGTGAGAGCTTTATGTACTGAAATAATACACTGTGCTTCCTCAATCAGTGTTAGATTTGAGGCCTGCTTAAGGCCTATAAGAACAGGCTTTATGTCTGGAAAACAATGTAGTTCCACACACACAGCCTTTATCACTGCAGCTCTTCACTCCATGAATAGATGAAGTTCAGCAACACTTAATTTTGAAAGCATATTAAATCAGGTCAAATAAGAATGTTCATCCTCACCTTTGAAGTCCTGACTCCACTGATCTGCATTTACTCACAAGAATTATTGTAGGCTCTTCTGAAGCTTCAGGCAATCTTCAGAAAGGCAAAGCCTGGAAGAAGCAGATGATACTGCAGCCCTCTTCAAGAGAAAGATAGAAGGTATAATAATACCTTCTTTCTGAATGTTTTATGATTATTACTTCTAACATTTCAAAGGTAACTTCTTCCTCACAAAGTGGAATGCTTTGCATTTATACTTCAGTACTGCATGCACACCAATTTTGATGTTTTTAAACAAGACTGAGTTACCCAAGCACGAAATAGCTGAAACAATTTTCTTAACAGCTGAAAAACACTTGGCTAACTCAAAAATAGCTGAACCAATTTTCCTACAGCTTTCCAATGCAGTACACCTTTGGATTAACACTGCACCTGCTAAATTTCTTCCCTTTGCGTGCTTCTTTGCTTTTACTTAGTAACTAGCAAGAACATAAAATAAGGATTAAAGATCCAATCCTGCACATACAGAAGTACATGATTAAAATTACTAATATAATATTGAGTCAATGTTGGCAGAGTCAAATCTAAAAATATTTGTACCATTTCAACTTCATAAGTGCTCTGTATTGACACTACAGCTCATAAATATGGAATAAAATGAAGTCCACTATGTTTTATAAGGCTGTAACTTTTGATAGGGTTCTCACATTACTCTCAGTAACACTCCAGGGCAAATCTAGTTGGCTGAATTTTTCAGAGATTGCTTTCTGAATGTGCTCATGGCTAGTGTTTCACATCAGCTGTGCATGTAAATTGGAAATGTTTTTATAAGAACAAATCATGAGACAAGTGCAAATCAAAATGGGAGACATTTTTGCATACAATCATGCTCTAAAATGAACAAAATTCTCAGAAGTCAAGCAACAGCATTCACCTTTTTTCAGTTCAGGGGAAAGTTTTAATTCACAGTGTGTCAAGCATTTTTCCAATTCATTGCAGCTATCACTTTCACACCTGCCGTAATGGAAATATGTCCCTCTATTTCTTTTTCCCTCTCATCTATAGAGAAGTCTTCTACTCTCTACAGATCCTGTGGTGTAAAGCATGCATAGACTTTTACACTTTAATCAAATTGTCCTGGAGTTTTAAATGCATTATGTATTTATTGAAGTAAGAATATATGGGTTATTAAAATCAGAATGTGTGGATTATTAAGTAAGAATTTAATTTGAAATTCATTGTTTTGCTTTCTCTAAATTCCTCAACAGTTCATCCCAGCTCCTAAGAACAAAAAAGCTAATTTAGCATCATGTCACTAAAGCACATCTGTTGTTCTCAAAGTACAAGGGTAAAAGTGGAAGTCTCTAATCATGCATAGACATGAAAATTACTCTTGACTTCCAGGACTGATCTTTCCTTAGTTCAGCCAAACATAGAATGTCCACCAAACTGGCTTACAAGTTATATGCTTCAGTAAAGTACAAAATAAAACTTCAGACTTTATCCATATAAAAACACATTATCTTCAACACTGAATTTGTCTTGTAAGTTTCATTGCTCTCCCCTGATGTTGCTTTAAGATGCAAAACATTGTGGCACATTTTGTTTTGAAAACCTGTCCTTCCTTTGCAGATCAACTGCGCCTAATCCAAGTGGTCTACTCTAATGTAAACTCCACACTTGTATCCAGTGTTCCTTTGTGCAGGCAATACAGGCCTTATGCTGCCTTGGCTTCTGTAACCATGCTAATTCCAACAGATTCCAAGTTTTGGAAATCTCACAGAGATTTAACAAAAGTTAAGAATTCAACTGATTTTTCTTCAAAATAAAAATGAGAACAAAAATCAAACTATTACAGTGTTTTATATTACAGCTCTTCATAGTTCTCCTGTAATTGATAAATGACCAGCATAGGCATAGATGTATTCTATGTTCTCTTTCAAGAAAAGGTTCGTGCTCATTTCTGCAAAAATATCTCTTGAATACCCAAGACAAGTTAAATTTAATTGTAAACATCACTGTGTTTTAAATCAGAAGGATATGGTGCATTTGCTTAAAATCAGCATTATCACTTTGTGGCTTAAAAGATCCATGATCAATTCCGAGCACTTAAACATTCATGGAATCTATTTGGTACACTACTTTGTGTTTTGTATTTTTTTTAACCCACTCCTATGGGAAAGCTACTCAGCTTTACTAACTAAATTTAATTGCTTTTCTCCATAATCCTGCAAACACCCTTTTTAAGAAACTGAGATTTAATCTCTCCTGCAAGGTCAGGATTTAGGTTTTTTATGCCCAATAGGCTGAAATAAATTTATAATTAGCTTCAACTTGTTAAAATATACTATTTTCAATTTACAAAAAAAAAAAAATCACAGGAAAGCCTTCACCATGTCATTTCACACAATTCCATATCAACTACTTTTATTGGCAGCTCCAGTAAAACAACCATAATCTTCAAAAAAAATAAATAAATAAAAAATCACTGCTTAGGCCAGAACCCTACTTCTCTCAAGCACTGGGTCCATTATACAATCAAGTCATAGATACCTTAATATGTCTGCTGAATTTGTCAGAATTTTCCATAGGAATACTTCGGTTTCAAAGACACAAAAAAACAGGGTATATTGACTGTTTCATGCAATTTTGAGATATTCAACCATAATCTTTATTTAGCATTATTATTTTCCTGTTTTTGAAACTAACAGTGACATCTAATCCAAGAAATGTTCATGTTAAAATCATACTTAATTTTATACTGTGAAAACCTTTGTCTTTTAAACAAAATTTTAAGGCTGCATTTAATGAAATAAGATTGTTCTCAGTTTATTGTCTGTAGCTGAACCCAAAGTCTTAGACCAATGGGACTGGAAAGGATCTGAATTTATCATGCAATTTGTTTCCTTTTTCTAGACAGGATCAATTATAACTATGACATTCCCAACTGATGCTTGTGTAAATTGTTCTAAAGGCAGAGTTGGAGCTTCTACCGTTTCTCAGTAATCTGTTCATTGCTTGTCTTCCTACTGGGAACCTTTAGCTTCTAATTTGAATCGCCCTTTCTGAAATTTAAATCTTTTATAGTCCCTCTGTGCAGACTGTTCTATTAAACATCTATCTACTTACACGAAGACTATCACGATCTTCACTCTCTTCACTCTTCAGACAAAATCCGTTCTGTCTTTCTTCCTTGGTCATGTCTGCAGGCCTCTGATCCCTCTCATAATATGTCTAGCTGGTCCAAATGCTGTGTGAACATTAGTGTTCAAACTGGACACAATCTTTCATCTGAGCTTTGAGTAAAGAATTATGCCACATTTTCTAATGTGTGGCAATATTTCAGTTTTCAAGTCTTTTTAGAACAGGAATGAATCCTCAATCCTTTTTCCTTTCTTGCAGATCTGCTATCGAGAAGTACTACTTCCCAGTCAGTATAAACCTGTTTATACAGCAGATTATTTCTATGTGTAGCACTTTGCTTTTATGAAACAAGATCCGTTTTTATAGAATCATAGAATCATCAAGGTTAGAGGAGACCACTAATGTCATCTAGTCCAACCACCCACCCCCACCATGCACATTAACCATGTCCCTCAGTGCCACATCTCCACATTTCTTGAACAGTTCGAGGGACAATGACTCTGCCGCCTCCCCTGGGAGCCTGTTGCATTGCCAAAATCACTCTAAGCATAACTTTTTCTTAATATCCAATCTTTTTTTGTGTACTATGCCCCAGTTTGCCTATACCATTTTCATTTTCAGGTCTGTCCTGTAACGTACCAAAAGCACTCTGTCATCTGAAAATTTCACTAGCATACCTTCCATTCTGTCATGAAAATTTTTTAATGAAAATACTGTAATGAAGCCAAGGCAGACCCCTGCCACTGCAAAAATAATTTGAACAAAAGTCTAGTTCTTCTTGTGTAGCCTTAGAATTAAAATTTGCTCTCTTCAGGTAGTGAGGGAGAAAAGACAAACTTAGAGTAATCCCAGAATATGCTGGTGGGATTCTCATCAAACAAAAGCCAAATCATTTAAAAGCATCAAGAAGAAGCATAAGATCATCATGTGATATGTTATTTGTTCCATTTTTCTCAGCATTCTGACTGCATAGTAACAGAGCCTGATAACATATATCCCAAAGCAGATCTTGTGTGACAGTGAGTCAGTCAGTGTTATATTCATTACTGGACTGAAATTACTTGAAACAGAACGTGCTTTTGAAGAAAGCAAAAAGAATACAAAAAGGAAATGAATGATTCAGTATATTATCTCCTCAGGCTGTAATATACAAAGCTGGCAGCTTCAGCTTTACAAGCACTTTAATTTCAAGAGACAAAGGTCTCATTTCTATTATTATTTCACTCACTAGAATTTACATTTTAACCAAGCAGGACCCTCTGAGCCAACTGATGTCAGAAGTGACCAATTTATATCCATTAACAAAAAAAGTTTTTAAGTATAACAGTTGAAATTCTGGCCCAGTTCAATTCAGTGGCTGCTTTAGTCTCAATTCCAGCAGAGCGCACACAGAGGATTTGGTACTCTGTGTTACACAATTAGACCAATTAAATTCTGCTCTTCTGCTAACAGCAGTTAATCTTCTAGTGAATGCATAGAGGTAGAGCTACAGAAACACATCTGAGTATACTGCTCATCCATTAACATGCAGTTCATGATTATTTTAAGACCTTTTTCCCTAACAGCTTGGTTCTTATCAGCTTTCTCATATCAGTATCTTTTTTCTCAGAGTATATACAATGATTTAAATAGGACCTCTGGTGGCATAAGTTAAATATGATAGGACAACATTTAGCACGAGTGACAATATCAGAAAGTTTTGCCCCTGATACATGAGAAATAAAAAGGGAGAATGTACAGGAGACCTCTTAGCAATATCAAAACATGTACAAATCTTTGCAATTTTACGGAGCAGGAAGATGCTATCCTGGCTACATATATTAACGTGGGATACATGTAAATATAAAATCCTGCAAGTGGTGAGGGAAGAAATTCTCAGCTTCCAGTGAGAGTTTTTTTTTCTCTTTTTCTGGGAAGAGCATCCTAGTGAGATCATCTCATACTACTAAGTAACGAAGTGGAAGATACTACAGATCAACAGAAACTCTCCATTTTCACATCAGGAATCAACAGCTACATGGTCTCTATCCCATTAGAGAAACTCAATTTAGTGAGCAATACCTTAAAGCTACAAAAGCTTTTGCAGCTTTCCTACCTTTTACGCATACACAATCTTAAGCACTTCTCTAGCTCACACAAAACTATCACCTCATTCTGCATCAGTGATGGGGAACTTCCTATTTCCATTCCAATCTCCTAATATAAATGTGTGACCATCTATTTACATACGTTAAAACACTTCTCCTTCGTCTACCCATCTGAAATATAGATCTTTAATTTACTTTTTGCAGATGAAAACTGAGAACAAAGATGAAAACATTTACTTGGTTTCCAGAAAGAAAATCCTCCCTTGCCCTTTAGAGCATATGTTAAATCTATGCCATGTAAAGCTTCCTATGTCAGTGTTTTTCTTTCATCACTCATTTAGTGTACATTTCGCTTGTGTCCATCTACAGTTTTCTATGTATTCAGAAAAAGACATCTCCTGAAAGTAGGATTTGGTTATTTAAATTTCTAAATCCATCTCCCATTCAGCTGAAGGTATGTGATGACTAGGTTGCAAGAAAAGGATGAAATCTGGTATTTCATTTATGGGATGAAAATGCCATTACACAGGTTAGTAGAGGTTTTAAATGAGTCTGTAAAGCTTTTATCACAGTTTAAAGCCATGTGTAGTGGAGTTCCAATAAATAAGACTCCTACTTGAGCTGAGTAGAAATTAGGAGAAGCATCCACTTCCTTTTTCCTAACTCTGTATTAGGGCACTCAGTGTAACCACACTTCTCTCAGCCTTTCTCCTTGGTAGGCTTACTGTTCAGGGAAATAAACTACTTCTATAGCAGATGGAAAAAATCCAACCATGTTCCAGTAGTGTGGAAAGAGTCCTGCATGAAACCAGAGAACTGGGTGTATGTTATGGTCAATGCCAAAACCTAAGAGTTAAGAAATAAATATGAAAGTAAAACTTGCACTGAAATTACTCTAAACATTGAGGTCTTTCAAAATCTAGCTCCAGGTGTAACTAATATATTTCAAGCCAGTCTAGTCTTATAATTTGATGCCTGAGGAATTATTGTGTTGTAATTAATCATTCTGCTTCATCTGTGGCACAAAAACAGTGTGGCATCAGCATTATACAAAGACTTGCACTGCTATTCTGCATGTCCACTCATTTTCAATCTTGCAGGCAACTAACACAGATCACAGGACGCTGGCTAAATCAACTTCAGTAGGAGTATTGCATTAAAAAACTAATAGGACATAAAATCTTCACTATTCATCCTGACTAAATTATAATATATCATGTTTATATTTTATGCATTTGTGATAACTGGCCTGAGAAGCAGAGAAGAAAAATGAGCCTTCTATGTACAGTATATTCATATTGAAAAAGTTTGCATTATTTATAACAATGGGACAACCAATACCCTGCATACAAATTTGTTTTCATTCAGTTTTCTGTCATAGAGAGACCTGTATATTGGTTTAAAACATTTTCTCAGTAGCTCTATAAAAATTGTTAATCATTTCAATATACAAAATTACATTTGTAAACTTCATACATAAGTAACACATTTTCATATTTGCACAGACACAGCTACTTACGTTATAAGCTGTCTGGGGAGGGATCTGTCTCTTGTATGTGCTTATACAATGGTTAGAACAACATGATGTGGAATAAAAGCACTAGAATAATAACCGTACTTACTATAATAGGCCAGAAGTTGCATTAACTTTTGTATGTGGATAATCAGTTCTCAGTGTCTTTGAAAGATAAGCCCACTTATAACAGTGAGCAAAAAAGAAAATCTGCATGCTATCTTTGAAAGCAACATTCCCTGTCATACAAAGCTTATCACTCAGTTATGGCCTGGATTTTCAAAAGAGTCTGAAGACATCATGCTTCTTAAACCCATCATATTTCAATAGATTTGGGTGCTTAAATCTTGTGTGCAAATGGGGTAATACGAGTTTGAAAAGCAAAAAGTTTAACTGCCTTTACTATAATATAATGTGCTATAACTAATAGCTAGCTGAACTGCACTCACACTATTTGAAAAATTGCTTAGTTACATGTATGACTAAGCAGGCTACTCAGCAAGGAAGACTAGGATCTAATGTATATCAGCCAGAGAAAATGTGCCTCACAGAGAACAAAGAATTAGCTGAGAAACTTTCAAATACAGAATCCAAAGTTCATGGTCTAGTGTATGAATTGAATAGAGGGAGTCAACAATGGTTAGCTTTGAGTTTCAAATGTTTCCACATTTATATAAAGTAATTACCTAACCAGTAGATTCAGAATAGAAGATACATGATAAAAAGCTGATAACTAACAGACTGCCATGTGATTGGATAAATAAAAACAGTGGAAGGTACAGTATAGCAGCTTGTGATCACTGGGCTTGGCTTTCTGAAAACCTAGACTTCACACCAAACCTCTAGTTCATGGAGTTACTCTTACTACCTTCAGTCTCAAATGTAGTCTTGCACCTCATCTTAGTCTGTGTATCTTTTGGGCCTTGGGAGATGGTCCCGCTCTGCTAAATACCAGTACCAACTTTAAGGATTTCCTTTGGGATGCGTGCTTACTATACTGGCCCAAATACTTTGTGGGGGCAAGGCACCTTGACTCTAGTTTACATTTTATTACTAGACAAGTTTCACAAGGAAACATATGAGAGATGTATGTATTTAAGTTTAACATAAATGTCTAAGTGTAGTAATAGTACAAGTTAGAAATAAGAGACCGTAAGTGATAAAAATGCACATTAAATATATAAATTATTTATAGAGAAGAAGAAATTCTAGCCCATTCTTAACAAAGTTAAGAGTCTCTCAACTGAGATATGGAATCTCAGAATCCAGCTTTTATAGCAATCTTGACTTCAACTGCAGATAAACTTCTGTTTATTTCTCTTAATATGCTAATATAACTAGACTTGCCTAGTGTAAAGCAAATTCAGAATCAATGGAGTGAATGACCTCTTTGTTAATAAAAGACTCTAGATTTCACATTCCTCACCTTTTTATCATACGTTTCTGGCAAGAAATCTTTGTATTCCAGGTCCAGCGACCTCATCCCAGCTCATGCTACCTAATGCACATTTTTAAAACATTCTGACTGGTTTTAGTGGTTGTTTTTGTTTTTGTTTCTGTTTTTTTAATATTCCACATAGCATTCATCATAAAGGTGACAGCAGAGTGGTGCAGGTAGGATGGTGAAACTGCAAAATTACTATAGCAATTTAATCTAGATTTGATAGAAACAAGAGCTTTTCAGAGCACAACACCAGAAACACTCTAGCCACTGGAATAAGGTACTTTCCCAGACAGATTGTCACAGATGGAAGCTATACACTTCACTTTTAAGGGAGAAACAGAAATACATTTATTGATACAGTGATTTAACAAAGCCTAATTGACTTGGGATCTAGATGGAAAGGTATACTTGATTATATACATAGAGGGCAGGCTTACACTTGATTATTTATATAAAGGGCAGGGCTGTATACATCCAGGAGACTCTCCCATTGAACCATGAGGTCCAGAGTAGACCCAGTTCCTTTTAAACTACTTGAGCAACACAGGTAAAGAGCCTAGGTACAATTGAATTCACTTCTAGTCCCAGACTTGTTCAGCGGTTCTAAGGGAATAGATGTGCAAAATCTAAAATATAAGCTGTGTGAAGATCAGTATCTGCACGGTGTCTCTTGTTGTCAAGGTGTAACGGATTTCTGCAGCATGTGTAACCTCAGGAGTCATCCCTACTCAAGGGGAGATCCCATGGTGTAGAGAGATGCTCAAAGGGGTCTTGGGCTGCTTGTTATGGGGCAATTAGATGATAGGAACGCTCAAATGGCCTTCAGCTGTTGAACTAAGTATCTGCTATCAGTTCTTTGTGCACCCAGTCTGAGGCCTGAGCAGTGCCTCCGGTGTCCCATTGTCTGTCTGAGTGAGGCCTTGGTTGCAACAGCCAGGCCAAAGGAGGAATTTGGGGGGAGGAGGACACAGACAAACAGATCTTAGACAACACAGATCCTTATCTCAACCTTGATTTCCAGCTGAAGTGTTCTTCTGAGGATGAATAGCACAGCACTATTATGCCTTGTGTCTCAAATACTTCCTGTCATCAATTTACCTTTCACTGTTACCTTTCCCTATTTAGTAATTTTTCCCTTCTTTCTCAAAAAAAAAAAAAAAGGGGGGGGGAAGAACTTAAGGAAAGAGCTGAAATATAATTTGGCAGGGTTTTATTCCTTTTTATTTCTAGACAAAATGACTAGGAAAATCATGATGAAATGAAAAAGCAGTGCATTTTTCAGTAATGACAAATATCCTGCACGAGTAAGACATTTTTGTTCGAGTAATACTGAAAGCAATTGACCATGCAAATGTTACACAAATTTTCTGCTCAAGGAGAATTCATTGTTTCAGTAAGCAAGTTATTCACATAGTGATGTAGATTTGGTGGATATTTTATTAGTGCTTGTGTTACTTGTCCACAGTAAAGTATAAAGAAAGATGAGAAAGTTATGAAGAAAGAGGACTATGACTTTATGTACACTGCTTTCCACGATCTACCTTGGTAAATCAAAAGTGAAAAAACTACTGAGAATTATTAAAAAATTAATATAACAGCTTTTGTACCATTGTTATCTCACTGCTATAAACATAAGTAAACATAAATGTACTTATTTAACTTGGTGTCTGTGATCTTTGTGGTGACTTGCAGTTATATGGGGAATGTGGAGTGCACCAGACTCAGTTTTGTAGACTAGTTCAAAGGCTCCTGAAAGACTGATTGTAGACTCCTAAAAGATTTGAACCCCATTAGTCATACAACTTTTGCTATAGAAAACTGTTATCTATGTCATAAGAAGGCCCTCTCATTGCATACTCTTTGCTCAGCATTTGGTTATGGACCTATAAAGAGAAAAATGCAAAGAATGTAGGCTTGGTTAGCTACAATGTCAGGGCCAAAGAAAACAATACCTACATCAGCCCAAATCTTCTATAACTGAACAGATAGCAATCTGGAATCTAGAACAAGGAAATCAAGAAGCAAAGCAGAGACATAACGTCCAGGATTCACTTTAACCAGTTGGTAGCAGTTTTTATTTCTACTTATATCAAACAACTTTCAATTAGGCTTC
Organism: Odontophorus gujanensis; assembly: GCA_013399175.1. NCBI lineage: Eukaryota > Metazoa > Chordata > Aves > Galliformes > Odontophoridae > Odontophorus > Odontophorus gujanensis. The sequence goes on from VXAB01013880.1 coordinate 88,801, forward strand.
AGCCAATCCAGAGCTGGTCTTGCCTTTTCAAGTCTACAGCTGTCAAGGGAACTCTTGCTGCCAACCTTTAGGGTAGCCACAAAGCAGTCACAAAAAGAAAGCTGTCTGTAAAGACCACCAATTGATATAAGCTGCCTTTCTTTGCTTTATCTTTTGTTGCCCACACTGTCAATCCCCCGGAATGCCTGTCAAGGTAATAGGAGTGGGAATGTTCTCTCCAACTAGGGAACAATATGTCTGAGGCCCCCAGCCCTCACATGCTCACAGCCCCCTGCCGATCACTCCCTCATTCAGTCTAGATGCTACCCAGATGCATCCATATCTGAAGAGTTGTAAATCAGCCTATCAGCATGAGCCAAATTGCCTGCATTCAGAGCTTCTCTTCAGAATTTTCACTGGACAAACAGAACAAAGATCTTTCACAATTTTACTTTGATAGCCTTTCACATTTGTAATTTGATGGCACTACTCTAGAGAAAACCTCTGTTCAGAGGATGCCTATGTACTTATCTTTGTGTAGACAGCAGTCATATCTAATTACAATTTTTGCATCATTTCCTAAAACCTACACAAAAGGAAGTAGCTTGCTGCCTAATGAGTTACAGGAATACCATAAAACTGCAAGATAAATTAAAGCTGAAGTAGGACTATAGCAACACCAGCAATCTGGGCCAGGTGAGGATGAAGTAAGATACCTCAACAGAGGACAATGGCAAGTAAAATGGCAGTTTTCAGGTGGTAGTGGTCCTGCTACCAACCCAACAAGATTGTCAGTAGCTAGCATCAGGAGTGTTTAGACTCATAACATGGATAAGCAAGTCATAATCTGAAATGGCAGATCCTCACAGGAATACTTTAACCAGGATGCTCTTAAAAGCCAAGTCATAGCTGTGTTTATATTCTCTGTCAATTACTCCAGGAAAACTGATGCAAGCTGCCATCTAAAAGGGATATGTTAAACCTCAGAAGAATCTGATGGATTCCAGATGGCACAAGGAAAAAGTAGGTCCTGTATGAAAATATTTTTAAACTGTGATTTCCAAATAACGTGGTCTGAGTCTTCTAAGAGGAGCTGCCCTTCATGTACAAACTCTCTCATGTTTATTAATTTCCTCCTGTAGCAGGCAGTCTCTAGGGTGCTGCTAGGTATGCCCTAGATTTCAGGGCATACCCATAATTAACACAGTCTGCTTCAATACTCAATATAATTTGCTTTAAAACTCTACCAGTAAAGTTTTCACACTCAGCAAAAGAAAAATATTTATGTACATAATACTGTGCATCTATTTTAAGTCTCAGTGTGTATTAGGAAGGCCCATGCCTCTATTAGTCCTTTCTTTAATTTTGGGTAGCCCTGGCAAACCAGAAGTATCGGTTTGTCATAACTTTTACATCTTAAAAAAGACAGATTCTCAAAGGAAAATATACCTGGGAGAGACTGCAAGGAGAATATAAGCTGAAACACTGGAACCCTGACCTATGCAGAGTTATGAAGAAATAGAAGAATCTGTTGACATTGGGAGCTGGTAAAGAGCCTTGCTTCATCTTTAATCTGAACTGAATAGCACTAAATTCCATTCTTCCATTCCTTGTCCATGGGCAGGAACAGTAGCTTAAGCACAACCCTACAAGGATAGCAAAAAAAGTTAGGAGAATTTTAACATTTACATACGATGGAAACTTGATCTTGCAAGTTATATCTTCTTACCAGCAAAGGCTCAGAATGTGACTAAACAGTGTGTACGTGTCCTGGAATGTTACAGAAGATGTTTTCCTGAGATGAGAAGCTGCAAACCCTAACCACGAAATGAGTCTTTGTCTTCATAGCCTGGAAGAGGAATATCATAAACATTGCAGAGGGGTGTCCACCTTAAAAAATCTGAGGTCATGTGGTGACATAAAATGTCAGTCTCGGTACTTGCACCAAGGAGACAAGCAAGTCAGTGATGCACAAGAAATAATGACATTGCACAATGACACTGGTTTTTGGCAGTTACATCATCTATTGACATGCTTTCCTATGACTTAGCAAGAGATATCTGAATCAGTCTTTGTCTCACAAACATATCGTAACATGTAAAATAGGTAATACTCAACTATGCTCTCCATAACAAGGTCAAATCAGACAAATTGGCAGGCTCAGATGATCTTGAGTCATCTAAGGGGGCACATAAGAGAATTGTGGTTATTACAGCAGGACCACAGCATCACAGCAAAAGAGGATAATCAGTTAACTGACAGAAACAGTGGTAGCTGCCCTCATGTCACCCCCATTGGTTACAAGTGTCAGAAACAAAGGGGAAATCTGTTTCAGCAGAATCGCGTAGCATGGAGATATCATGATCATAATATAAGTATCATAGGAATCATTCCTAAAGAAGAAATAAATAATATTTCTTCTGATTATAGATTGGTCTTCCCTCTCTCAGTCTGGTACTGTCCTGGATGTCTTATGTGACAAAAGTACAGATATATAAGTGTATTTACATAGCATGCTACTAATTAAAATGACTTGTCTTCAGTGATTTGTGGCACTACAATAACTCATCAACATATTTTCAGTGCTAAAATTTGATAAGAGCTTGACATAATTAACTCCCAAAATGCAAGTATCTATGTGCTGAGCTAAGCTGGGGCACCACTGATACCAGCAGTACAACTGTCTTGATATAGTATTAAAAGCAGTTAAGCACAGCCATGTCTGGAGACATCCGTCATAGTCTTGAGATGAGATCTCACCACCTAGTGCCATGTCACTAGCAGACTTAAAAGAAAAACAAGAAGCACCAATTGATGAGAAACTCAATATAGAGCGGCACTGCTGATTATTGTTGTGAATAGTACAGAGACGTCAATGGCAAGGTGAATGACAAAGGAGTTTACCAAGAGTTTTACGGAGTTTGTAAGAGGGAGTGGTGACTGGATAGGTTTAGAGTCTTTGTAAGGAACTATGAGATGTGCTTCAGTTGAAGGAATTCTTAACTGTTTAAATGGAAGTACTGATAGATTTTACATGTTAGTGTAGAACACAAGTTCTACGTTCTGTTTTAAAATAATACTGTAGGCTAACTGGAACACTTCTGTGTACTTTCCAACAAATTCCGCAGTAGTTTATATCTGAGGTTGTCTATAAATTGATGCCCTTTCTTGAGGACTCAATGCAATGGCCAGAATGTTTGACTCTTTGAAATGTTTGTTAAAAAGACAGAAAATCTTGTTTGTGCTTAGAGTGTCTATAAATTGAAGGTGAAAGACAAAATTATCACAGCATGTTTCTGACTGCTTTTGCAGCATGATGAAACTAAAACAAATCATAAGACAAAGTGTACACTTAAAAAAGTATATCATATGGACTGTGGAGAGTGTTAGTCAAAGGGTAACAGGAAGACTTGAGAAGGTACAAGAGTTTGGGGATTTTGCCAGAAATTCTGATGTGATTCCCTGCAATACAACATTTTCAAGAGACCTGCAAAAGGGAAATATTCCTTAAAATTCAACACCAAGGCCTCTCAGCCTCATTTCTGATGCCTGTAGATCAAGAAGAGACATCTGCCAATCTCTTAGTTCCTGCAGATGGTACCTTCATATACTGTTTTATCTCTAAAGTTCTGCCACTCACATAAGTTTAGTGACAAACTCAAAATTCATTCAGCAAAGTAATCTTCTCCAAGTTTTCTCTTTATCTTTTTTTCATTTCTTATTCAATAGAAATGTGGTTACCTTTGAGTCATCACTTGCACCAGTCTTGTCTTTGGGAATTGGACACTAAAATACAACTATAAAATGACATGTTATCCAAGAATTCTCTGCTATTCAGAGACTTTCCCAGGTAATTAGAACATTTTATGATACTCATAATTGAACTGCAAGAAATATTAATCTTTCCTACACTCTCCTATTCCAATGATCTTCAGAACATTTTAGGTTTGGATAAAGATGACACATAAAATCCTGTCTCATTTTTAATATAGGAGACGATTGCAGTACCAAATTCTTTGTCTAAATTCTTTTACCTCTTACCATTAAGAGGGAAGAAACTTTCATAATTCCTTTGTGACTGTGAAAATTCTCCCTTCCTTCAGTTCTAAGGGGTTTTTTCTTCAGTAGGTTAATAAAATCAGAAGTAAAAGAAAATAGACACACAAACACATACACACACACAAAAAAAAGATATTAAACAAATTAATATAAAAGAAGGTCAGATAAAGTTCTTGAAGTTTATAGATTTGCAATAAAGCAGCCTTCTGGTTTCTTCCTATCTTGGACATCATAAATAATGTTTTTGTCACATAAAACCTCCCTATAACCCAATAATTCCTGACATTTTGTTTTTGGTACATAAAACATAAAAACTCAACAGTGAAAATCTGCAGACTGGCTTCTAAACTACCCCTACTGTAGCTACTCATTCATTTAAGTATGTATTTTAATTTTTTTGTCAAAGTCATCATATAGATCATTTTGCCCAAGTTCCCTACACTTTTTTACCCAGTGTTGTTATAATCGTTGGCATACTTTACATATGACTCTCATTTTTTCCCCTTCTGACTTCCAGTGTCAAGGGGAATGATGTCATAAATGCGACAGCTGTCCTTTCCCATCTGGAATTCATAAATGGAGAATATTCTGTTTCCTCAAAAATAGTTCAGTGGGGCCTGATCGCCTGGGTCTGACTGTCAGAGGGTTATGTCTTCACACGTATTCCACTGTGTGTCTGATACTTTCCTCAATGTCTGCCCCGTGAAATGTCCTTCACAGAATCACAGAATCATAGAATAGCCTGAGTTGGAAAGGACCTCAAAGATCACCTATTTTGAACCTCCCCATTGTGGGCAGGCATGCCAATCACTACATCAGGCACTAGATCAGGCTGCCCAGGGCCCATCTAACTTGGCCTTGAACACCTTCAAGGATGAGGCATTCCCAGGTTCACTTCTCCCCTAACCTTATCTGGAGGAAATAGAACTACACTGAATAACTATCATCTTTGTTATTTTTCATTAGGTAGGATGAAACATTCATGGCTCAGTTTTATGGATGAAAGAGTTTGAAATCTGAATTCCTCACCTCCATTGCAATGTGATAAAGATGGACATAGTTTTGGAAATATATCTTTGCACTCAGACCTGTGGGAAGACCATAGCTTGGAAACAAGATGGTAATTGTCCAGTCTGCATCTGGCAGTGACTGGGATTCATTGTGTTATTTTAAAACTTGAACTGATTCCTTTTTTATGCAAGGTCAGCTTTTGTTATATTTTATTATGGTCAAGCATGTTTGAGGGTGGGTGGAGATTTTATTAATACCTGGGGAATTTTTCAGATTTACAGTATTTCTCCATAAAAAACAAAAAAGAAACTTATAACTTGCAATTTCTAAAGCAGAGGTAGAAAGCAGGTTAAAACCAAATATGCATGTATTTGGCATCTTTGAGATGACCACAGTCTGAAATTAAGCCCGCAGACATGAAACTGGCTTTTTGGCATTTTACTGTATTTCAGTGTTCTGTACCTAATGAAAGCATGCTGGTCTCAAAATCACCGTGAAAAACTGACACTCTTTGCTAACGTTATCCCCAACCTCAGTAAACAAGACAAAATTCAACAATTTAGAAAAGATTATTAGACATCAGTCCCTCACTATGAGTGACTGCCCTTCCAAGACAAGAATAAGAAAGGAGGTTAGCACAACACAACAAAATTCTAATGCTCTCACTGCCTTTTGTCATCACATATTTCAACACCAAAACTTTCCCACAGAAATTATAATGTGTTTAAAGAAAGCTGGTAGTTTGTGTGTGTGTGTATAAATATAAATATATAATATATAAATATATAAATTGTATATATATATATAAATATATGAGTGTCAAGGGAAGTAAAATCTGGAAAAAGACCCCACAGAAGTACGTAGCACAACTATAATTTCAAACAGATGAAGAACCAGAATTTTTAAAAGCTATGTTGAATCCGAGCCTGAGTTATTATGTGAATTGGATGGAAATGTATTCCGTACTTTGTAAGGCTTTGAACAAACTTTGACACAATTCATAAGCTGCCTCACTTAGGTGTTAAAAAATTTTAATCCACATCTGTTTTTCTGCCAAAGGAAGCAGATAAGTAAATGATCCTGTATTTTTTCCTGTATTTTGATTGAGACAACAGGTAAGAATTTAATGTATATAGCACTTATTTCATGTTTCTATCTCCTTAAATGAACAGCTAAAACTGTTATGAAATGACCTATTCTAGTTCCCTGTGTTTATAATTCTTGTTGTAAAATTATGCCAAACAATGCATGTACAAAGTAAATCATACACAGCAGTAGTGAAAGATTCCACAGAGATCTCCCCCAAAATGCTATTAATATTAACATGAAGAAATAATTTATAAGGATGAAGGTATAATACGTTCTCCAGACCAGCTGCAAGTACTACCTTTTTTCCCATTCAGAGGCCTTTCTCTTTATCATCAGGCTAATTTCAAACATTTCAGAAAATATCAGATCATAACAAGCTTAAGTAACTTCTGACTTGGGCAGAATTAATAGCTGCAGCTGAGGCCAGGTCTAAGGTAGGAATAATAGCTTATGTTTTCAAAGGTTTCAGCACCAGGCTAGCCAACCTGATTTGAAAAATTCTTCACACCCAGTATTCCCTTGGACTCAACGGAATCTCTGGTAAGGACATGCTGACTAGCAGTTTTCACTTCTTAATACCCCATTATATTTTGTAGCTCAGATTCTGCCAAAAAGAACAAAATAAATAAATCTCTGTTTTTCCCAGGCTGTGTGTCCCTGCTTCTACTGCCCATATCTCTCCTTTTTTTCCCTCAGTTTGACTTAGCAGGTCCTTATTCAGCCATACTGGTTTCCTGCTTGCTTTGTTTGATTTTTTATGCTGGGGGATGGAGAGCTCTTGTGCTCTCAGAAGGGTATCCTTTAAGAGCTGCCAGCTCTGTTCTGTTCTCCTGAAGCTCAGGGTCTTGTCTCTGCTCTTTCCCAGGCCATATTCCTTGGGATTGCTATATTATTCTTAGTCATAATACTGCCTCTGTGACACTATCATCTGTGTAAGTCTATCTATATACATTATCTTCATCCTCAAACTTCACATATATTTTTAGATATATAAATCATGGGCTTCGGCATCAGGTATTTCAAGAAAACATATAGAAGTCCCTTAATTGCATAAACAGGCATGGATATGTCATAAAAGATTGTATTTTCAAAGGGTAAAAATAATTTATTTACCAAAACTCCACCTGAAAACATCTGACTACATAATCTTTTTAGTCTTTTCATCAAAATATAGCCTTAAAGCATCCTAAAGTCTCCTAGGTAGATGGCAGAAGAATTCCAGAGAAGGTACTCTGTTCGTTTTTGTTTTCTTTAGAAAACAAAGTTCATAACATGCTGAGCTTTATTCTGTTATCACAAGGGAATTACATATTTCCATTTTAAGAAGCTGCAGCACCTTCTCTGTTTACAGTCCTCTGACACTACTGGTGTAAGCTACCCAACCAGCTACAATTCTCTTTACAAGTGCTAAGGAAACTAATTAAACCTAATGAAAGCAATCAGTCTGCAAGCTGAAATAGTTCTCTTCCATTTCTGAGTATAGGTATAATGTTACTGACCCTTGGTGGTGGCAAGGCAGTCAAACACTGTGAATGTATAAATTAAACAGGATGTGAGCTGTAGATTAAAAATCCTAAGTGCCAATTCCAAGTCCATACCTCAGACCTGCCAATTTTCTATTTCTGGCATAAAAGCTTACTATTTCCTCTTAAACTTTTATTATAATGTATGAAATCAGTACTATTTAGAGGTTAAAGCTTTTCACTTGACAGCAGTCCTTCCAAGATTAAATTACATTAATTTAACACAAAAAAGTTAGCCACTGAAAAAGAGCAATGTATCCTAATAACTGTTTTCAGAATTTAGGACTGGATTTTCGAACTCTGGATTTGAGGCTTATTATTAAATAGCTGAGTAGGGGAAAATGTCTGTGTGGAGCTTTGTGTTCTCTTCAGCGTGGCAATGTGACTCTTTCCTGTATTAATATAGCAGTAAGGGAGCCCCAAAGTCTCAGTCAGGAGAAATCATGTAGTTTTTTTTTTGTTTGTTTGTTTTTTAATGGATTAGGACATACTGTTTTTGCAGTTTTTTCTATGAGTGACTTTTCAAAATCACCATTGATGGATATTTTATGTTTTGGTTTTTGTTGTTTTGTTTTTGTATTTTTTTTAAAGATGATATTGTGTTTTGTATTAAATTAAGGAAAATTTAGGTTTAAATCCAGTGAAAAAAATTCCATGATTTTATTTATCCTAGTTCTACTATAAAACATGGCACCCTTTACATATGTTCAAATCCCCCATCATGAAAAAAAAAAAAAAATCCTCCTCAGAACAAAGAAAATCCACACTGATTGCAATAATTGATTTATTTGAAACAAATGATTGCATAATGCAGCTAGCTGCTAGGAGGAAAAAAAAAAGAAAAAAAAGAAAAAAAAGGCCATGTGTTTTAGTTCCAAAACCTGATATATGGAAGAAACTTTCCAAGTCTCTCATTGCTGTGTAACATTCCAGGCATATTGGGAAAATGCAGCATCTGTGCTGCCTGATGTTTTTTTGCTAGTTCAACACACCCTAATGTGTGCTGTGTCTGTGATGGAATATCAGAACATTAGAGAAACATTGCTCCAAGGAGCATCACAGAATGGATACCTCAGTGTAAAAACAGTAGGGGGACAGATGGAAAGAAAATTGTGAAAATCTAAAAAAGTGTCAACGGCTTAGCATGTTCCTCAGAAGGTCAGACCAAAATGGAGAAAATATTGCATTATATGCCATGCAATGTGTGCTGTTGGGTTGCTCTTTTACTCTGACCTTCCATCATAGAATGACTTAGGTTGGAAGAGACATTAAAGAGCATCAAACTCCAACCCCCTGCTGTGGGTAGCGTTGCTACCCAACAGACCAGTAAAAGAGCTCAGACCCTATTCCAATGCTGTCTGTTAAAGACTTCCTTTTTAACAGGTCTCATGCTTAATGTTCACTTCTTTTTGTCTGTTAAGATTTATTTAGAACTTTCAGAATCATTCTCTTTGCTTATTCTGACAGATCCTTCACCACTGACCAGGAATGATGAATGTAGTTCACCACAAAATATAATGGTTCATTACAGTACCATTATGGAAAGTAAGAGCTCTGTATAAAGAACTGTTCATTTTAAGGGACTCTGCATTCCAATCTTTGTAGAACAGAACAAATATGAGAATTGCTGCAAAACACTTCCAAGATTCTGAAGCTTCTGTGCTGCTTCTGGTTTACCAATAACATTAACCACAATTATTTAAATGTGCTCACTGTATTTCTGTCTAAAGTATTCTGTGATTTTATAACTGTATGTCTAAAGAAAACAATGTCATTTATATTAATGGTCAAGATTAATACATAGTGGGTTTTTTTCAGACTTTTACTGGGTGTCACCCTGTGCCAGGTTATGAAGTCTCAGAGTGGTGAGTAAGTAATCAAAGTACTGCCAGGAACAGATACATCACATCTTATGGACAAACACATTAACATATATGATTTCAAAGAATTAAGTGAGCATACTTACTTCCCTCCGAAACTAATGCCTCATAATTATTTCAATGGAAAGAACAACAAAGAGCACAACAACGCTATTTTATGGAACAAAATGTCAGCTACAAAACATTATTCTTCCACACAGTCACCACCATTAGCTGTGCTTTTTCATCAGCAATGAACAAGAGCCTGCATGCCACATTTGTAAAAATCTGCACCAGCGAAGGTGATCCACTGTCACTGTCACCACAGCTAAAAGGTACCACCCACTGCCTCACTGTCCTCACATCCACTGTTTGGTATCCACAAATGCATGTCAGTGGGCAACATGTGGTGTGGAGAAATTCAATGACACACTTCAGCTTCACACGGACTTCCATGTCAGACACCATTTTCTCAGTGTCCATCTGCTGCAATCTGTCACACAGTAACAAAATGAAATGGAATATTGGTGGGAAGGTTCAGCCTCTACTGCCATACCTCCAACACTCACCCCTGATGCTGTGGGCCAATGTAATAAAATGGGAGGCATTACTTTCAGAGCGGAGCTTGTATGCCAGATTTTGTTTCGCATTCTACGTATAAGATCCACAATATAAGACTCATTGTATGTGTAGAATCCCTAGTAGAATCTTCTCATATCACAGGGTTCTAGCTGAATTACATATTAATAAGGTATAAATAAATAAATACATACTAAACAAGTATATATATGACTGGAATGACTATTCATATTAGTTGATCAATTTTTACAAGGAAAATTCCTGGAAATTTGTCATAACTCAAGACATTTAGTAAATAAGGACTAAATTCAAGCAGTTATGTATCTGTGGGGAAAAGTAGAAAAAATGTGATGTAAATGATATCCAGCTGGGAATATGGAGCTCAGAGGATCCATTTTTATAGTGCATCGGGTCCTATAGCTACATGGTCATGTTAGGCATAAGAGGATAACTGGGGGAAGAAGGGGGAGGGAAGGAAGAGAAATCGCTGAAGAAAATCATCTTTTAGTAACTCAGTAACAGAAGCATGAAGTCTCCACGTAAGAGCATGTGCTATGTCATTCACATAGGCTAAACCTCATCCCACCTAGATAAAGTCATGCAGACTTGAGTAAGTGGGATAGTTCTCACCCTAGGCTCCCTTTAAGGTCAATGTGAAGAAACTTCTCCTGAGACCAATTTGGCTTACCCAAGATCTGTTTCATATTGGAGATGTCAGCTTCCCTCCCTTAGCAGTCAGAGAGAAGACAGTTATGTCTACTACATGCTTTAAGTGGGATAAATTTGGGTCCATAGTGTCTAAAATCACTTTAAGTTGTTTTTTTTTTTTTTTTCCAATAGTTTTCCAGCTTAGTTGACAACAAGAAGCACCCAGAATTAATAAGACCAAAATTAAGGCCTTTATTTTACTTGGTAAAGATAAATTTACAAAATTTATAAATTTTATAGATTTATAAAACTGATTAAACCAAATAAATTTGAGAAATATTTTCAAGTAATCTGTTTTTGTTTGTTGTTGAAATAAATAAAACACGTTCCTGTTAAAACTGATAAAATTTATTTCTGTATTCATGATATTTTCATCTCTTTAAAAAAAAAAACAACAACAACAACAAAAACTCCACTTGAGTAGCTTGTCAGAAATGTGTATCGTTGGTTGGGTCACATCTCCTGCTGCTATTAAGCAGAATGTCACAGGCACTTTGGAACAGTAATAAACCACTACTACAGTGCTTAGAAAACTGAGAAGAAAAAGATGTTTCAGGACAAATGAGAATTCAAGATTATAATGGGCCTAATTCTTTCACATATAATTTGCCAAAGTTCTCTTCACAACATTACTAATTCAAAGGCTTTGTAAATAACTTGACATCTGGAAGAGATGAACAACAAGAGGAAAGCGGCCTTTTCACTTTAATGTTCAACGAAGTAATTATGGTTGAGAAAAAGAAGATGAGTTCTCACTGGCAGATAAGTCATATAATTATGGTGAGTACGATAGGTGAAAGAGGGTCACTGTAACAAAGAGCAAGAAACTGCACAAGCAGATAAATTCTGATTTGAGGTTCAATGAGAAAGAAAAGATAATTTATTCACATGGAAAATGACTCCAGTAATGTTTTGGATATTAGTAGTTAAAATCAATTTTTTTTAATGAAAGTTTTAAAAAACAGAAGCCACAGCCAAAAAACAAAGAGCATCTGAAGAATATAGTGTATATAGAATGAAGTGAATCACCAAAGGAAAGAGCCCAACACATTATGAGGAGTACACAGCATCCTCTTATTGGATTTTTGAACCTGTTAACTAACTTAGAAATAGCAAACTGCAGTAGAAATAAAGAACAAGATCTTCAGGTGGCATCAAATAAGTTTTTCTAATTGGTTTTCTCTTTCATCCTATATCTCTATCAGAAATTGCAATGTGGAACAAAAAATTGCATCATGAAACAATTTTACCTATTTTGAAGACTGAGATAATGCAATATTATTATGTGGTTTTAAGATGTGAGACCGGGCCGAAAATTTCTCTCAAGTCAAAAGAAATTTCTTCATTTACAACACTTGGTATAATTAAGTCTGTCTAGTTCAACAGCAAAATTTTGAAGAGTTTGGGTTGCTTTCCTACAAATTGCTAGATCTGAGTAACCATTGCTCCCTGCTAAATTTGAGCAGTCATGCAATTTATCCACTCATAATAGGCAGGCATTATGGATAGTCTAAACTTCACAGATATAATAGGCAAAGTGAAGAATTACATAATCTAATCTAACCTCAAGTCTACCAAAGGAAGCTATATTACAACTCAGTAGCCAACATTTTTAACAGTGGCAAATATTCTTCAAAATTCCGAAAGAGACACTGAGGAGACAAGATGTCCAAAGTCCATGTGAAGAAAACTGAATATGCTGGCAACTACAGGTATCTCTGCTGCTGACAGAAAATAAACAAAAGACTCTTTCAGTATCATCTATGAGAAAATTCTTTCTCAACCACATCTTTAAACAAATATAACTGTAAGTATGTGAGAAAATAAACTGCTCAGACACCTGTGAGAATTCTCTGTACCAGATCAGTGACCTATCCAATACTCAGCTGCTGCTTACTTCTGATACTTCTGAGGAAAAAAAAAAAAAACAGGAAGAAAAAGAAAAAATAAAAGTAAAAGCTTGGCAGCAGGGTAAAATCTCCTTCTTGACTCTTATAGATAATCACGTAAAGTCCAAAAGTCATTAGCTTTGATTGTAATCATTGGCTTAATACAGTTCTATGCAAGACTACAAAAATAAAGCACATTCAGAGAATGCAAATCTTTCTCCCAGCTGTCACTCACCTAAGCCAAATAACTTCTTCAAACAGCTAGAGAAAAACATATTTTTCAGAAATCTATCTAGTTTTACCTTAGAAACACTTAAGGATTCCTATCCGTTATTTTTTTACTCTGTGAGCCTTGATTATCTGCAAACTTCTCTAACACCTATTTCATATCATAGACTAGATAATGAATAAATAATATCAGTCTTTTTCCAAAAGGTTGAATTTTGAGGCAATCCCAATGAAAACAATGCCTCTCATGAATACCTACCTATGAGCTACTTCATTGTTAGATTTCAGCAAGCCAAAGTTTAACTGAGTGCATATGCCCCTTTATTACTACCATATAATATATGTTTTAGAGTGAAAATGTCATGAGGTTTAGTCAAATGCCCTAGAGAAAAAAATATTTCAGGTACAACTGAAGAAAATGTAGAGCTATTACCAGGACTATTTCTGTATCTTCCTGTGAAACCATATTGCCTACATATTTGTACAAATAACTGCAAGACATGTTTATTAGAGGGAAAGCTCAGTTTCTCTTCCATACAATCTCCTCCTTCTCTGGATTTTGCAACAACATAGTATCTTGGAGCAAAGTCCAAGCCTAGAAGATATTAATTAGTGATCTGATCATTTCAGGAGTGATGCAAACAAAGATATTATAATGGAAGCATTTACTTTATCTTATTAGTTAATGGTCTACTTAAAAGACAGGCAGATAGTCCACAGATCAGCAGGGGTAATGAAGCCTGATACTCGAGGGCTGAGAATGAGAAGTTAGCAGGACTACAAGGAAGCAAGGTGGTCTTATGAGTTCAAGAGAAAATGCAATTCAGAAAATTTTATCTCTCTTTGATTAAACTGTTTTGCTATTCAAATCCATTTAGTCCCCACAATAGCATTTAGTTTTAAACCATGACATGCCACTAACTGAAGGAGTGCGGCATAAGTTCAGCTCTTATTATACATCAGAGACAGCTCACATTAAATTACCCACAGTAAAAGCCTCAATATTTGTATTTTGCCACATTCATATAGTCCCCACTGTACACAACCAATGACTGTGTATTCAAGTTTACTTTTCAGAATTTTCAATCATCTGTATCACCTTCATGTAGATTCTTTAAACTCCAGGATGCTGTTCTCCTCATGTCTGCTTTCCTTACTGATAAGAGCTGATGCCATGTTACAGTCCTTCTCAGAATCAGCAGCAGCATCTTCTTATTCATATCGATTTTTCAGGAAGGTAAGGCAAAATTTGATCTAGATATCCATGCCTGAGCTCATCATCAGTCTCATTTCTCCTTATGGACAATGGAAATAACTGGATATTCAATAGCAACATAAAATAAATGCCTAAAATAAATTATGTGAATAACACTACCCAGTGACCATTTCTCTCCACTGCTTATGAAGAGAGGCCAGAACACTGAGTTCACATGTGCATATCTAGATTTTCAGCTGTCCAAAGTTACAAGAGATTATGTTCATCTTTAATTTCTTTGAGATTTCTTTCCACACAAAAGCCATTTAAATTGGCCAGTAAGCCCAATTTAATACTTAGACAAACACACACAGCATGATCACATAAACATTGATTTCTTAAGAAACTGAGTTAAAATAGGAGGTAATAAATCAGTGTTGGACTGTGTTTATTTCTTACCCTTAAGTTCCATTATTTCTTTATGTTCTCTAAGGCTACATGAACGAGGAATCAGTTGATGTCAAACAGAACTGATGCATTATCCTGTGCCATTTTGAATTTTAAATTACTTAAAGAAAATTATGAAAACTTACAGAACCTGCAACCATTTTTTTCTATATCTGGAGCACTTACAGGATGACAGCTTTGGCTAAACACAATATACTACACTGTAGTTTGATAAATGGTTTGTTTTTGTTTTGTTTTGTTTTGTTTGCTTTTTTTTTAATGAAATAATGGAAGACATCTGCAATTTGCTGAATATGAGATCTTGAGTGTTAATATTCTCTTCAAAGCTACTGGCTCTTTTCACAGATTCAAGCCAATCTATTAACTGGAAAGTAGAAAAGTCAAATATTTAAAAAGCTATTTGGTACTGCTGTCGTACTTAGTGGGAACAATGTAGAATTACATCTACTGCAAGTTTGTGCTAGAAATGTGATTTAAAAAAAAATAAATTAGTGTGAGTATCAGACCTGAAGTTTGATTCCATTTCTAGATCTTTTTTCCAGAATTCTTCAAGCACATCTATTTTCAGTATTTATGTCTCTTACTAATTTTGATTTCCCAGACTTAGTGAGCTTTACATCTTCAGGAAGCTGAAAAACTATTAACACTTCTTGAATATTTTCTTGAATGGTAATTAATTATTTCTAGGGGTGTTTTTTTCTGACATTTTCATATCACTGGCAGCAAAAACTTCTTTTGCACTGCTTCCTCTTTCCAGTTTGTCATCAGCCAATTTCATTAATTGGGTTAAAAGTAGCAGTAACGGTTGCAAAAGCTTTGCCTAACCCAACACAGGCAAAGAATTTCTGAATAGAAGTCTTCAGACTAAGGCACCTGCGTACGGTGATTCATCTTCTGTATCTTAGATAACTCTCTTAAGAAAAGATAAATAGACTTTTAACTAGAATTCTGCCAGTGATAACTTTTATACATTTCAGAAGCATTTTTAACAGAATACTTTTTTATCTAAGGAATATAAATTGTTTCTATTCCTACCTGCTGATGTATCTTTGGTTGGCTATAAAAAGTGCACATGCTGATCTCACTCAGCAACAAGCGTATTCAAATGCTACCACTGCCATTTTGTTCACATTACCCCTCCTACATTATCAGTCCATGCAAAAGTAAAGAATGCAGTTTTAAATACAATTTTCATCTACAGGGACTTCCCTTAGGTCAAGGGCGAAGAATTTTTAATTGGCAGGTATGGGAAGCTACTTCTGTGTGAAGTCACTCTCTTAATTCTAGTCACCTCAAAATTAGGAGTCAACTTAAACTAGTTATCAAAGTTGCTTGTACGCTTGCTGAGGGATCATTGTTCCTTATGTGAGGCAGTTATTTTAAGATGAGAAATGTTATAAAGAATATTCTCACTATTTACTAGGCAGCTGCCTGGATTGCTAGGTTAAAATAAACACTCCGCTTTAAAAAAATTGAAGATAATTCAGAGCAATTCCTTGGAAGATTCATTATACATTCCATGAATTCATAGAGATCCAGATAACCACAAGCATATTCTGATGCCTTTGAATTTATAGAACTTTTGAAAAATTTTAAGTGGGTCTGGTAAACCTCTGCTAGACTGCCTAAATAATTTTAAGTGGTTGAGCTTCCATATCACTTATTTAGACCTGACAAGGAGAAAAAATTCACACACAAGAAAGTGATCTAGTGAAAGTGAAAGCAACATCTTATCTTTTTACACAGTCATTCTCCAAGCTAATCCTTCCTTTTCACTAACCTAATTTACTATGTGTTTAATAGAAAAACGATGGGAGAGGTTCTCACTGGTAGAGCAGCCCCTGCAGTGTACCCATCGTTTGGGTTTCCTAGCTTCTCAAAGAGAACTATGAACAGCACTTCTAGATTCTGCAACCCTATTTTATGCAAAGACCATATGTGCGACTACAACATGCACATACAAGATGTGTAACACAACGATTTTTCCTTTTCTGTGACCTGATGTTGTTTGTAGATGGTGTCGGGGAGTAGTAGGAGAGGGTCATAGACACTACACCATGAATCAACTTTTGAGGTGCTTAGCTCTAGAGTACCTTAATGAGGCTAAGTGGTAAGCCTCTAACTCAAAGAAGAGGATTTGGGAAGGTATGCTGTGAGCCTGCTTGAAAGAAGGCTAACCAATGGCATGAATCTCTTGGCTACCTTTCATTTATCCTTAGTTGTAAAAATTCATTTTTTTCTTACTTGTTAAAAAAAAAGAGAGAGAGAAGGCAAAAACCTTCTCTTAGAATCACATGCACAAAAGATCTTCTGACTGTTTCCTGAACTTTCAACCCCACCGAGTTCTAATGATTTATATTGACAAACCCAGCTCCTCAAGGGCATTACATAGAGTTAAGGGCCAACATATGTTTAAAAAACAGTCTGCATAATTATGAGACTCTCCACTGACCCCAGCAATAAGGACATTTATGAAAAATTAAAGCACTGAGAGAAAGGGAAGGGACAGCAGAAACTGAGCAATGAATGGTAAGGCCAGGCCCACAGTATGTGTGTGGACTCAGTGTGCTAATTCCGGTGTTCAGCTATGAGAACTGACAGTAAATGTTCCCAGACTTACCTGACATAGGAAATGCTGAGCTGTGTACAGATATGCTCTGCATTCTGCCCATATAGCTTCACTGGGCATAGCTCTGAGGGTTTCCCAGGAGAATTGCTTCTGCTTTATGTCAGGATCTGTAGTCAGCCCCAAAAGGCAGAGCAAATTCCTCTGCACAGGGACAGTATATGTCTTCATCTGATGCAGAGAGATGGCCGTGAAGAGATCAGACACACAGGTAGTGATTAGCATCATACAAGGAGACACCTTTTAGTCTTTTTTTTTTTTTTCCTAGTACTTGTTAGGCTCCAAGAGCAGCTTTTCCTCATGCCTTAAACTGAACAGGAGCTGCCCAAGCTACCACCTTCTATGGTCAGGAACAAAGGCTAACCAAAGGGCAGAGAAACTCTGTGATGGATGAGAGGGGCAGGACTTGAGGGAAGAAAAAATGTTTCTCAGATTATTCAGACTTTGTTCACAGGGAGACAGAGTGAAGAGTATTGCAAACACATGACAGAAAGCGAAAAGCATTTTATTTCACAGAGCCTGAAGTCCTATCCCCTACAATGATGTTTCATATATTTACAGTTCTTTACACAGCATCTCATGTAGACCTCCTGAAAATGGTATAACATTGCATGACAACGTAACATATTACAATGTGACACATCTAAGAAAATTTGAATGTATAATAATTAAGTAAAATACCATATCTGCTAGCAGAAGGACTCTGAATCATCAGTCTTCCTTTCTGATCTGTGGATAATTCCCAACCACAACTTAAGTTTAATCAGACTCATAACTCCTTCAATTTTCACCCACGTAGACAATTCAATACATAAACATAAAGTACCTCCTCCTGGTTTTCCTCCTCAAGGGTTTCTTTCCATGTGAGCAGGCATTAAATGCTCAGCTCCATGAAAAAATACTAGAATTAGATTTCTACAATATTTTTTTATGGTTGAATCTGTCTTTGCATTCTGTAAGGTCCCATTCTTTTATTTTTATCAGTATAATAGCAGCTTTTTTGTTAGCTGTGTTTGTTTAATTCCCCATCATAGTCACTGCTCCATAGTGACAACTGCTGTCTAACTGAATGCAGTGATTTTAATTCATTACATATGTTCTTTTAATTTGTATATACGTATTGATACTTCCCTTGACTGTTTCTCAAGAGCAAAAATTAAATCATAAATGTTGGATGCATAAAATGTTTTTATATGGTTCCATCTTTCAGATTAATTTGCAAGTCAGAAGTTTCCAGTACATTGTGCTAAACAACAACCATGTATTTATCTTGACAAATGATGCAAGAAAAACTAATAATGATGAGGAATAGAGAGAACCTTTTATCCAAAGATCCCAGGACACACCACAAACTTTACATGCTGATTATAGATTACACTCAGTATTGTTGAAGCTTCTCATTGGTTTTAATGGGCATAATGTAAGTAGGAAACTGTGCACATATAACTTCAGGCACAGATAAATCTAAGTCTGGAGTACAAAGTGCAAGCAAGAAGGCAATTCTTCCTTGTAGTATGACAAACAGTAGGTGGAGTACAGTGTGCAGGTACTAATGGGCATAGATAATTACTCTATGTAAATTATGAGATGCATTCTCACTATCTATTCAGCAGCACCCTGGTTACAACTGAGTAATAAACAAACAAATAAAAAATAAATATTTTGAGGGAAATCTGACTTTGGTTCTGACTTACATATTTTTAGGACAAGAGCTTATCTTCTTCATGAGGCAAGGTAGAGGGGAAGCTGGTCATATGAAGCAACACAAATCCACTGTCCTACTGTGAGGAACTGAGCTGCCCCTTGGGAATAAACCATATCACCACTGAAGTTAGTTTGAACCTGTCTATTTTTTGAAAGGTATCTATAAGCCTCAGCTGCTCTTTTCTTTTATGTCCCATATAATGTATTCCTCCCTTTCAGTGCTCAATATAGCCAAATACAACATAATTAAAATGTCACTGAATATCAGTAATCAAAACTGTATCATAATGTACAATAGTATATTATTAAATAAAATATGCTAGATGAGTAGAACTAACTCACAGTTGAATGGGTCACATCTGCAGGATATTTTCTCAAGTGCTGCACTTACTGCTATTCAGATGGGACACCGTAAAGCACAAGGGATAGAGGAATATGATGAATACCTGGCTTGTAAGTAGAAGGCTTCCTGGGGAATATCTGTCCAGACATAATGGAGCAATCCTGTCTGGCCTGTCGTTAGGTGGGCAGCAGTCCCTTTGATCTTCTGAAAGAGAAATGTGGGTTTGGCTACTCACTCTTTAGCGGAAAGAAGGACACTGCACATAAAAGAACAAAAATTGTGATGATAGCATGTCCAGCGATGCATGAAGAGCTCCTTCTATTGAAGCTCAGATAATGAAGTGTTCTGATAACATGGAGGATTTATCAGCAGAGAGGACAAATTGCAGAAACAGGAATGGGAGTTGCGGAATGAGGGCCTATTTTTAAAAAAAATCATATATTTTGGATTTCATTTCATTTTGGATTTCATTTAATTTGGATTTCAATTTGCAATTGTTCCTTTGTTTGTTGGGAAGCAGGTGAAATTAATAGAAGGAAAGAAAATCCATTTGACTAACACTGAAATACATTATCAACAGTTACTTAACGTTTTTTGTTGTTGTTTTTTTTTTTACTGTCTATTTAATTCATTTATAAATATGCAATTGCTGGACACTCCTAGACAGAATTTAAAAAGTATTCTCAAACTGAAATCTTTAGACAAAGTAACACTCATAGGGAGAAAACTATTCTCCATCAGGATAATCAGTCATTGCCTGTTTGGTGATAGGAAATTCTAATGCAAAGTCCTTGCAAAGGCGTCTTCAGAGACTTCCCAAGCCTCTATTCTTAGTCACTCAGCCTACAGTCCTAGACCAAACTCCATAGAAAATACCACTTAATTATCTTAACCATATACAAAATAATGTCCTACTTGGCCATTTCTGCAACCAAAATAAGCATTTTGTCCTGAATAAGCAATTTAATCAGCTCTTCAGCAAGAGTCACCTCAGTAAGTCCCTAGAATGGCCTCATTCTCTACCCAGGGTGTTAATCAACACATTTGAGTATAGGGATTGGTCTGAGCGAGATAATAGCAGATGGGAATAAACTTCAGGGCAGGCTGAAATTCCTACCTGAAGAGATGCTGCTCCAATTAATCAAATACTTTGTGGTGAAGATTAGGGGATAAGTTCACCTTGTCTCAAGTCTCCCCACTGAGTTAGACCAGTTTATTCTCTTATCAGTGCAGTGAGATGAAGAGTTCCAGGGACAGAGAATTCATGTCTCTGTGCACTGGGTTTGCACATAAAATCAGAACTTGTACCCAGATGCACCACAGATATAAGATAAACATTTCACCAGATTTAACTTTCTCCATTCTTTTCAGCTAAGGGTAAACAACCAGTTCTTTATAGTCAGATGATGTATTTCAATCCCTCTTAAATACTACTCTTCAGTAAATTTACTACTCACTGGGATAAAACAAACAAACCACAAAACCAAAAACAGATGTAGTCTGGAATTACTTTACTTACTCTGGTTACCCAAAACAGCCCATGAAATGGATCGTGTGTTGTTGGTCTAAGTTACTCAAGTTTCAGGAAGTGTAGTGCTTTAAATACAGTATTCAGTAGTCATTCCTAGTTCAAGAATAATTTATCATTTATACTCTTTCTCTATTCACCTCATTTCACTGCACTACACTTACCAAATAAATATCTACAGCATATAAGCACTCTTTCCTGCATATTTGTACCACAGAGAGCTATTGATTATACTCTGACTCTACCAGTGATATTAGGATTTTTACTCCAGAAAAGCCCTATGTTAATACTGCGTCTGCTTTCTGGCTTGAGTAAGCATTTTGTTCATACAGTATTATACAGTTCACTTGCTATAATAACCATTTTTTGTGACTTATTGTTTAAAAAATTTCTTCTCTTTTCACATACATCTTTTCAGTGACTTAATTGTATCAATTGGATTAGTTTCAGTAATCTTGATAATTAGCCGGAAACCTAATCTTGAAATGAAACGTCTTACTTCTCAGTAGTGTGACCATCTCCAACATGTGACTGGAAAGACAGATGCACTTTGTCTTTCCCCAGGCTTCAGGCATGGATTAAATTGCCAAGCAACTTCACTGAGTTGTAGATGAAGTGCCTCCATCCAAGAATGGCAGATAGGATGCTCTCCTACTACCATGTGTAAAATTTTTCAAAAGGCATATCAAGATGCATACTCTGAAAATAAACTTGTCTTCCTTCTGACCCTCTTCCTATGCTACTC
Organism: Odontophorus gujanensis; assembly: GCA_013399175.1. Taxonomy (NCBI): domain Eukaryota; kingdom Metazoa; phylum Chordata; class Aves; order Galliformes; family Odontophoridae; genus Odontophorus; species Odontophorus gujanensis. The sequence continues at coordinate 110,334 of VXAB01013880.1, forward strand.
TCCTAGCAAGGCAGTTCCTGTGATTCCTTAACCCCTTTTTTATTTAAATAAACTGGGTTAGCTATGACCTATTCCCATTACTTAAGCTAATATGACTTGGTGAAACTGAAATGAGAGAAGAAGCACTCACACAATCAGTTCTGCTAGGAAATAAGAGCAAGTCAGCACTGATGCACAGTAATCACCTCATAAGCAGAGCCAGGCTGAGAAAAGCACATCTGTTACCAGCCTGAGTTATGCTCTGCAAAGTTACAGCCACAGAATTAGCCATGCTTTGCTATACATCACTATACAAGAGATTCAGCTTAGTTTTGTATTATGATGAAACTAGTAACTGCCATGACTGTGAAGACGTGAGAGGATAAAGTATGGGACCATTATAAACATGAACACCAAAAATTACAGGTCTGAGGATTTACCATTTCCCTTGTTTTCCAAATTAATGCAAAGTCTGAATCCAACTACCACCATTTCAGTGAGGTTAGCTGTTTTACTGATGAATTTTATAACAAATCCAGCTAACTCGTATGCTAAAATTCCAGAGATGCTCAAAATTATCTGTGTCCTGAGATGGCTGTTAAGGAAAAGTCATCAAGCTACTGGAGTCTGCATTACATTCTTGGCGTGAGTAAATGGGGAACAGGCTGAGCGCAAAATAAACAAACTTCTTCAGGAAAGGAGAGGATATTATTCAGAATTGTGCCTACAAGTATTTTTCTTCTTACGTAAATTATTGAAACTTGATCTTAAATTTAATTTCTGTTAAATATCTCAATTTTTTAACCAACGTAGCCAAACTTGGATATCTTATCAGAGGCTTTCAGTCTGCTGGATCAGAGACAGCACAAGAATCCAATCTCAGGCCAGCAGTGTTAGCAGTTACCTCTCCGTGTTCAATTTGCATCCCCAGAATTTGCACCAACATATAATTTTGGGGATCATGAATTCTGCTGTTTTGCACTTGGCACAGTGTGCTTGTACTGATAGGAATATAGAGCACAGAAGGATTCAGAAACCGGACACTTTGGGATACAGCCTAGTTTGTGTTATCATTCGACTTCACAGCATTCAAAAGACAACATAGGAAAAAAAGAAAAAAAAGTTAAGACTTCAGATTTTCCAGTTGTAAATACATTTATTAGAGAAGTTGCATAAAGTTGAGTTAATAATCACTTGTCTGTGAGATAGACATTTTTTTCTCGCTTACAGCTAAAAAGTAGTGAAGAAGAGAAAAGAGATCTTTTCCATCTGAAAATGTAATATAAACTGCTCTGACTGTAACAGCTTTTTCAATTAAAGCTAACTCCATACAGCCCATATTAGCACAAGCCTATTTTACTTGTTCATTCAGCCTGCTACCTTAATGAAAGTAAAGCGTACATCACAGTGAGAACTCTCAGAAATCCAATTTCTAAGCAGCAAGTATATAATGGAGTTAACAGCTTACAGGTTTTGGACAGGGCAAGAAGCATCACATTTCAGATAACCCATTGGGAAGGTAAAAGGACCGGTGGTGTTTCCTGATAAACCAGCTCTCAATTGTATAAATAGTGCTACTGGAGTCTGCAGAGAGAAAAGATGTGATGTTAACTGGAAGAAAGTGAGTAATCTAGTGACTATAATCTGAGTCTTCCCAGGATGTGTGAGAGCTTTTCTGAGTACGGCTGTGGAAAAAAGAGACTCCTCATCAATACACCATGAAACAACCTAATAGCCATCATGTCTTTTTTCCTTCCTTCCCCAAACAAATGATCCTTAATAGAGAGTTCATTCTGATTAGAGGAAATGACTTTCACATACAGTACAAGACGATGTTCTCCCTGAATTGCTGAAACAGATGTAGGAGCAAGGTGAAGAGTTACAGGCCCATGTTAAACCAATATGAGCGACTACAAACAGATTACCAGTGATTTAATTAAAATATTGTAAAACTTACTCCATTTGATTTATAAGACTATAGAACCAAGTTCATTCTCATGTGAACTTTATATAACCAGGATACGTCTGGAGGAACAGGAAAGAGTTAGGGCCATAGAGAGATACTTGAAAGCAGAAGAAAACATGAACTTAAAGAAAATGTTTGACTTGCTAATTAGTCACCATTACTCCACCACTGCTTGGCCAGATTCTTGCTCATTTTCAGATATAGTTCTGGATTTTTGTGCATTTCTATGAGCAGTTTTATTACGCAGCTTGTGTGCACACAATTTTGTCCATATGCAAACCTATTTAAAAATAATTATTCTATTAATATGTTATCTTAATTATTCTACTAATAGGTCCATGGGGATTGATGAGATGCATTCACGGGTCTTGAGGAAACTTGTAGATGATGTTGCTAAGCCACTTTCCATTACATTTGAGAAGCTCCAACAGTTTGGTGATGTTCCCTGTGACTGGAGATGAGCATGTGTGGGGAACTAAAGGCCAGACAATTTATCTCTGTGCTCAGCGAGATATGGAGCAGATTCTTATGGAAACTATGCTGAGGCACATGAAAAACGAGGTGACCAGTGACAGAGGAATTCAGTGATATACCTTTGTTTCGTACACACTTCCATGTCAGGTACCATTCTGTCAGAGTGTCCCTCTGCTGTCATCTGTCACACAGCAACAACATGTAATGGGATATTGGCAGGGAGGTTCAGCCTCTGCTGCCACACCACCAACATCTGCCTGTGATGTAATGGGCCAGCATAACAAAATAGGGGGCTTTATTTTAGAAGCAGCCCTCGTATTTGCAACCTTTGCTGCATTTGTTGTAGTTTATGCACTCCTGCAACACAACCATAAAGAAGATCAATTAAATTATTTTTCTTAAACAAAACTTTAGAAAATTTCCAACAACTTCAGAAGAATTCTCAGAATCTAGTCATAAGAGTTTGGTTTGTTTATCAAAATGAAAGATTCTAGAATGCACAGAAGAGTCTAATTAATGTGAACCAAAGATGAGGGAAGAAACTGATGTTCTAGTTCAGGCCCTTTTTTGCAATGAAAAGAGGGAATGCAACCAAAAAATAAATGTGTCTATTGTCTGTGACTGTGGTTGTTCCTCATTTTTTTTTTAGGTAGCTCTTTCTGAAAGTCTTCCCCCCAGAAATTTATTTAAAGACCAGCTCTAACATCTCAGAAACAGAGGGCTTTGAAAGGATCCTCACAGTGAACTGGTCCAGTGCTTTTTCAACGTTTTTAGCTCGCATTTTATTTTGTGTCTCATTTCTACAGTGTGTGTGACTTCTGGGACAGCAAGGTGCCTCATGCCTCATTTGCTTCAGTAACATTTTTACCAGAAAGGAACACGTCCCTGGCTGAGAGTTTTGTCTTATCCAGCACTGGCCCAAAGTCAGGATTTGCTACATCTAAATTATTTCAGACAGGCACTTGTTATATCGTTACAGTGACACGTTTTTCTCTAATGCCTTACCTATATAACCCACACTTCATTCTAAGCTGTTATTTCATCTTAAGTCTGTGGACAGAGGAAACCCATTATTCCTTTCCTTCCCTTGGCAGTCTTTCATAGTAAGGTTACCATAACATCCTCAGTCTTCTCATCTTCAGGCTAAGCAAAACAAATTCCTGCAGTCTCACCTTAAAGGTCATGTTTTCTACATCTCTGGATTATCTTCCCTATTTCTGTTGGACTCCCTCCAGTTGGCCCATCTGTTACAGAGCATCACCCAAAACTGGGAACAGGACAAGGTTTTATGAGTGCTGAGTAAAGCAGAAGGAGGAAAACTTACAGCACTTCTGCCATAAACCCCAGTATGTGGTTTACTTTGCACAGCATGGGATTCCTTACTCACATTCATTTAGTGATTCAATGGCATCTGTTTAAATTCTACTTTGCCAAGAGCGCTCTCTTTCTTACATGTATGTAATTTGTTATCTGCAAGATTTTTTTTCAACTCTTCAAGATAACTTTGAATCTTTTTAATATTTTTGAACTGGTTTCAGTATTTCAGATTTTAATTCTTGAGAGTTTGCATTCTCCATTCAGGTTTGCGTTGTTTGTTGCTCTCTGCAAATAATACAGCTCTACTCCTTCCATTTTCCAAGGTTATTAATGAAAACAATCCATACAGCCCAAGCCATGAGAATTACTGTTACTAACATTCCTTTCACTTTCAGAATGAATCCTTAATTCATCATTCTATGATTCTACAATCCTCTAGTAGCTCTCTGAAGTTATCACAGTCACTTGTTTAGATCTTACAAGGAGGATTTCAGGAAAAATAGATGATTTGGAATCATTTAGCAAGTGGCCTCTGAACTGTCGATTCCCTCATCTGTTCTTCCCTTTAGCTGTTAAATTATTTTTTAGCCATCTTATTAAACTTAGTCTTGTTAGTGGAGACTGATGCAAAAACTGCATAATATCCTAAATATTTAAATTACGATACGTTGTTATCTGTGACTCTCCCCTGGCAAACCAATGCTTACTGCCTTTTTCCCTCCTGCTGAAAGTCGTGTGTTGAAAAGCCAAAACTCTGGTGAGATTTCTATCAGTCTTGAGAAGATATCCACTGCTTGAATATGAGAAGAACACTTAAAAAAATCTGAAGACATTACAAGGATATGTAGACTTGAAAGGTTGAACAAAACTTCTTGAATGACATAAATCCTAAAATGAGGGAAAGGAAGAGCTTCGGAATATATCTTAAAAAGAACAGTGTTGAAGAAAATTTCCTCAAAGAATAACCTACACAATTGGCTAGGAACCACCAGAGCAGATAAATAATGGAGATTTATTGCTTGGCTCATAATTCAAGAAGAATAAACAGAATTACAAAATTAATGTCTCAGAAGACTTTTCTCTACTAAACTGTTGTAAATTCAGAGCATGTACTCCAAGGAATAAAATGTATTATGGTTGATAGAACATAGCTTACAGCTTTGGAAGTATGAGAAGGTGAATAAACTGAAAATGCAATTCTCTGTAATCTGAAAAAATAGCCATGCAGTGTAAACAGTCATAAATATCAGAAACTCATCTGTCCCCTGAGCTGAAAATACTGATCATGTTAATAGGAGCAGTATAGAAGGTGTAACATAGAAGGTGACAGAAGATAAATTAATCAGTCCGTTATTGTCATTGGCTAAAGAACCGAAGAACTACTGCAGCTTCTACTGATAAAGCACATGAAGTTGCTGACAAAGTATCCTTTGAGGGTAGAAATCTGCAGCTCTGATCTGTGACAGGTGTAGAAGAGAGAAAAGCATTTAGAATAAAAAATCTTGTTCCCATATCAGGATACAAGTAAACACCCTTGCCAAATGGTTTGATGTACTAGAACAATATCCAAACTCTTAAATCATGACACCCTTACCTTAGCTTTCCACTGATACAACTCAATGCATGACCTCCAGGAGCACAACTCCTATTTAATCCAAATTGGAGTTACTTTCAAAGAAAATGTTCAGACATCCGAAAGAGAAATTGGAAATGAAATTCAAGTTTCCAGTAGGAATGCAAGTAAACAGGAGACTGCACTTTATTTTTAGTGAAACTTTCATTTCAAACTTCCCAACATGAACCAGGCACCCTGAGGCTGCTGGAGTTTGGCTAGGACTGATGATGATAATGCACTAAGAGGTTCCTCCCTTTAAGAGCTGCCCAGCAGCCCCCTCCTCAGTCTGGATGTGGCCTCCGCAGGCAGGTCTGGCTGCCCACAGCCGCCTTTGTGCGCATGTCATTGTGGGGAGGAAAATGGCGGATGCACAGAGGGGTGCCGCCAGTAGCATTTGTTCATAAATTCAGAAAGTTTGGATAGTTCTGATTTCAAACCACGAGACAAGGAGCTCTAAGGAGAAAGTAAACTGCACTCACACAGATAAATTCAAATACAAGAAAGTAAGATTCCCCTGAGAGAATACGTTTGTAACAGCTATGGTAATTAAAATTCTTTAGAGCTGAGGTGACAACAACTGGCCAAGCAAAGCAACCTGGGATGTATCGGAAATATCATTTTTGAGAAATCCCTCATCTCTGCCTCAATTAGATGTTAGCAAACACTTCTGACAGTCACTTTTCAACAGCGTAGGAATGCAGTCAGTGGCTGTTCCCAGCCCACCAGAGAACAAATCTATTTCCAGAAAGAAAAAGAAAAAAAAAAATACTTCAAGGATATGCGTCTTTCCCTAGGAAGTTTGCTTAAGTGAATAAATTAGAGTCATTGCATGCACTGCTGCTGAACAGAAGGCAAGCAGATAAGATCCCATCCCCTCCCCAGGATAAGAGGACTCCCCTGACTGCCAATAATGTGAGCAGGAAGAGGCCCTGGCATAAGTAGCAGAAAAGGCTAAACTGTTCTGTCACTAAGTAAAAGGCAATAACAGTTACCAACCTATGACTTTGTTAACAGTCCTGAATGTGTCACTGTTTAATGTCTGCACTTGAACCAAGTGGGTATTTGCAAATTTCCATACTTTATATCCCAAAATTGCTTCACAAGTTCAAGTTCAAATAACTCATTGACTTCCGTAGGTTTGCCCCAGCTCTACATCAGCCTTCTGAGGACAGTAATGTTAAAAGACATTTGTGGCTGTAGTAACTTGCTACAGCAGTTCAAGAAATTTTGATGTAAACCTGCCCCTAGGCAAAGGACACATGAGTGTTGAAATGCAGAGATACAGAAAACACATCATAGGCTTTTACAAGCGCATGAACTTTGGAAAAAGCAACCTGCTAGGGTCCAACACACATTACTGTGCACAGAGGAAATAGAAGATCCAATTTTTTTGTTTGTTCACTTGTTTCAGGAGTAAAATAAAATAGAAACATGACATATAAAATGTCGTGTCATAAAAACCATGATGTTTTACAATAGTCCAGAAAATGATATCTCTAGTAAAATATAACCTCTGTTTTGGGGTGGTGCTTTACTCTTTTACGTAAAGTAAATTTAAAAGTGCAATTTTTTCTACCTTTCAAACTGAAATGTCACCATTAAATGGAAAAGCAAAACTATCCATAAGTATTGAAACATTTTTACTTATTCAAAAATTGCTTTACTTTTTTAGCTGAGCTTAAGTTTGCAAGTACTTCTGAGTGATCCAAGCATTGTTTAACCATAGATTGCCACTATTTTGACAGAAGAAATTTGTCAATTTACATTAGTTTGCCCTATATACACTGAGGAAGCTTTAAGAGGCACTTTGTACAAGCACTAAGATAAGGGAAGAGTCTCAGGCTGCTTGGGCTATACCATAAGTCATGCAAAGAGCAGATTGTATAAACAGCAGATGCTGTCTTTTTCACGCAGAGAGAGGGGGATTCATCTCTAACTCAGCTGGTCTCCATTTATAGGCAATGGAGACAAATGGGTAGTTTTGGGACACAATTCATTGAATCTCTTTCAAATGTCTACATTAGGATGAGATGAACTGCATCCTAAAACAAGCTGCTTTCTCCCCAACTATAAAAAGAAGTTAGGATAAGCTTATAGCTCTGATGCGGAGATCTGTTTTTAGACTGATGAATCCCATTGCCCAAAACCAGGACAAAGCTCAGTGAAATTTTTGTGACTGTCCATTATATTTGCTAGGCCCCAAAAGAGAATCTGTCCCCATTAAGGAAGCATTTAACAGCTTTTGTTACTGACAGATCAGAAGTGTATTTAATTTGTTTTGCTTTTAATACCAGGTCACTAGGTCTTGCATATTGGTAATTATGTAGCATTAGTTCTTAATAGGATTTGCATAGATATGATACTTAAACAGACTAGATATGACACTAAAACAGTGTGATAAGACAGCATACAACTTTGCCATTGGAAAATGATTTTTTTCTATTGCTGACTGTAACAATACTATGAATTTAATTCAGTATCCTAGAAATTCCACAATTCCCCTGTGATTTCAGCCAGAACTACAGCAGATTTTAAAAGCTGGAATAACACATTTCCTATTTTACAAAGCATTTGAGAAAGAAATTCACCACTTGCACTCAAATCTTTTGTTTTTCCCCAGAGCTCAGACATCTCTCCTACTCTGAAATAATTATTAGCTGGAAGCATGTTTTGGCTTTTACCATTCCAAATGAACCTGACAAGTAATTTCCAAAGGAATTTATGTGCTGTTGTATTTCCCTAGGCTGTGTTTTAAAAGTGTGATCCCCTTTATTGACATTTGAGAGAGTTTAGGCAACTTTACCATTCCCCTCAGGGAATATTGGAGGACACTTGGCAAATAGAACATGTGAGTTCTGCAGGGGTTCTCATGACTTTATCTCACTCATCAGAGCAAGGGTGTGGGTGAAGGTATTTTTGACAATCCTTTTGAATAATAACTGATTTACCTTAACACAATTGCATTTTCTTCTTATATATTCCTTAAAATAGTATTGTCACAATGTAAGTTATGTGGATAATTGAAGTATATATAGAACATAAATCACCATAACGTTTGTTTTGGTTTTTAGAATAGCTCCATGAGTGTCTCTATTCAATAGAGAATAGTTACCCCTTGAAATAAGTAAATGCAGAAAGCAATAATTACACTAAGCATGTATGTACAGCAGCATTGTACCCCAAAGGTATATATGCCTGTGTATATGTTTACATGTGTATGTATGCATTTCACATGTATATATTTCATATGTATGTATATGTGTATCACTTATAAAATATACTAGTTTCAATTATCAAAACTTTGCATAGGAAGTCAACTGATAAAAAGAACTGAATGATCTGTCCAAGGCCAGAATGTAGCTATGATGAAAATTCAGATCTGGCGGAACTCCAAGCCTTGAATCATACTGGCTTGAATATTTCTGTGAAAAATGCTGTGTATGTTCATACTCTGTAAAACTAAATGAAAACATGCCCTGGAGGCCTTCAGATAGAGTCTGGCCATCTCCATGACACTAAATTTTCTTACTTTCCAAAAGACAACTGAAAAATTCATACCATGAGGGAAACATTGCTTGACCTGTTCTGAAAAATGAACTGCGACAATTTAGTTAGCAAAATCAGTAACTGGTCCAAGATAAAAACAGGTGGCCAGGGTCTACATTACAGTATGAACAACCAAGTGCAGTACTTAAGCTTGTACTTTAATTACCTAGTTAAAAAAAAAAAAATCAATAGAGCCAAGGTACATCTTCATGTACTCCAGCCTTGAACTTGGCCTCCAACCATCCTGTTCTGCCTTTTTTCTGTATGTAATTGTCCATCCAAGAGTTGTTATTTGTTTCCATTTGATCCATGGAGAGTATTCTTTGCTATAGCTGGAGGCTTAGTCCTTTAACTCAAGCATCAGAAGTTTTGTCTTTTGTGTTTGATATCTAAGGCACACTCTCCAGAGTTAAACAGAGAGCATGCTTCCACATTGAGTTGGGCACCCTACAGAGACATCATTTGTTTCACCAGGCAAGAAAGTATTATACATATAAACCAAAAAGTCTTCAATTGGAAAGATGTTTCACACTTTTCTTGAGTGCATGAGAGCCACAACTCATAGAAACACTATTTAATAGGATTTTTTAATGAGACCTATGATAAATGTTTTATGACAAAAAAAGAAAGTAAAAGCCCATTGTACTTTCCAATGAGGCCAGAGTACGTGTGAGTTCCCAAATTAATTCACAGGCCTCTCTCGAAGAGCAATTCTTAATGCCCTCTATTAAATTACATCTCTTTATTTTGAGAAAATTGATTTACTTATTCCTTTGCAAGAAACTTGAGAATAGCATCACCAGTCACTTTTTGTGACATCTACATGCCAGCGACATTGGGTTATATAGTGATTGACAACTGAGACTTCTGCTGTACCTAGGAAGAGCTTAATAAAATTGACTTAACAGATTTTTTTTATTATTCCCAAGAACAGGGTCGATAATGAGATTTTTAGCTAACCACATTTCACTTGACAAATTATGAAGAGATCAATTTTTTTTCCCATTAGCCTCTCCTTCATCAATGGCTCAGCTGAGGTCAACTAGCCCTTCCATGTAGTTAATGGTAGACAACATTTGTTACTGATTTTTCTTTGTCAAAACCAAACAGAAGAAAAATCAATGACCTTTATTTCAAATTCAAAAGGAAATATTTTGCTTCAAATTAAAAACTCCTCACACTTAGAAGAGACAAAAAAATATGTTTTAGAAATCATACCATATTCTAGAACAGTGACAGCTCAAGGCAAAGGCTGAAGGCTGTAAATGGAGTGGGCTGAGCATCTAAAAATCTTATAGTGCAAAATCTTAGGCCAAATCTTAGGTCACTGAGTATATTATTGTTCATTTAAGTGAGGCCTAAATGTCATTTTTAGATTTTTACCAGAAGAGAGTACTCGGTAGCAATTAATATTAAAATATCATTATCTAGAGGAGACATTCCGAAACTCAAAGCATTTTAAATTATGTTTTTTTTGTTTGTTTGTTTGTTTTTGTTTTTATTGCTGCGTAAAACAGATACTGTGTATTTTATACCTGATTCTATTCCATGAACTGCCTGGAAAGTCACCATTACCACAGTGTGGAATTTTGACTTTTAGTAGCTATATGAGCGTGAAGATTCACATCCTCCATCGCTGTCTTTCTATGATGTATACATAAGCCATCAAAGTAAGACTTGGTAATGTAGAAATAAATAATCCCAAACCATTTCAGTAATGCTATAATAAGGATCAGCTTCTTCCAGTAAAGCTGGCCATGTGAGTTTTGTCATTGATTTGAGCTGAGATTTAACTACCTCTTTAGACAAATTTGTTAGCCATTAGTTGATTTTGTAAATTGTAATCCAGGGCAGAGTCATCCTCCCAAATTTTTGACAGTGCAGCTAAGGCACTTTAGGATAGCTCTGCAGTCTACAGCAGATTGAAACCTTGATTGGCAAGATTAGTCCAAAAGCCTTTCAATTGAATATAATAGCAGGTGGTCTAGTAGAGTTCGTAAAGAGTCACTGGAGGTCAGATAGAGGGACTCTGAACTTCTATACAATGAAGAGTTCTGAAAGGAGAACAGATGTATCTTGCTTAATCTAAGGTCAGCTCTCTGTATTAACAAAGGAATGCAAGCATTTCCCCAGGCTATTTTTACTTACTTAAGTGGGTTTCCTGCATCTCTATGTATCTTATCCCAGTACACTACCACAAACAACCTTCTGCTTCTTCTGAATGAGGTTATATCCCCTCTCTTGGAAGCGTCCTTTCCAAGTACAAGGTCTTCATACTGAGATGAACTATAAAAGATGAAGAAATTAATATATGACCATATCATATTCCTGAAAATGCAGTGATATTTGTATGTTCAGAATGAGCATCTACGCAGACCTAAACAAGAGATGTATTGTTTGAGTTAATAGCTGAATAGCTGGGCTGAGATCAATGGGATGAGGTTCAACAGGGCCAAGTGCCGGGTCCTGCACTTTGGCCACAATAACCCCATGCAATGCTATAGGCTTGNCTATATCAACTGGATTTAAATAAAACAAAGACTCAGATCTTTCTCCCCTGGAGCTATATTAAGCTCTATCTCTTAAAGCTCACACATACTATCTGTAAGATTATTTCAGATTTTAAAAACACAAAAGCTTTAACTAATAATTAACATAAGAAAGGCCTATAAGAAATGCATGTAATAAAGAAAATCCAGAGGAAAAAAAAAAAAACAACACCACAGAACAACCGTAGCAAAACCATTAGCTACCAAACAAACGGTGGAAGTCTTCAGTAAAATGCCCAAGGCTTTTTAGACCCTCGAGTCCCTTTCCACAATTTGTCCTTTAAATTTCCTTCAGGCATCATGACTAAGAAGGATAGATAGAAAATAGAAAATAGCTAGTAATAGTACCAATCGACTCCTTTGGCCAAAATGAACAGTAATCTCTTTTATTTCATTTTAAATGAATGGATGTAAAAAAGATATTTGCGTGTGTTGAACAGATCTATCTTTTTACTTTGTTTGCTTTGGGAAGCATTTTTCAGTTTGATTACAGTCTTTAATCTTCTTTCCAAGATACTTAAGACTTTGTATCAGTCATGTCTCTTTACAAGAGACAAGGATAATCATCAAGCCAGGTATCATCTGCAGTTTACAATGAGCAGATGAATCTGGACTCCACATTATAGCAAACACCAGAAACACTGTCCCTACTCAAAATAATGTAAGGTCCAAATTTTGCATCCAGAAGTTTACTTAGATTTTCTATCTCACATTGAAATCAATACAATTATTAAGCAAGAAAACTATGCACAAAGGCTGTCCTGAAAGTAATGCCTCCTATTTTATTATTGACCCACAATGTCAGAAACAGATGGAAGCAGAGGTTGAACCTTCCTGCCAATACTGCATTAAATTCTGTTGCAGCGTGACAGATGGCAGCAAAGGTGCAGTCTGACAAAATGGTATCTGACATGGAAGTGCATATGAAGCAAAGGCATGTTATTGAATTCCTCCATGAGGAAAAAAATGGTGCCCATTACCACTCACTGTCTCTTGTTGACTGTTTATGGAGACCAAACAGTGGATGTCACCACAGTGAGTTGCTGGGTGGTGCACTTCTGCAGTGGTGACAGTGACTTGAAAAACAAGCCACGTTCCAGAAGGCCATGAAGATCTTTACAAGCAAAGCATGCAGACACTTATTCATTGCTGGTGAAAATGCATAGCTAATTGTGGTGACTATGTTGAAAAATAGTGTTCTGTAGCTGAGAATTTGCTCCATGAAGTAGTGTTATAGCGCTCTTTATATCTCTTGTAGTTTCCACAGAAATAAATAGGAGGTATTAATTCCAGAGCAACCTGCATATATCTGGCTTCAAATAATTAAGATATATCAGGAGTCAATACAATGTTAAATATAATAATAAAAATTATTAGTTGCTGATCTTTTCTTATTTCATTTTACTGATTTTTTTCCTCGGTTTGGTATCATCCTGAAATATAAAGTTAATTACTGCTAGCCCCAGATATTGACAGTATTAATACTGGAACATTTTAGAAGTATATGGATGCGTGGATGGATGGATATTAGATATCTTCTTAATGGACTCCAAGTACATTGAATGTTTAGGGATTTGTTTAACCTCAGATGGTCACTACATGAATAAAGTAAATTTTGCGGAGATAATTAATCAGCTTGAGAGAAAAGTTTGCAAACAGGCACCTTCATTCATTAGCTGGCTGGAGAGAGCCAGTGAAGCATAAATTGATTACCTGGAATACATTAAGTATTCTAGATGCTGCCAACTGTGGTTCCCCCCTTCCTTTCTGCGGTACATTAAGTAGAATCATGACTTCTCTTATTTGGACTAGTAAGGCACGGAGTTTGTATTTCAAAATTCATGCAAAAATCAATACATTCAAGTCTGTATATAAAACTATTGTAATCTGGCTGTAGTTTGCACTACAGGATCTGTCAGAATGAGAACCATGCTAAGGTGAAAGAACTTTAGTGTGGCAAACAATTCTTGATAAATTAAACTAAAATCCAACTGTCATATATAGAGATGTCAAAATATAGGATCATACAATGGCTTGGTTTGGAAGGGAGGAAAGAAAGTCACTGTATAGCACAGCACTGAAGAGTAGTCATAGCTGCTGACACCATACATAGCAGGCTGGGGAGGATGGGGAGAAGAAAGGCACTAAGTATGTGACTGAAACCTTAGATCATCCTTCTTTCCTCGATAAATCTGCATGTTGCAGCCACAGAGTAAACTTATCATTTTACAAAATGTCTAAAACATTCAGTCACAGATATCACAAAAATTCTCAGTTTTTTCAGAAAATGATCAGATATCCTAGATAGACATTATAGGCAATACCTACATCTGGTTTCTCTTGTATCACAAGACAATATTTCTATTACATTTATTTTTAAGACAATATAGTGGTATTTATACCTAAAACTACATACACTTCACTAAGCTAACACTTATTTTCAACATTGAGACTGATTCAGAAACTGAATTTTTGTTTTCATTTTACAAAATAACTGTTTTTTAAAAACACCATAACAGAGATTACAGGGGTTCAGAGAGAAGTGGAAACTGAATCAGTATATGGCTATCCAGTATCAAAGAGAAAGGAAATTCTTCCTAAGGTATGATTTTTTATTATATTCTGGTCAATCCATATATTGACAATCTGACATTCACCCTTTTGGATTTCTTGTCCTTTTCCAACAAATTAAACATCACAAGCTTCTCCACTGGGCTTCTCCAGTGTTTGGCTCCTTGGAAGCCATGGGAAAACATTTGAGTCCAGCCTATATGCCTCAGGCAAATGTTATTATAGTTAACCTGTGACCATGGTGACCCCCTGCTAGTGCCCTCATTGGTGTAACTCATTGAAGTCAGTGTCCATCCTCACTGCTGCTAATGAGATTTGCTGCTATCCATGCAGGAATTCCCCCCTCTGGTAATAACCAGAGAGTAGAACCCTTGCTAGTGTTTGGACTTATGACCTACACTTCATGACAAAGAAAGGCTATATCAGAAGCACAGGAATGAAGGCAACTGACAGTGTGAAGTCCAGCAGTGATGATCATTAGATGGAGACCCAGGTCAAAAGGAAAAAACAGAACCAGCAACAGTGTCATTGCAGAAGATAGCTGAGACATCCTGGCCTTATGATTCTTTATCTTTTTTTTTTAAAAAAAAAACAACAAAATAATTATGCTTGGACAAAAGAGTCATAGGACCAGCCACAGATTTCAGATGTGCCCTGAGACCCTGTAGCATGAATGAATATCACCCTCTCTAACAATTTTATTTTTGGAGCAGTTTCCAGCACCTTGCTTCACCACAGCCATTTCCATGACATCAGAAGACCCTGGTTCCTCATGTGCCAGCCTTCCCTGCATTTTTTTTTTTTTCTAATCTAATGTGCCCCAAATATCCAAATCTTAAAATGAACCCACTAATTTCCTGAAGTAACTCTGGATACAAGTGTGATTTAGGTACTGCATTAGAGACAAAGAGAAGGGGCTCCTACCCAAAGAACAACACTCTCTCCTTCACACTCCAATGAGCAACTTGAAAGAAATAACCAACAAGGAATACAGATGTTAAAAGGAGACAACTTACTCAGAGAAATTTTGAGCGTAAGGAAGTTCCCAGAAGGAGAGTCAACAAAAGGGCATCTTGTCCCAGAGCTAAGGAATTTCTAAAGGACTGAAAAATGCATGACTGATCTGCTTTGTACCACTGCTGTTGTTTATTAATTCCCTGAATAGTAAGAAGTGGCTAGAGACATTATTTCCCACATAACCACAGCATGAAAGCACATGGGTAATGCCAGGATTCACCTTCTGTCTGTTTATACAACCGAGTGAACCAGGCATATCATCCAAAACACCTGTAATGCCAGTGAGTTGGCAAAAATACCTGAAACCTTCAATTATTTCATGAAAGGACCGATTTCACAAGATGACAGTAATAAGCATGGACACAAAGAGACATGCATATATCTGAAGATACCATGATGAGTATTTCCATGTATATATATGCATGCAAAACTAAATGCACAGCAGCCAGTGATTGAAGAAATTGGTTGATTATTTCCCATTGCAACCAGCTGTCTCCTGCCTCTGCTATCAGTACAAATGAATGATCCTTGCGTTATGAAGAACAACATGTCATTTCAAAGATAAATTTACCAGCTAGAATAATACCACTGTATCTTTTGTACCTCTCATCCACCGTGTTCCTATAGGGTCCCTGAGAGTTATTAATCAAATCATTCTGATCCCAGTTCCACTCCCAGTCCCAGCATTGCATAAAATGAAGTTTCAGTTGTTGTGGCTTTTTTTGTTTTTTTGTTTTTTTGTTTTTTGTTTTTGTTTTTTTTTTGCATGCCATTTTATACTACAATTAAAAAGTTTCTGAACTTCACAATTCATTCACTTCTTTCCTGAAATAACTCAGCAGTTCCAGATTCCTCATCTCATGCTTCACAAATTAAATACAATGAAAAGATGAGAGCCTTTCAGTTTGGCTGAGTAATATCATTTATGCTTTTACTTATTTTATTTCCACTTCAGTCACAATTTCTTATATTTTCTCTTATCTTGTTTTAGGCTAAAAGATATAATCTAAGATGACTGTGCTGTTCTCCCAAGCCATAGCCTGTCAGATTGCTGAATTATCAGTATCTACTCAAGCAGCACAGTAGAAACAGATCACATATGCCAATTCCCACCCCCCCCTTCATAACCATTTTGCAGTCACTGGAGGAAAGTGTACAGTCCAAGCTCTCTTTTGCATGATGAAAGTTAGTTCAACTCTGTAGCTTAGCAGATGTCCTTGGGCAGCAGGTGGTCTACTGAATTACATCAAATAAACCAATAAGTTGTGTATTATTCTGGAAGCTCTTAGTCCTCTAACTTGTTAGAAGAACACACTCCCTTTTTCCTTTCTCTTTCTTTTTTAAATGAATTTTCAGTCAGATTGTAAACCTTATTTAAAAGTAGTCTCAAAGAAAACACAGGAAACTGCTTTCCTAAAAGTATTTAGAAATCTGACATCAGTTGTTGATATCTGAAAACAAAAAAAGGAATAAGAAAATGTACTGAAAATATGCTACAAGTATAGTGCACATTGACATCCCCTGAATGAAGCTGTTCTGACTTATATCAGTAGGAATTCCTCCCCAGATTTGTCATGTCAACACAGATGAGAAAAAAGTACAACCTGTGCTGTCGAAAGCACTTAGAAACGCCCTAAAGACGATGACCTCCAAAGTCACTCCACATAACCACGCAGAGCGGCCACAAATCCTTATCAATTTGTCAAGATTTTTGTTGATAATAATGTTGTGGGTTTTGAAACAAATATTGACCAATATTTTAGCCATCTAGTTATTCATAATATAAACCAGGATTCATATTCACTTTGATACCATCCTCAGAGCACCTCAGCCATGCCTTTGGGCAGAGGTGTTGTGTCGTGTTTAACGTAGGGCAAAGGGAGGCCAACTATCTGCATTCAAACCCATTCCCATAAGACTTTCTCTGTGAACTTAGCAAGCTTCATAACTTGAAGAGCCTCCATTATCCTATATGAGGAACAAGGATAATCATCTTCCCCTCACTCACCAGGAAGTTGTGAAGCTTAATTTGTACCCATTTACAGAGTTGTTTTAAGGTGCTTGACTGGAAAGTAGAATGTATGCAAATGATTTCCTGTCTGTATTAGGATACCACTGATGCAGAAAAACATAGTGTAATGTACTCAGATGAATATAGATTTTTTTTTTATTATTATTCTGTGTATGGCATTTCAGACTCCAGAGTTCAGTGGCTGCAAGAATTAATAGAGAAAAGGATGAGTGATATGTATTTTGTTCTGCAAGGTAAGGGCTGTACATTACAGTTTACTTTAATCAATGATGGAGTCATGCTACTAAAAATGAGCTAGAAAATGATTTAGGAAAGAAAAGAGATGGAGACTCAAAGCTTTTTTTTACTCACAGTTTTATTTCCCTGCATTTTGGCTTATGGCATATATTAAACGGGGGAAAAAAGTATGCATCTCTGTCCCTTCACACAGAATGAAGTCTACAGTCAACTATTTCAGAAATCTCTCTGCTTAGGTAGAATGGCAGCAGATTTGTATGCAGTGACAGGTTTAACAAATCACCAGAAAATTGGGTGTGACCTGCCAGGAAGAACAAATTTAAGTGAAGAAAAAGAGTCTGCAAACATGTTGTTTTCTTCTTCAATGAGTAGCTTTCCTACTGCACTCAGAGATTATGTATTTAGATGTTGGCAAAAATAATTACTTTTTTTCCTCCTTGCTTTGCACAGCCAGCACAGTAAAGAGAACGTGAATGGATCTGTTAGTACTCATGCATCATCAACACATTTGTTTATGAAGTTTCTCGTGCTTTCAAGACAACAGAATTACACAATTAAATGCAAAACTAACACTGTATGAAAAGAAGTCTGACACTCAACTACAGTTTGCTTTTCCTCCACTTTGTGAAGGCTGTGTATAAAAAGTGCCCAGTTCTCCACTGTTATGCACAGGTCAGTGGAGAGTTTTACAGAGCTTCCCACACAGGTATAAGCGACCACGCAACATTGAAGGCAGAGTTGAGGACACTGCCTTACTATATAATGTGTCCTCCAGACCTGTCATTGCTTCTAACAGTGCTCAGGAAACAAAGAAGCCATCTTTTATTCTCAGGCTGTTGGTACCCAGCATAAAGTAGGAAGGCAGGATGAACTGTGATATTTCAAGAGTCCATTTCCTGAAAGAGTTCCATTTGAAGGACTTAATTGCTGTTCTTGAAAATCATTGGCAACCAAAATCCACATCAGGAGAGTTTGTTATGTGAAATAATACATGCCCGCAGCACTGAATAGCTTCATGCCCATTGTATTTCAAGCAGTCAAAATCTGGATTATCCCAGGGAAGGGGCATATGCCCAGTGACCTTCACTTTGCTGTGCTGAGGAGCATGTTGGCAAGAGTTAGCCATTTCTCATAGAACAAGTAGAATTTTCAGCTGGAAAAGACCCCAGGCCCTTGAGACCAAACTCTAAATAGCTTCTCATGTTGTAGAGAGTTTTCAAAAAGTCTTTCATGCCCTGCATATGTTGTAACCTACAGGGAAAGGTATTGAAATAAAGGGCCTAAACTGCAGAGGCCATTCCTGCCAGAAGAGGGATTTCCCTTCCATTTAAGAGGTTGTTCTGTAGTGTGATGTTAGAGTGGATATATAGTTCATAGCAGATGACTCTGCCTTGAAGTTGTGAGTCATGTGGCTGCTTTCACTTTCTACTCAGCGACAGAGGAAGGCACATCACAACCAGTTTCTACCCTCAGATCTGCATACATGTAACCTGGTATTTTTTTCAGACAGAAGGGAGAATTTAGCTTTCATTATTATAGCTTATATTTATGAAGAAAATTTCAGCAAATCCAAGAGAGAGACGCACAATCTGCTTGCAGCACCATGCTGAAGGATAAAGAGCCATGCTTTCTACCCTAACTGCAGACATTTTCCTCTTTGAGATATGATGTTAAAAACTCCTCAAATAGCCTAGAATCTGATCCTGGTTTTGAGAAATTGCCACAGGGCAATTCAGTGCAGACTCTGTAAATAATTCACATGCCTAACCACAGATGCTTTGGTGTCCAAGGAATTCTGGCAGATTGACAAATGTGATACAGCTCCAAAGGACCAACAGTA
Source organism: Odontophorus gujanensis (assembly GCA_013399175.1). Taxonomy (NCBI): domain Eukaryota; kingdom Metazoa; phylum Chordata; class Aves; order Galliformes; family Odontophoridae; genus Odontophorus; species Odontophorus gujanensis. The sequence goes on from VXAB01013880.1 coordinate 129,477, forward strand.
CAACCTTGCAGAGCAACAGATAGAGGCCAGCTTATACATCCTTGGTCTTCTAAAAGCACACCAATGTTTATTCAGCTGAATCTCATTTGGTCAGTCTTTACAACGTTTTCTTCAGGAATGAATCAGGCACTTGGGTCATTACTGTGAGAGGTAGCTAGTATATTAAAAATACAGATGAGAATCAACTGAGATTTTGAAAAAGATAAGGGGATGTTGTTGAAAAAAGCACAAATTGATCCTTGGCTACTCCACTGGACTTCTGTACAACCCCAGAAATATTGGTCAGAGTCTCCAACTTCTTACAAAGAAAGCAAAAATCTTTTATATGATGAGAAAGATCTGTGTTTCCTAAAGTAAAATTAAAAAAAAAAAAAAACAGCACTTCATAATTAATGTAATCTCTACATCCATTACTCCCTCTTCACATCTGCTATCTTATTCTAGATAAAACAGATGAGTTTTTTAAAAACTGGGTACAGCAGTTCTAGACAAAATGGCACTCATCATAATCATGTATTACAAAGCAGATGGGTAGAAATTCACCAGTGAGAAAATTTAAAGAGAGGGCCTTGACTTCACGTTTTCCCTTTACAATACATGGCGCTACAAAAGATCAAAACAAGAAAAATGCACACCTTCAGAAAGGTATACCATAGGAGAAGGTGAAATACAATGTGAACTGCCATTACCGTCACAAAATACTAAGACAAGAGAACAAAGCTGAGTGTTTAACAGTATCAGATAAGCAGGGAAGGCAAAGGAGAAAGAAAGTACTTGTTAAATTACCCTTATCCATGTGTGATCAGATTTCTGCAGAAAACATGGAGCTGAAGGTGGCTCAGTTACAGCACTGAAATTACAGTAAATGGGGTTACTAAAGTTCTCATCTTTTAAAGACTAGTAGAAATGTTCAGTAGAGCCCTGAAATTCTGCACTGATGAGGGTTTTATTAGTGCATGGATGGATAAATGGATGTAAAACTAGATAGGTAAATTGTACTTAGAGAAGAAGGAGGATTATTTGGTCTAATAAAAGAGAAGGAGTTTAGAACTGGGTTCAGTGCTGTTATTTCAAGATAGATTGATCTAGGCTTTGAGATTTTCCACTATGTCAAAGAAAATGAAAAAGGCTATGGCCCTATAAAAATAATTGCATTGAGGATAATGTATAGTGTTGGTACCTTTCCATGGAAAAGCTTCAGACAGTAGCATATTTCTTGACTTAAGAGTTTGTGGAACAATTGTATCTGGGATTACATAAATCTGTTCTATTTTGCCTTTATCCTAGTTTCATTATATTTTAGGTTTTAACCTAAATCATCGTAAGTTTTAATGACTTTATCAGAGATCTTACTAATTTAAACCAATGTCAGCAAGAGCTAAATCAGGTGCTTGGTGCTCACATGATTAAAAATAGATTTCACAGAGCTATTCAAGTATCTTACCTTTACAGCTTAGGAGGAACAGTCAACAGCTTATATCTTGTAGGGCTGGAAGAGAATTTAACTTGTTAGAAGTTAAACTTGTTCTTCACACCATTTTACTGTCCACAAAAGTTGTGAGCACCTTTCTTCCTAATACCTCAGTCGCTACAAAAAATAAAAATAAAATAATAATAATTAAAAAAAGTAGCAAGACAAGGATAATTAAAAAGACTGATTATTAGATTTTGAAGTCCAGCGTTGTGAAAAATGTTGTCCATAGGCTAAGATTACAAAAGCGATGCATGAGTTATTGGGCTGAGAGCCAGACTTACAGTTTAAAATACTTGACAATATCTTAAATAGCGTATGGACTAGATTACTACAATCATCTCCCCTAAATTTGATAGTTCTACAAGGATAGAGTTGATACAAATACAGAGATTTTTTTAGTGTTACAGGTATAAAAGTAGCATGGCAAGCTGTAGGCAATCCAGGAGGCTCCTGGAATGCATTGAGAATAACTTCTTGAGCCAAGTAATAGACAGCCCCACAAGGAGGAATGCAGTGCTGGACCTGTGGCTCACTAATGTGAGTGACTGGGCTGTAGTGACCATGCAATAACAGTGTTCATAGTCCTGATTGATATCTGACAGGCAAAGAGTAAAATCAGGAAGCACAATTTCAGGAAAACCAAATTCCAGCTGTTCAGAGAGTTAGTCAACAAAAACACTGGGAAACTGTCCTCAAGGTAAGGGAGCAGAGCAGAGCTGGCATATGTATTAGGAAGCTTTCCTTATGTCACAAGTGCTCTCCATCCCTAAATGTTGGAAGTCAGGAAAGGAAGGCAAGAGTATGGCTGAACCAGGACCTGCTGGTCAAACTGGTGAGCAAGAAGCTGCAGGGGAGTGGACGCAGGGATAGGTATTCTGGGAGGAATACAGGGATGCTGCTAGACTATGTAGGGATAAGATCAGGTAAGCCAAGTCCCAGTTGAAACTGGACTTGGTAAGAGGTACTAAAAAGAACAAGAAAGGCATCAACCAGAAAAGGAAAGTCCACAAGGGCATACTCCTCCTAGTAAGTAACATATAAGTTGGTAGGAACAGACAAGGAGAAGGCTGAGGTACTCAACATTTTTGCTTCAGTCTTCACTGCCAACTGCTCTTCACAAGGCTCTTGAGCAGATGGTCTGGAAGGTGGGGACTGGGGGAGCAATGCCTTTCCCACTGTAAGCAACAGTCAGGTTAATGACCACCTGAAGATTCTTAATATCCATAAGTTTGTGGGAACTGATGAGATGCATCTCAGAGTCCTGAAGGAGTTCACTGATTTAGTTGGTTGATTTAGTTGATCAAGCTTGATGATATTTGAAAATTCATGACAGTCAAGTGACTGGAAAAAAAAGAGAGTGTCACACTCATTTTTAAGAAAGGAAGATGGGACGACCCAGGGAACTGTCAACCTGTCAGCCTCACCTCTGTGCCATGGAAGATCATGGAGTAGATCCTCATGGAAACTACACTAAGACACATAGAAGAGAAGGAGTGATATGGGATAATCAGCATGGCTTCACCAACAGCAGGTCCTGCCTGACTAATCCAGTAATGTCTTACAGTTGTGTAACTGCATCAGTGGAGAAGGGAAGAGGTGCTAATGTCATCAGTCTGGACTTAAGTAAGGCCTTTGACACAGTTCCCCACAACATCCTTATCTCCAAATTTGAAAGATATGAATTTGAATGGTGGACTGTTTGATGGACAGAGAACTGGTTGCAAGACCATACCCAGAGAGTGGAGTTCAATGGCTTAATGTCCAGATGGAGAACAGTGACAAGCGGTGTCTCTCAGGTGTCAGTTCTGTCGCTAGTGCTCTTTATCATCTTCCTCAATTGACAGTGGAATCGAGTGTACTCCCAGCAAGTTTGTGGATGATAACAATCTGCGTGGTGTGGTTGATACACCAGAGGGACAGAATGCCATTCTGAGAGACATAGACAAGCTAAGCACTGGGCACATGAGAACTTCATGAGGTTCAGCAGAGTGCAAGGTCTGCACCTGGGTCATTGTAAACCCCTCTATCAGTACAAGCTGAAAGATGTAAGATGGAGCACATCCCTGACAAAAAGGACTTGGGGTACTGTTGGATGGCAAGCTGGGCCATGTGATAGCAATGTGTCCTCACAGCCCAGAAAGCCAGCCATATCCTGCGCTGCACCAAAAGAAGAGTGGCCAACAGGGCAAGGGAGGTGATCCTGCCCCTCTACTCTGTGCTGCTGAGGTCTCATCTGGGGTACTGCATCCAGATGTGGAGTCCTCAGTACATAAGAGACATGGACCTGTTGGAGCACATCCAGGGGGACCTGAGAGCAACCTTTCAGTATCTAAGGAAAGGCTGTAGGGAGGAAGAGGACAGACCCTTCAGCAGAGTCTGCTGTAATAGGACAATGGGAAATGGATTCAAACTAAAAGAGGGGAGGTATAGATGCGATATAATGAAATGGTTTTTACAATAGGAGTAGTGAAGCACTGAAACAAGTTGCCTGAGAGGTGGTTAATGACCTGTAATTGGAGACATTCAAGGACAGGATGGAC
>VXAB01013880.1:134926-225197 GCA_013399175.1 Odontophorus gujanensis
TTCTGTCGCTAGTGCTCTTTATCATCTTCCTCAATTGACAGTGGAATCGAGTGTACTCCCAGCAAGTTTGTGGATGATAACAATCTGCGTGGTGTGGTTGATACACCAGAGGGACAGAATGCCATTCTGAGAGACATAGACAAGCTAAGCACTGGGCACATGAGAACTTCATGAGGTTCAGCAGAGTGCAAGGTCTGCACCTGGGTCATTGTAAACCCCTCTATCAGTACAAGCTGAAAGATGTAAGATGGAGCACATCCCTGACAAAAAGGACTTGGGGTACTGTTGGATGGCAAGCTGGGCCATGTGATAGCAATGTCTCGTCACAGCCCAGAAAGCCAGCCATATCCTGCGCTGCACCAAAAGAAGAGTGGCCAACAGGGCAAGGGAGGTGATCCTGCCCCTCTACTCTGTGCTGCTGAGGTCTCATCTGGGGTACTGCATCCAGATGTGGAGTCCTCAGTACATAAGAGACATGGACCTGTTGGAGCACATCCAGGGGGACCTGAGAGCAACCTTTCAGTATCTAAGGAAAGGCTGTAGGGAGGAAGAGGACAGACCCTTCAGCAGAGTCTGCTGTAATAGGACAATGGGAAATGGATTCAAACTAAAAGAGGGGAGGTATAGATGCGATATAATGAAATGGTTTTTACAATAGGAGTAGTGAAGCACTGAAACAAGTTGCCTGAGAGGTGGTTAATGACCTGTAATTGGAGACATTCAAGGACAGGATGGACGGAGCTGTGAGCAGCCTGCTAGCTGTAGCTCTCCCTGTTCATGGCAGGGGAATTGGACAAGGTGATTTTTTAGGATCCCTTTCAACTCAAACGATTCTATGATTCTGTGTTCAAAGAAAACGAATTGGTTTCAAGAGGCCAGTATCTAAGCAGAGAAATCACAATGTTCAATTAAACAAGGAATTAATATCTCTAACTTGGAGAGATGTTGGATTTGCTTGTCCCTGTTCACACTCACTGCTGAACTACTAATTTTAACATTCACCCAAAGGAAGTAGAGCAGCTCTTTTTTCTGCCCATCTGAAGTGCCCATCTGTTTCTGTAACTTTGACACACTTTTCACGTCTGCATTTTATGAATAGAAATCTAAGAAGTACCCAGCATACTCAAATATAAGACAAAGTCCTACCTGTGTCATCAGCTGACAGCTCTATTTTTGCAAATTCTGCAGAACTTGGGCACAAAGAATTGTTAGCTGAGACCTAATGCTGCTTAAATCCAAAGCTGATAGCTGACTAGCAGCAAATTTCCTAATTTGTGCCCAGCACTGTATCATAAGGTGAGGAGATAACAGCCTACCTATGGCAGACTGTAAATCTGTGACTATTTGAAATCTCTCTCTCCTCTCTGAAGGCTAAATCACCCCAGGAAAGACTGCCCTAAACATCAAGCCACAAAAACAAGTTTTCAAAGGCATCTAAGTGACTTCAGTTCAGCTTTCTGCCATACTTAAACAAATGCTTGTGACATAACTAGAGCAATTTAATAAGCTACTAAGCCTTCATATTCATTGCCCCCCTTACTGTTGTGATCCTGTCAGCGAGAATGGACTGAGAGTGCTCCTGCTCCATTTCAAAGCAAAAATAGTAATGCTTAAGCCATCCTCTGGACACATGTACAGTTTTCAAATGTTAATCCAGACTCACTTTCTGGCATTTGTTCTTAACAAATTTACAGCCCATTTGCAACAGAATAATTATTTGATTCATTTTTTTTTTTATCAGTCCTGTTTCAGAGTAGCAACAACGGCTTTATTCTGCATATACAGCATCTGGTACAACATGGTTCTAGCCCACATGAAATTTGCCTCCATATTGTTGTCATTTTCACAGTCTCCAAGCCTCATGATAAGTCAGTAAGTTTCAAGTGCAACTTCCAGAAGAACATTTCGCCACCAGAAAATTTCTGTAGCCTTCACGGACCCAAAATACACCACTAACAGACAGCCACAGCAGAAGTTCACAGCAGCAGCCCAGCTTTAAGCAGCCTGTAGCATAATTTCTAAATACAGTCTGAGCATGATCTCCAATAGCTCTGTGTCTTTCTTATGTTCAACAGTATTTGAAAACAGCTTGAAATATGTGGAGAAGGAGAAGCTAGTGATATCCACATGCACTAAACAGAAACAAAAATTAGAACAAAGCTGGATATTATGCTTTACAACTGTTCATGCAGATGAAAGATTACTGTATGTATACAATCTAATGTCAGCAACTCTAACACTGCAGAAAAAGAGTTGGACAAAGCCTTAGAAATCCCTAGCTAAAGCTGTAATGTAAGACAAAAGCTGAATGTAAGACAAATGAATTCAGATTCAACTGCCCATGTGACAACTCAGTTAAGAATATCAGTGAAGCTATCCTTTAATATGATGATGCAAAATAATTATTCAACATACACCATGCTGACCCAGTGGTCTTCTGCCCTGGGAAACAGGAATAGGGTTTGGTATTTTACAGTTGGAGTAAGGATTTTGTTATTCCTGCAACACTGTGCTCTTCTGCACATAAGTCATGGTGTGCATTCTCTATGCAGCATATTTTTCCCTTATGTAATGCTTTAGATGTTGATGTAATATAATTTCTTGTAGCAATGTATTTACATATTAATTCATTCTTCAGTCCCTGCTTTTTTGGCGCCAGTTTCCATACGTTCACAAAAGTCATGATGACACTTCAGCCTTGTATGACTTCCTAGGCTCATCTTCTGTAACTAATTTAACTTTGGATTTTGTACAAGTGACAATGCACATTTGGCCCGTGAAATGACTTGCACCAGCCTCCCTCTTGTTCAGTGTAATACTCCAAGGCAAGCCATGAAAAAATGTCTTCCCACCTTTCCTCTTTCTACTTCTTGAGGCCAGAAGGAGTTAACAATGTCTCTCAAAGAAAAGGTAGTGCCAAGGTGATACCAGTAAAGGAGAGAAATCTGGTTTGGTTTGCAAAACAGAAAACATGGCCATACTACTGCACACACAGACAACCAGTGCTAGTCCTTAGAGCAGTAGCCAGGGATTTAGGTATTATAGAAACGAGGGTACTTAAATCCTTGATATTTCATAGCCTTAATATGGAAACCCTCATAAGTCTCCTAGGATATCTCCAACCATCAGATCTAATGCAGCTCTATAGAACATCAGAGCAGTGCAAGTGTGAGCCTGATCCCAGTGGAGCCTGTTCTGGGCAACCCAGGAACTGGAACAAGGCTTTACATCATAATGATCAAAATACCTTTCACCAATAAGGTGGCGAAAGTCTAAGCTGGTCACCATAGAGTCCCTGTTTACTAAATGCACCCAGAATGATTGGTATCAACATTTGTCTGCGCAAAACATTGTGGAACATTTCTAAATATCAAACAAATGTTTAAACATCACCATCTGGTTGTAGATATATCAACACAAATAACCAAACGTGATACAGCTAAGTGTGTTAATCAGTGCCTGATGGTTTATTCCTATGTCAGTTCCCTGCTTCCCTACTGTTTGGTTGTTCCTGTGTCTTTTAGACCTAAGTTCCTCCACTCAGAAGCTGCTTCCATATGTGTACATGACTACGTACACAAACAAACACACTTACATATCTAATTAGTACTAGACACAGTAGGATTTCTGTTCTGGCGAAGACCTTTGATTCACCCATATTATCAATTATGAATAATACAAATAATGGAAATCCACAAACAGAAAAAAATGGGATGACGGTTGCCCAGTTGCAGTCTGCTCCCAAATCTAATTAGACTCCCAGTAGCTACGCTGCACACTTCATCCATCAGAGTTGCTGCCTCTGACTGCAATTACAGTGAGGCTGGGTGAGCAAAGTTGTATGAATACGCAAAACTATTCTGTCTTCCTGCAGTCCTGTTGGTTGGCTCAGTCATACTTTGCTGAACACGTTAATCCTAGAAGTCACTATCTCTTAAAGGTAAGAAAAAAAAACAAAACATTATTTCAGAGTGCCAAGAATCAAGCAACTTGAATTAAAATACGTCCTTCAGTACATTTATTATCCATCTTTTCACACATGACACATTTTTCTTTATGCAGTAGAGGGTCCAGATTTCAAAGAATGGGTTTCTCATTATCTTATTCTAACCTGAGGAAGAAAGGAAGATAAATTAGAAATCAGATGGAGAGATGCATTTTTCTCAATATCCTCTGTTGCTCTTTTCTGTTATGTTTCTTGTCCTTCCAATCCTATGTCAGCTGACACTCCTATTTTGGCAGGAAAGTTGAATATGTAAGGATCAAAATGGCAAAATGAATCTCTCCCTAATTTTCTCTATCATTACCTATTTGTGACAGAGATTACAAGAGGCATCTTTCTCGCATACTTCTGACAACCACAAACTCTATGGGTAATTTTTTCTCCCTTACTCCATGACTTCTTGAAATGTCTAACATGTGAATCATAGGAGAAATGATAGCCTGCAATACTTTGATAATTGTGGAATATTTCTATGCAGTGTATGTCGGAAATAGATATAAAGCCATAGACTGATCCATAAATACTAGTAACAGAAGTATTTTATCTGCATCTAAGTGAATTTACCAGCAGTAACAGAAATAAAATATATCCACACCACCCCAGTATTCTTCTACTGCTGAAGAATTTCATGGAAGAACAAAAGGGATTTCTGTGGTTTACTGTTATTACATTTGAACTTGGCTTTGAATAGGAATAAAATTTCCAAACAAATTTAACTGTCAGAATCATGATTTAAATATCCTATTAGGCATCTCAGGCAGCTAATTTTCCAGCCTTCCTATATGTCAATGTCAAGAGACATGTGCCTTCTCTATCTCAGGCTATAACTATCTTGGACATGTATATTAGAATTTCATTTTAATGTGATTTAGATATCAGAGTTCTGAACACACAGTAAATACTGAGTTCTTGAAAAAACTTCATTGAAAATTCCTTTGAAAAAGATTTCTTCAAGAGTCTAAAGGCACATAGATTTCACTCTGGGAGCAAAACTGGTTAGATGCTACAGTGTAGTTGAGGTATTTCCTTTTTGAGACAATGCCTACATTTAAGATCAAATATTTCTGGTACTCTAACTTCAACATCAAATACAGAAGTGTATTTTCTGCACTATAATTTTCAAGACAAGTAAAATATTTTTTTTATCTTGCTTTATAGCTCACTCTTCATTGCTTGAAGATTCATCATGGAGAGGCGTTCTTCTACCTTAAGCATGTATATTCTACATATACATTTCACTACTAACTGACAGCACTGCTTAATGTAATGGATGGTAGACATTCCCAGGCAGCCAGCCTGTTTCCTATGAACCTCAAATTCAGACATAAAACAGAAGTGGTATAACTCCACCTCAGTAAGAACAAATGACAAAGAAGCAATGTGAAGAGCATCTCAGAGTTATCTACCTTCAGGGCCATGTAATAGAGACAAAAACAAGAAGAGAACACAGACTAAGTAACCTGGTCTGACACAAAGTCTGATGTGCGTTAAGGTAACCCTGAATCCTGCACGTGCACCCCATAGCAAGAAATGGAAATCCATTACCTCAGAATGTAAATGTCAGCCCTGCAGGTGACAATGACAATAATCTGTGCTTCTCTTTTACTCATCAAAGCATTTTATATATGTTAAGATATTTCCTCAACAAATAATACTTGCATATTGGAGCCTCACATTACTGCTACTTCAAAGCAAAGGACTTTGAAGCATGTTCTTGGCTCTCACTGGGAGAAATCACTCATGTACCAAGGACGCAAGGTGCAGTTGCAGCAGGTGTCTGCACTGCATTATATATATTCAAATGAATTCAACACCCGCTGAATTACCTTGAATATTAAATGAATAAAGTTGTCAGATTTATTTGCCTTAGCTTTCCCCTGCAGACGATCTAGGGCATTTTCTATGTCCCCTTTCACAGAAGTGTAAGTTGGATACAAGCAGTTTAGCTCCTTCTTTGTACTTCAAGGGTGAAGAATGAAAGCACCATGATCTCTTTGTTTGAAGAAGCTTAAACACATTCATTCCCTCTCTACATTTCATTCAATTAAGAAGTACTACCTTCCTTGAAGTCATTTTGAAGAACACATAGGAGCATAATGGAAAGAAGTCTTGAACTTCTCTTGGAATTATATTTCCAACACTACTTCCACAAAAGATCCATGTCACCTTCAGTGCAGATCATTGTCAAACCAACACAGCTTGGCTAATCACAGACCATTCAGTTCTAGAGAGAACCAATTAGTGCTACTGAAATTCAGAATAATTGTGTTGAGGTTTATATGAAAGTGTACAGTGGGTAAAGTTTTTCTTGCTTTCAGATGCTTACTTTTGACATGCTTTAGTACAGTTATGACTCTGGAAACTCTTAATCCATCAGAAAAACACAAGAAAGAAAGTTGTTAACTTTTGTCCTCAAACAAACAAGATCAGAAGAATAAAGTCTTGAGAACATAGAAAAAGAAGTCCTATGCAAAAGAGCTTTTCTTCTTTGTGAGGTCAGCAAATGGATTTTTAATCCTAACTGACTCCTCTTTGCAAGGAAATGCATTTTACATGCTAAAATTTTATTTATAAATGCTAGAAGCTCAATGACAATGACACAGAGAATTGGGTTCATCGAGCTTAGGTTTCATAAAGATTTGGTGATCCCTTTCATATATTTTCTGTAGATTCTTCTACAGACAGCAAAAGTACAAGCAATGCCAGAAAGCAGTTCATCTTATCACTGCCAAATGCCTACTTATCTTCCACACTTGCAAGGTCCCTGCCTCTCCCTAGTGACATTATGGATAAATTAGAGAATCACCTCAGACATAACTCCTCTCTATATATGTGTACATATATATATATATAACTGTGGTCAGATAAGTGCAAATTACTGAAATCCCATATGCATTTGGGAACATCATAGGAACCTCAAAACAGAAGTCTACAAAGGAAGCCCTTCTGCAACCCTTGTGATAATCGCCATTACTGAGGAGACAGATTTCTAAATGATGTATACAAACCCATGTTTTTTGAACCCAGTGGCACAGGGTTTCCAGACAGCAGCAGCATCTGAGGATCAGAGTCCCATGCATTTTGCATGAGCACTAGTAGGGAAAAAATATATGTTATTTTTGGGAAAAAAATAAAAACATTAAGTTTCCTTTCAAGTTAAATTTTTTGTAGTGTCAGCAGGAACTTGTGGTTGCTAAATCCTGGCAGTGGAGAATCCCTTGCGGATTTTGGAATATAACATTCTTTGCCAAGTTATACAAATGACCTTCAATTCCTCAAGAAAGCACCTATGGGTATCACTGTAATGTTTGTCTTACCATCATAATTACATTACAGTTCTAATTATGACACTACAGGTGTCCTGTTGCACACACAAATAAAAAATACACATCAGTGCAAGCATATCCAACTGCTCCCTATATAACATTATTACGTTACACTTTCAGCTTATAAACTAAAAGAGAAATTGAGGACCTGACTTTCAGCTGAATGGAAAAATAGACCAAATGTCATTCATTTTTAAATGAAGGAGAAAAATGCACAAAATTTATGGAAACTGTATTTGATTAATGTATTCTGAAAAATTCATTGCTGATGTAGGTCAGGCAGGATGGTCTATGGATTCTGAGGAAGAGATTTGAATACACTATTAAATACAAATCAGATAACTTAAAAAATCAATTTTGTTCAAGGGAAAAAGTTCTCTCAAGCCAAAGGAGACTCAACTAATTATATCAAGAAAGTGCATGTAATGTAGCGTGTATGCACTACTATAGATTTTTTGTCTGTTCACAGAAACAGTCAGGTAGAAAACCATGGGAGATGGGCACAGGACAGCTCAAAAGGTGAATTTTATGGCCGTCTGCAGATATGAAACTCTGACCTAAACTGGAGTTTGATCAATTTCCGTATTGGCATCATTCTCCAAAGAATATGAGATCAACTACAACTTACAAGCAGATACAAAGCAGAAAGCTATCCCCTGTCTGATGGAATACAAACAGCTCTAAAGTGAAACTTGATCCTAGATATGAAATATGAATGTATTCAATCCTTAATATCAGATACATTAATTTAAGATTCAACGCTTCCTATTTTCTCAAACCTCTCCTAGGCTCAGCTGGGATACAGTTGATTTTCCTCATAGTGTCTCATATGATGCTATGTTTTGACTTTAGGAGGAAAGCAGTGATGATAATATGCTGACGTTTCAGCTGTTGCTGAGCAGTGTTGCACAGAGCCAAGGACATTTCAGTTCTTGAGCTTCTCATACTGTCCTACCAGCAAGGGGCGGGGGGAGCACAAGGACCTTGGAGTGGACAGACCCAGGACAGCTGATCTAAACTGGCCAGAGGGATATTCCATACCTCATGGCATCATGAGAAAAAGAAATATAAAATTGAGGGTAGTTGACTAGGAGGGGGATGCTGCTCAGGGACTGGTTGGGCATCAGCTAGAGAATCCTAAGAAATGTTTTGCGTATCACTTGTTTTGTGCATATATATCTATGTATATATAATGATTAACACTGCCATTATTTATCTCTTTTCTGTCTTAATTGGAAGTTTTTATCTCAACCTGTGAGTTCTACATTTGTTTTATGATTCTATCCTCCATCCAACTGAGAGGAGGTGGGAGAGTGAGTGGAAGGCTGTCTGTTTTTTAGCTGCTTGCTGGGTTAAACCACAATAATGTGGCACTCCAAATTAAAGCATACAGCTTGCTTGGGTTCAGCTGGACACATTCCTTACCCATATCTAATATTATAAGGGACAAGAGGAGTATTCACCCCAGAATACTTCTACTGCTCTTTAGATACCAATGAAATGAAGTAAAAGGAACATATTAGTAACTACATACCACGACCAAGATCTCATTGCCACAAATTATCAGTGTAGAACTCATTAAGGAAGTCATCTACGCCTCTGTGTTATTAAAGATTCAATGTGATGTCTGCAGATGGCAATCTAATGGGTGCAACAGAGATCCTGAAATTTGTGCAGTCATTGCTTGTAAATTACAGATGGTTCTATGACTTAAACTTCTCTTTGTCTATCAGTGTCCAGCTGCATCCCTTAGAAAATAACTGTGTTTTTGTTTTTTTTGTTTTTTAAATGACAAGGAACCTCTTATACCTCTTGTTCCCAAAAAAATAAAAAATAAAAATAAAAGAGAGAGAGAGAGATACCAGTCATAAAAGACTAAAATTCAGTTACAAACCTGGAGCACAAACCATGTCTTGATCTCCCCTTTAAGATCTACTCCGCAAAATATGGGTCTGTAATCGTCCATGATATTATTTACTAGGCTTTGGAAATCTAAAGAGGAAGAGTCCTAAATTACTATTAATTTAATGAAGTGAAAAATAATGTGGGTTAAAACTCTTTGTCTCTCACTTGTTGATACAAAACAGAACTTTCTGTGAGCATTCTTTAGTATGTATTCTAGATAGCAGACATATTGATCCACCAGAGACTACTTGCTATTGCTATGTAACAATATTTTCAATACTTTTATTTCCTTCTTAGGATTCAGCCCTACATATAAGAGAATATACCCCTAAAGACTAGACAACATCTGTTATATATAGGGATGAATCACAAGATGGATATAAAGAAAGAGGGATCTAAAATCCCTTGACAAAGTGGCTATTTCAGTCCTTTAAGAAGCCTGTTGAAAGTTAATCTTAAATGTGATTTCAGAAGCCAAAACTTTCTACACATTTATTTTCTTCACAAAATAAAAATGTTTTGTTTTTCTGTTTTTTAAAAAAAGACAGAGCTGCCATGTGGATCCCCACAGCAGTGTAGCTATTTTCTTTCAAGTTATGGATGCTTCTTAACATTGTAATTAAGTTTGAATAACGCTGCCAAAGTAAATCATGCACTTTACACAATTAATGCGAAGAACACAGAAGGGAAATAAAGTATGATGTAAGCTTTGTTAAACTTAAAATACACTTTACAATGACTTGAATAGGTACGTTCAGCTCCTGAAAAAGTTACTGTATTAATGTTCAGCTTTCCAAAGGGAAGTAGTCCTCTCTCAGAGCTGCAGGCATTTATCTCACCTTTTTTTGTCTCTTTGCTATTACTACATCAACACCAAAGCATCACTAGCAGAGAGAGAACAACTTTCTTTTCCCATCTCTGCCAATAATCTACTCCATGTTCTTGGTCTGTATACACCAGTTCAGTGCTTTTGTTTCTAGACTGATTGCTTACAAGTTTCTCCTTTTTGGAAGTAATTCTATGTACATTATAATAGCTAATAATAAAAACTGTAATACACATAACTATATTATGTTCCATGTAGGAAATTATCATTACAGTGAGAAACTCTTAATACTTTAAGAAAATTAACATTTTGTGGTTACAAACTGACCTAGATTTATGATTCCCCTGGTTTCATAGAGTTTCTTTAATATTTTAGGAGAGTATTTCTTTCAAAGGACAGATCAGTGTTCTTTTTCTCTTTCTTTGTGTATTTGGAAGCAGTTTGGAACATGCACAGAGCTTAGATAGTATTGTCCTTAGGTGGAAACTGGCAGAGTTACAATTATTTCCATGGGACTGAGTCAATTTACCTCAGATGAGGAGTGAGCTTTTGTTTTCCTCTACCTTTTAGAGACTGATCTATTTTAAGCATCCCCAGTGATAGAGAAGGAAGACTCACCCTTTATGGATTCATATCTGTGAAACTCATTACTCTTCAGAACAAATCACAGAGAGGAGGTCATATCTCGTACACTTAGCAGCACAGTACCAAAGGGTGAGGTGGGTTTGGGTACGATGCAGTTGCCTATGTTCTGGGAAAAATAGGTAACATTGACTGCCTTCTTTCTCCAGAACCCAAGGACAACTGAGACTGAAATGGTTCCAGGTGATTAAAGGAGATTAAAGCAACGTATAAGCTCATTTAGATTGCACTGTCCAGAGCAGGAAACACGTTGCTATGTGCTGTACTTTATCTTGCATAAATCTCTCTAATGAGGATATAATATGGCCTACAGTTAGTGATTCCCTGTGTCACGGAATGGCTTAGGTTGCAAGGGCCATTGAAGACCATGTAGTTCTACCCACCTGCCATGGGCAGGGTTGCAAACCACTAGATCAGTGTGCCCAGGGCTCCATCCAACCTGGGCTTGGACACCTCCATGGTTGGGGTATCCACAGCTTCTCTGAGCAACTCTCCACTCTCTGAGAAAAGAATTTCTTCCTAACATGTAATCTAAATTTCTCTTCTTCTAGTTTAAGGACATTCGCACCTGCCCTATCACGATCAGTCTGTGTAAAAAGTTGGTCCCTCTCCTGCATGCAAGCTCTCTTCAGCTCTTAGACCTCGGTGAGATCTCCCTGGAGCCTTCTCTTCTTCAAATTAAGTAAGTCCAGCTCCCTCAACCTCTCTTCCATCCCTCTGATCATCTTCATGGCTCTCCTGTGGATCTTTCTTTTGCTGGGGCCTCAGGTCTGGATGCAGTACTCCAAATGGGTCTTCACAAGGGCAGAGTAAAAGGCGACAACCACCTCTGCCACCCCTCTGTTGCTGCTGCTCAGGATGCAGTTCTTCTGGGCTGCGAGTGCATGCTTCTTGCTTGTGTCTACCTTTATCTCCATCAGGACACCCAAGCCCTTCTCTGCAGGGCTGCTGCCAGTAAATCCCTCTCCCAGTCTTTATAAATATCTGTGATTGCCGCAGTGCAAGTGCGACACATGGCACTTTGTTTGTTGAACCTCATTCTGCCTGTGCAGACCCATTTTTCAAGCTTTTCCACGTTCCTTTGAATAGCGTCCCTTCCTTCTATTGTGTCAAATGTGCCACTCAGCTTGGCATCATCAGCCAACTTTCTGAGGGCATATTCAATCCCACTGTCTGTGTCATTGACAAAGATGTTGAAGAGCACTGGTCCCAAGATGCACCTTCTGGGGGATACTACTGCTCTTGAACAGCCTTCACTTGGACACAGAACAATTGTCCACAACCACAACCCACATTCAACCAATTTTTTCTCTGTTAAATAGTCCAGCCTTTAAATCCGTATTTCTCTGATTTGGAGATAAGGATGTCATGTGGGAACATGCTGAACGCCTTGCACAAGCCCAGGTAGACAACATCAGTTGTCCTTCCTTTGTCCACCAATGCTGTTGCCCCATTGAAGAAGACCATTAGTTGGTCAGGCAGAACCTTCCCCTGGTGAAGCCATGCTGGCTGTCTCATATCTCATCCTCATTTTGGATAGAAGGTATTACTCTTCTACGTGGTTTCTCCTCCATCTACACTGCAATCAGTCTAGAGCCTTTCCAGCTGAAACCAGAACAAGATTCTAATCGAATCTTATCTTTTCTGAAATTCCTACTGCTCTGTAAATGTATATTGCACTAGGTAAGCATGTTCAGAAATTAGGGAGAATGCTCACACTTAGGCACTCATAAAAATGCAGTAGAAAATCAGAATAAAAAATGACAAATTAATGATGTATCATGGTAGTTTAAGGATCTCTTTTCCCAAGAGAGAGTTTTCCTCCCTGAGGAATGTTAGAGCAAGAAGGAAGGGAATGAAGAACCAGTTCAGTTCAGGTTAATACACAATTTTTCATACCAGAAGGTAAATCGATAAATGGTTGCCTAGATCAATTTTCTGTCATGTCTATGCAACATATTGAGGAAATGTAGCAAGAGAAGCACTTGAGGATGTGGCAGGTAGGAATAGAACTAGCATTTTGATTATTATATCTGTAGAGTTTTGAATTAATAAATTTTGGGGTGCGGGGAGATTTTTCACTTGAGGCAGCTTTGTATTCATCACACGCACACACAACTGCATTTGTTGTTTATGTTCACTGATTAACTGTAAAAAATGTTTTACCATTTAAGTGTGAAGGTCTCTGGTAAAATTATAGAAACATGTTTATGGGAGACACAATATGAACAGCAGTTGTTTACTAAGGTCATTGGTATAAAATGTCTGATTGGTGCAAATACTGTGTATCTTTACGTTGCTGACCATAAAATACACCGTGGGGCACCTTGCCAGATGCCTCTCCTAAACAGTGTTGAGGTTGATGCTCAAGCAGAGTGTATGCTGCAGCCTCTTCCTATGCTGAACGTTTATCAAGATGAGATTAATAGAGCAGCATCTTGCCTATGCTGGATTCTCCATGTGCTGGCTGTCATCATTACAGGTGGCAGGTTTTGACTGCTGTGTGTAACTGCAGTAGTGCAAAACAAATTTAATGCCAGCTTATGGGCAAGTGTGCCAGTGTGATGAACTCCCAGGTGGTAATAAGAGCACCTTCTATATTAGCTCAAGAGCAAAGCATGTAGTTGAGAGCTGCTGGATCAGAGCTACTGCCTGCTGCTGCTGCCCACCTACCTCTGTCAGAAGGGAGAGGCTGAACCCAAGAACACATATCAGCGGGTTCATGTTGGGTTTGTCTTTTATCCTTCTAGCTCTCCGTACTCAGTTATGATTTGGGGTGCTGATTATGGATGCATTTTGAAAATAGCAGGTGTGCATTTATAAATACCTTTTAATTGCTTTCTAAAACAAATTGTAACAAAGCTGAAAATGCATCTGGGTTTTATCCGTGCACCATGTAAAACAGCTGCTTTGAACTGCTGCTAAATTCATATGAAACAACCTTACAGTCTGAAATAAAAGCAAACACTCCTGGGTCTTTTTTCCCCCAGAGCTGAATAACAGGGAGAGTCCATGTGACTGTATTGCAGGCAAGTTGTTGAAAGTAAGAACTCCTGGAAAAAAAAAATCCAACCTGCACTTTGATGCCAAATTTTGCAAGTATTCTGTTTACTGACTGGGACGTTCAAGTGAAATCAGACCAGTTGGCCATGACCAAAGATAAAAATAAAATAATTGCAAGGCTGAGTAAAGCTGCTGCTCTATTCTCACCAGGAAAAAAAAAAGAAAAGAAAAAGAAAAGAAAGAGAGACAAAAAGTATGGCTACTTTTCAGTTTCACAAGGATTTTAAGAGACACTTCTCTCCTTCTAACACAGCTTGAGACTGAAAAAAAAGGAACTATTTATGAAACTGTCCCACAGCAGATTGAACTGAGCACAGATACAGAGCATAACACTAACTTTTCTGGCCTGTCACCAGAGAGAATGAGTTTATTACAGCCCACAGAGAGAGATTTGACAGACAGCTGGCCATCCAAGCACTCTATTATTAAAGCCTCTATAAAGCAGGATGCATTGTTTGAAAGTCCTGTTTGCAAAAGCAGACTCCTACTACTAGCATCTGCATTAACTATTAGTTTTATGAAGTGCAAACTGCTTTGCAATGCTATTGACACAAAGCAAGCTTAGCCTTGTGCCTACTTGAAGGAAAAAAGGAAGGAAAAAAGGAAGGAAAAAAACATCTCCCACTGTTACTTAATTTTTTTGCAAACATATGCTGTGAAAGCCCCCATGGCAGTTTGAAGGAACTCACAGAGCTCTAGGTAGAGATATGCTGAGACTTTCTCTCTTGAAAAAAAAAAAAAAAGCTGAAGCCTTTTTGACTTTCATCGGGAGAAGGAATGAGGAAGGACTAAGCTGAGGTACAGGTAAATCTTGTTTTGTCTGTAATGTCATGAAGGTAGGACCAAAGAAGGCTTTAATAGCCTGATAGCTGTAGCCTTTAATAGCCTCACAGGTACCAGGTCTTGTAGTAGTAAATTTGTGTGCATAGGTAGGAGGTTAATACAGTTTTATTACCAAAGCTTTGGCAGTCTACTCAGCAATCTGACAGTCAGTCTAATCTCCAAATGTCCTGAAGTTGTCAAAGGAAGGAGAGCACAATTATGGGAGGGGGAAAATATTGAAAGTAAGGCTAGGCCCCAGACACAGAACTTAAATATTCCTGCAGGCTTACTCAAAGCTCCTGGCCATTCTATTTCAATTATTTAGACTCTCCAGAGCATGTTGTCAAAGTTGAAGATATTTGGCCCCCTCCAAGTGGATATTTTGAGAAAATATTTTGGACTTTGTTTATATTACCTCAACAGATAACTAGGAGACAGAAACTGTACCTAAATTATTGGACTCACACTTTCTTGACAGCCTCAGAGAAGGTGCCAACCACAATCATGTCTTCACTAAAGCTTGGGAATTTCCTCCTCCATCTTCCATCTTGCCTTGGCAAGAAACCAGGGCAACTGGTTTCTTTTATCCCAGGGCAACTCCAGAATATAATGCATCTCATTTATCCTAGAATATCTGAGATGAATCACACCCCTCTGTTACTGTTGAGTGTAGATGAGTCACTGGACAGCTAAAGTCAGATAAAATAAATTCTATCTGAAATGATCTACAAGATCAGATTTTATTTTTTTCAATTGCATTTTACTGTATGATTTTGAAGAGGTTGTTTTGTTTTGTTTTAAAAGCTCGAAGAAAAAACACAAGAGCTCACCCAACTAAGCTCAAGTCCCTAAACATAACAAAGCTGTGAATTTTTACAGTAATTTATTTTCTGCTGAGGTAGGAATATGTTGAATTCTTCTATTAAGTATTATAATTGGTAAGGAAAAAAAAAAAAAAAACCATAGCAGAAAAAGGTCTTTGGCTGCTGTGTTAGCATTCACCTCCAAGAACAATTTTGATCTTGCAATTGTAATAGCAAATCTAGAGTACAGAATTTGTATAAGACGTTTTTGGCTGGTTTATGAGAGAAAAATCTTGGCACTCTCATAAACATCAATGCATGCGTCTTAAAAGTAATGTTCATAATTTACATAAACTAAACACGATAAATTGGAAATTTCAACTCTCAGGAAAAAAGAGTGTCTAAAAGGCAATTTCA
The DNA here is from genome assembly GCA_013399175.1 of Odontophorus gujanensis. NCBI lineage: Eukaryota > Metazoa > Chordata > Aves > Galliformes > Odontophoridae > Odontophorus > Odontophorus gujanensis. Next base: position 150,734 of record VXAB01013880.1, read on the forward strand.
GATTGAATTAAGTGCCAGAAGAACTGAAGCCTACAAAATATTCCCCCTTTCCTCCAAGTGATAATACCCTGCAACCATGCACATTCAGACTTGCACCCACTGGTGCATGTGTACTCAGTCACCTCCTCCTGTCTGATCCCAGAGAATTTTGTGCCGATGTATTATTCTTTCTGCTGTCTAACCATCTTCTACCTAGTAGTTTAGAAGCTGGTCTCCTCACCCTTCCTGAACTCCATTTTGATTTCTGTGCTGTAAATTGTCAGGCAGACCCATAACAAAAGGTCACAGTGTCTAGTGGTTGCAACATAACCCAGCCACAATCAAACTGCTCCCAGCAGTATCTCCCTGCTGGTAAGCTCTCAATTATATTGCTCTAATGCAATCTGGTTCCTGGGTCTTCTTTCAAGCCAGCTCTCAGGTCAGAGATGTACTATTTTTCTTCCATGGGGTTGCCAAATTTGGGGTACATAATAAATTTTTGTTTTAATTTGAAAATCCTGTGACTAAGCTGCTTTAAAAAAAAGTACCTAAATGGTTATAAATCCCTTTTGTCTTGTACCTTTCTCTCAGCATTTACAGCCAGATAAAATCTCACCAAATTGGATAAAAAAGATGATTAAATAAAATGTCAATATTTCACACCCACCTTGAAATCTCTTAGAAACACTGTAAATTATCAAATAATTCAGTAGTGGATAATTGAATCCAGGCAATCAAACCTTCACTGTTCAGATTTCTCAGGTGCTCTATCTAGTTTCTACTCTGCAAAGGAGAATTAGAGGAATTCACATAAGGAATTCAAGAATTTTGAGGGTCAGTCATGGGATTTTGTATTTGAATTTTTTTAGCTCACATTCATTATTGCAAATATTCACAGGGAAATCAGCAAATAAAAATGGACAAATTAAAAATCAAGAATAGAGTGTAGCCCTGAAATTTCTCCGTGCTGATAATGCAAATGAAATGCATATACATCAAAAGGATATTAATTATGTTGAAAATATTAACTAAATGTATTTCAAAATGGAACTTGTTCTTATCCTTGTGCTTATGAAAGTCCATTTACTATGGATGAAAGCCAGCAAAGGTGAGCTTTATTTTAGTCTATAAATAGCTGAACTTTGCTAGTTTCCTCAGAGGGACACTATGAGGCAGTTGCTTAGATCACACAGTCCATGATAAGGAGCATAAATCCCAAACCAAAAAAAATCTTTTTTAAGGTTTCAGATATTCAGGTTCCATGCAGATTCTACAGACTATGTGCTTCCTTTCATCATATGCAACATGTCTAATTGTCTGTGAATCAAATAGATTTGAAATGGAAAGTAAGCAAATGAGATTGAAGGTTAAATCTTAAATACCCTCTCAAACTCCACCTGTGAGGTTCAAATGCTGAAGGAATGCTGACCAAGAACCAAGAAACAGATATTAAGAAAGGAAGAAAAGAAAAATCTTAATCCAAAAATGGTGTAAGAGGATTTCAACAATTATCACATATTTCCTTTTAAGTAGCCTATATTTTTAACACAGATTTTCTATAAATAAAACAGTGCATAATCCCAGCTGATTTCTGAGAGGCTTAGTGTTCCTAAAGTAGTTACTAGCTCAATCACTAATAGATGCTATAGGAATAACAGCTGTTATTAGGACATATGAGAAGAAATCCAACTTCTCAAAATGACTTGAGTTGTGTTTCACCTCCAGTACTTGCTGAAATTCAGAATTCATGGGAAAAAAAAATTGCAACAAACAACTACTATCCATGTAAATTAGTCAAAACACTGCAGATCTCTTGGTTGCTTCTTCTGGTATTATAGACGTCACTTGGTAGAAAATGAGGCAGGCTAACAAGGAAACATTTCATGGTACACCAAGATCTTGCAAAAGCAGATGTTGCAAAGTTAGTACAGAAAGAAAGGGAATATAAAAGAACTGAACCTCTTGTGTTTAGGAAATGACATTCCCTGACTAAACATCTTCAGAGAAAATAAAACACCTGTTTTTGAAGATATCAGGAAAAAAACACACACTCGTTTTAGAGATAGGAGCCAGAATCCTCACACAGCAAATGAAAAACTTTCCTAAGAACTCTGATGGCAATTCCCCCAGGTGGCTGGAACCAACTGGCTTATGACAGCCAGCTGAAGGCCCATCATAGCTGCTCAAGATGAAGCTTCTCATAGCATAGCTAAGAGGATATGGTGCTTTTAAAATCAAAATTGGAAGGAAATAGATGTGAGGTGCTCTAACGTACGTAATTGGTGTATGGAAGTTCGTTGTTGGCACAGGGAACGTACAAAGAAAGCTACAGCCATGTCAGTAGGTTTTCTCCTCAGGGAACAGAAATGGTGGTAGCAGCTGTCTCAGCTCTTGAAAAGTAATTATGAAAATAAGACTTTTATCTCTTCACTTTTTAACACAGATAGCAGACTCTGCCAGAAGAGTATAAAGACTGGTGTTTCATGAGACTACACAAACATGATTGCAGCCACAAGTCATTAATAAAGCCATTGAGATCAAGGTTCAATTGCTGAGACACCTCATGCCACATGAGGTACTTGTGTATGTCAAAATCAGATTCAGAGAAGACCTGCATTCTTCCAGACTGTCAGCTGGAGATGAGTACACATATAGCAAGCATCTTATATGGAACTAAGTATTTATGTTTAGGCAACTTCTCTGTGATCAAATCATCTGGGAGAGGCGGGTGGGTGGAACAGAATAAAAACTTGCCAAATTACAGTTTGAAGGATGGAATTAGAGAAATCCTGGAGAGGAAAGAATTAATGACAACTATTCTGGGAATGCTGGTGACTCAGCCCAACACTAGCAAGGAGACCATCATTACCTAAAATTTTCTACCACACTGAAGTTCTTCAAAATAAAAGGTTTTTAGAGTCTTTTCCATGTTCTCACAGTAAGTTCATGCATAATAACCTATTTAATTCTAATACAAAGTTGAAAAAACACTCAAAATAGACACCTACCTAACTGCAAGAGATTTTATTTTTAAGTTCAAGCCATCTTAATAACTATATTTCCTTTTCACAGTACTTGAATCTTAGCCACAGACAAGAATAACATTGTACCAGGTAATTTAAAAGGCATGAGAAAACAGTAGTTCCTATTTAAAAAAGGTTGTAATCATAATTTAAACAGGGGCAAAAAATGGCGCATTCTGAATGAAGGACATGGGGAAAATGATAAGGCAGAAAACAGACATGAAGCAGAATGGCATTAGTGAAAGTATAGCCAACACATAATCACTTTTTTGGAGGGCAGTATAGAAAACATATATATTCTTTTCTTAAAGAAAAAAAAATTTTAAATCAGGCATTGCAATTATTTTAGACTTGTTTCTGTGGAACTTCCATTACTATGAGGATGATAATAGGAAATGGCATAAGTATACTTGAAAAATTCAAGTAAACGAAGAGGACTGACACAAAGGTGCAATTCAAAATGGTACGAGAAAAAACTGTGTTAATAGAAAGACCAAAGATAGATGAGCATGAGCAACAGAGGCAGATAGCTTGTGGTTGCTTGGACAAAATGGATCTAGTGGAAATGTTTTTAAAAATTGCATACCATTTATACATTAATTTAAAAGCAAACATTCCATTTTTGCAACAAAAACAGTTGAATCTCATATAGGATCTTCCTACAGCTGCATTTCTAACAATAGAACAGATGTGTACAACTATTAGAAATTTGAGATATTCTATTATATTTTTACAAGGTCAGTGGAGTCCAGGAATTCTTTCTATTTGTTTCAAGGCTAGATTTATTCTTTATTAAAACACATTCTTTCTTTTTGTATTCAACAAATCACTCAAATTTTTATTGAATCAATTTTTATAGAGAACAAAAAGGCATGAAAAAGTTAAAAAGTTACTTGAATCTTAGCCAAGTTACTTAACTTTGTCCCAGAACTACAGTTATTATATGATCAAAACAATTATTTATTTATTTATTTGTGTGTGTGACTTTTTCACCCAAAAATGTTATTTCCATTCTAATGTCAAATCATTTCAGAGTGCTGAAGTCTTGAAGTAAAAATTCTGGGCCTTATTTCAGTTGGTGGGAATTCTGCAGATAAAATATAACCTTTCTTCTCAGTCATCTTTATTCCTTAATACTCTTCGGGAGTTAAAGGAAAAATAAATCCCAAAATGTCATGCTATCCATTCTTGGAGTTCTTCCCAGAATGAAACTGTCAGACAGCTATTACCGTTTCTTCATCCTTTTAAGCAGGTGCAGAGCTCGTTACAGAGCCCAGCTGATTCCACTGCATTCTGTACAGAGCTGCAAGTTCTATGAGGACAGTAAAAGCACAAGCCTCCAAAAATGATATGCACATGGTTTAAAAAAGTTTTAAGCCACGCGTTTCAGAAGCATGTGGTAAATTTCCCTAATACATCAACAAAACTGGAAGCCATCATGAATTCCCAGTTACTTGCAGAAGTGTGGCCTTTCTGCCAAGTGAGCAATAGCCCAAAGGGCAGCCCTGAAAGAATATTTGCTGTAGAATTCATCCTTTAGTACTGTTGTCACAATTATTAAATTTTTAGGTATGTTAGAGTTGCACCCAGACTACTACTGAAACTCCTAAATATACAGAAGTGTAGTAAAAAGAAATATCTTGGCCTCGACCTAAATAGAAAAGATATCCAAGGAGTGATCAAAGAAGGATCCTGAGGATGAGGAACTGAGAAAAAGAGAGAATAATTCACTTGCCCGAGGTAGCCGAGCCCAGAAGTGAAGACAAATATCTTAATTCTCATCCCAATGCCTTAACCATAAAGCTGATCTTCTGTAGACAACTACTTTTATCTTCCTGTATTTTCTCATTGGTTTACCTAAGCAGAAGGGTGAAATACCTGGGGAAGTGGGTGGGTAGATGAATTATATTTGAGTTACACTGCAATGGGAAAATATGTGTCGTTTAACAACGAAAGATGCATTCTTCATTCTGGTAGCTGAAAAACAGATTTGTTTTTATTACATATTGAATGTAGCTAAAAGTGAACACATTTCTTTATATACCTGTGCTAACAGAAAGCTAAGGCAAAGTAATGTGCCCTGCTAGTTCATCTGAGGCAGCTTGTTAGGAGCTTCTTCTCGTTCTGAGTCTTCCTTATGATTTCTTCTCCCAGGATTTCTTCAAACCTGACAAGGACACTTGTTGCCACCGACAACAGAGGCCAGACTGGCAATGCAGTGAATTTAAGGGCAAGTATTTGCTAAGGTTTCCAAACGTAACAACATTAAATACACATATATCCCTGAAAAGCGAGGCTTTACAGCGCACATTATTAAATGCAATTTTTGTCATAAACTGACAAGTAAATGTTTTATTAAACCTGTTGGAATTCATTGTTAAATAACAACAATGTTCAACATTTATATCCTTAAACCTCTGCACATACATAAACCACCAAATCTTGCAACACAAGTGGATCATTTCTTCTTTTATTATCATTACTAAATCTGCTTTACAACATGCAGTGCACAGGCTCAATTTTCCACCCTCCAGGTTTCTCCCGTGTGTGCTCATTTACGTCTGTGAAATTTTGATTAAAGTGACTAAACATAGAAGATATCACCCGTACTGAACTCAATCTGCAACAGTGCAAATGACACCAGAAGTTAATGAATTGAGTTTTCAGTCCTCATAAGTTTGGCAATATTGGGAACGGATCAGCATTATCATTGGGTGGTAGAGTTCCTGAGGTTTTCTGTGTGTGCATCTCACCAGGCCAGCAGCTCAGCCTCTGGCCCATCCATGGCATTTGCAAGGAGGCACAGACTGATGGCATTAGGCCAAACTAGGAAGACGTGAGTGGAAGTAACCCCAGCTTGTCAGGTACATGGAGTGTCATGTGTCAAACACACAGTTGTGCATCTCTTTCAAATGGTTTTGCTGAGAGGAGGGTTTGATTACTCTTTAAAAATAAAAAATCAGTGGAGTGCTTAGGGACTGCAGTAGTCAAATATATCGTGAGGATGATGTAAAAAGTGAATTTTATATTGTATGTTTCTAGGCCTGGCAAAACAAACAAATAAATAAATAAATGTTAAGACATGTCATTTATGTACTCATATTTTGAGTTTTTTTCTTTTTTCCCCCCAAATCCAGCACACAACTTCCATTCCAAGACATTATGAGTCCTTCTGCATTATGGGAGCCATTCCTGTGACACCTAAAGTTTTCTTAAACTTCAGATGTTCCAAGAGTTGCTCAGTCATGTGTATTTGAATTTAATACTTCAGCAAAGACAGTCATGTCCACCTGGATTTCCCTTTCATTATAGTTACACCTTGCAACTCAGGTGTGTAGGGCATTGTCGGTGTTGTTCAGTTGTTCTTCCAGTCCTTGGCATGCTCACCTACTGCTCTCCAAAAAAATCCAAGGCATATTCAGAAGTGAATGCATGCCAAGCTCTTCGTGCAGACTTCCTATTCAGGGAATGAGAGTTTTCAGAGGCCAAGAACAGCAAGGAAGTGGACAAACTTTGCCAGCAGGTCTCAGGAGAGCTGGCCTAATCACTCTGGATAAATAGTATATGTGTAGTTTATTATTCTTATTGCAAAGCAGAATATAAACCTCTTAGAAAAGTTTGAAGTAAGATTACCCAAATAAATGAAACATAAATACAATTTTGCTATGTCTCTGCTCTTATCTTCCCTTACATTTTCCTTTTAGAAACATTAGTTATATGTCTCTACCTTCTGCTCTCTATTTCCAGACAGGTTCCTTAGCTTCTAATAAGAATACAGCTTTGAAGTTTTACATACTTTCCTAACAAATGCACACATTTCTAATGGCCAACACTTTCTTACTGGGCATGAGAATTTTCCAACTCTCAAGGAGAGAAGCTGAGAGTGCTGGAGCAAGCCAGTCTTACAAGCACCCTCCTGGGAGGTTGACTTCCTACAGTCATCTCATTTTGCTTGTTTTTTTTCAAAATAGAAGCTAATTTAAGTACAACTTCAGCAGTGCCATTCTTTCTACAGGACAGCTTAATACACACTGTAAAACCTTTTCTTGATTTTACCATATTTTGTAAATATCATAAAAAAAAATTCAATTATATAAGAGTTCTGTTATCTCACAGTCTGTAATTTGATCCTATTTTTTTGTGAACCACACAGGGCTTGCCATTAATAACGCACCATGCCATTAATAATGCACCCAGCTGCCTCATCAGCTGGATGATTTATCCAAAACAATGCCTTTTACCACTTAGGAGGGCCCTGGTGAGCAGACTGCTGTCAAGCCATTACCACTGACACAAAATTGGATTCTGCAGTAAAACACCTTACTAATATTTGAGCTGTTCCCCACTGATTCTGCATTTATGTTTTTTCTTGAGGGTTTTGCTTCATGAAGGGTTGCATGCTATTTATCCGGGAGGGTCCTTCTCTCTAGTTTCAAAACATTTATTCCATTCCCTACAAAACATCACCTTTTTTTGTTGTTATTGTTGCTGTCCTAAAGCAGAACTTATCCTGCTTCTAAACGATAACCACCCAAGAAATCACAAATCTGTATCTATCAAAAGAAAAAGATGAGAAACACCCAGACCATGATTTATTTCAAGGTGAAACAGGTTTGTAAAGCAGACAAGAGGACTTGCCCTGTCTTCCTCTTCTGGCTTTCAAGGGTGCCTAGGATGATTATTTCAGAATTCATTGGCCAGCTTGTGTTGCTGAAAGTTAAATGCAATGAAACACAGCCTTTTTGTGCAGGAGCCAAAAATGACAGACCACGACACTGTGGTGTTGGGCACTGCCCAAAAATATTCTGGCCAGCCCAGAAGAGTCGTCATTTAAACCTCTGAATTTTAGAGAATAACAGCTCTCCTCCCTACCTTCCTGGCTCACCTGAGGTTTTCATCTTACAGGAAAGTAACGTCATTGGCAGTCATAAGTGGGAGCAGTAAGGGAGATACAAACACTGGAGAGTTAATCACTAAAAGAGGAGTCAGTAACAGAAGGTGCAATCAGAAACAACCTCAAAGCACCCTAAAAAGCTATGGGGTACTCAGTATGTCCTAGAGATGCTTCTATGCTCATGGAAAATTTAGAGCCACTGTCCCTGAGGAGCACGTCTCCATTGTTCATTCTGCCTTGAGAACAGCTTTATCCCAATGTAATGGTTCCTTCAGCAAGATATCTGCTGTAATTCCTCCCTGTCTTCAGAGTGGTGACTGTCTAATAGTTTTTGACCTCAGGAACAGTGGGCTGAAAGCATAAATACTAAAGACAGAAGAAAGTAGGAGGTACAAGCAAGGCAAGATTAAGGCAACAAGTACCAGAGCCTTCTGATAAAAGATCAAAATGTAAGTGATAAGCAAAGACACAAGGAATGCTGAATAGGAAATAGTCACAGAAAAGTTAGATCACTTTTAGAGATATTTATGGTAGTACAGAAGGACAGGGACACAAAGCAACTGCGGGGAAAGGATTAGAAGATGTATCTCCCCACAGAAATAAGAATAAAAAAGAAAAGATTCCAAGGACATCCACAGAATGGGTGGAAAAAGCAATTAAAAAAAAAAAGGATTTTTTATACAACTGGTTAAATGTTAGCTCAGTATGATATTATTATATGGACTTTTATGGATAGTTCTTCCCAGGTTGGAGCACAGTTACCATAGAATAGGGAAGATCAGGATGGAATGAAACAGAAGAAAAAAAAATCCACTGTTCAAACATACAGGTAGACAAAATAGAATCACTCAAATTGGTATCTGAATATTACACACTGTTTCTGAGACCACTGGGACTGATTTGTTTGTACAAGCAGAAAGATATCAGACAGAAGGGTGATATTGTGATAGTTTCAAGAATCTTGCATTTTAAAAGTAACAGGGCCCTCCTCTTCTCCAGCTTCTCTGTGCCTCCTCAACATGTGCTCTGCTTCCCAGCTGTGGGCTGGAGCAATGAGCTATGCTGAATCTTGTTACTGTTGAGGGAGATACAAACCATGCCAGAGGAACACCAGCAAAACATTGTGTATGTCTAAGTACATCATGCTGCTGCAGCAGGATGTAAGTGGTACAGTGACAGGGAGAGCTCCAGTATGGCTCCTGATAGAGGCTGAAGGGGCGACTATGAGGAAGATACAACGACCAGCAGAAAGCAGTAGAAAATACCCCTACATCCTTCCTCATTTTTGTTAGTTTTATTTACCACCTTTCTCCTTCGCGAGTGTGGTTTGCTTGAGTCCCCCACTCCTCCAAATTACATACCTTAGTGAAACCAATGACACATCTACCTTACCACCAGCATGGATGTAGCAAGCACAATGCCCACAAAAAGCCTTATCTCCCGTTTCCCACTGCAGGCAGTGTTCTGTGATTGCTCTACTGGCTAACGAGGCTCAGGTTGTGATGAGATTCCATAAACACCATTTTTCAGAGGGAGCTCAGTCTAATGGCTAGGGTAGTTCCAGACTGGGACTCAAAAGAACACAATTAATTCTACCTTGTCTCAGGTCTCTGGGAAATTTGGGTAATATCCACCTCTCAATTTTCTATCTGTAAAACAGGGATAAAAATACATACTCTGTCTACTCTCGGCATGCCTTTTCTCCTTTCTTCAAACAGAACCTGGTATTCTGGGACCACCAATTGCAAAAAGGGACCTCAGTAAAGGTCAGTGAAGATAATACAGCCTAAATGGAATTATTTGTGGATAAAGAGAGTTTAATTTTACAAAGATTTCAAAAACTATGTATGCACAAAAGGCTTTTAAAAATAATTGTGTTTATTTTTAATCTTATTTGCTAGACTTATCTTTCAAGCAGTCAGAGATAGGACCAATATAATCTGGCAAAAGCAAGAGTAATTTAATAGAAGGAGTAGATAAAGTGTCCAGATACATGTCCAGCATGTAAATTGAAGGAGTTGCTTTATTGTACTTGCCAGATTTAGTGGAGAAAAGTGTGAAATATCTTAATGACAAAATTGTTAAAACTTGGAGAGTTGCTATGTCTCCTGCCAGGCTAGGAAAATCTAAGGACATAGAAGATAGAGATCTATATTATACCAAAGTAATATAGTGACAGGGAGACTTAGGTTAATAAACACCCTGAACTAAGAATGACGTGAGCACCATAAACAAGTCATTGTCCAGAGAGTGCTCCCAAAGTTCGTAATACATATTCTAAATCAAGAAGCTCATAAAAAGTGCTGATAGACAATTCCACTGAGACAGACGGATCAAGAGGTGCCTGTGAAGCCACCGTAAATACAATTACCATGAACAGATGAGGAACAAGCCACCTCCATGCACATTTCAAGATCAAGTGCAATAAGGGAAACACATTCTTGGGGAAGGAATCCAAATGTAAGAGCAGACATAGAGGAGCCAGCACTTATTTCTTGTTCTGTTAGCTGCTCAGTCTGACCTTGAAGAAGTTATTCTAGGCTCAGTTCTGAAAAGTACTGGCCAATCTGTTCCTGAATTAACAAAGCCTTCTGAAAGGAGCCTTGCCAACCTTGTTGTTTCTTGCAGGCAGGGAGAAGGTGCTCCTCTTCCCAGTGCAGAGCCTGCCAAAATACTGTGTTATCAATTGTAAGGATAGCAGCTATTCCCAAAACTGTATTTGCACTGACTGTGAATCATGCCATCAAAGTGGGTAGGCACCAGCTGATCACACTCAGAACTCATCTGCAAACACAGCACTAAAATTCTGGAAGGGGACCAGGCTTCGACAAAATCCCTCTCCCCTTTTGCTTTTGTGTCTTCACATGCAGTCTGTGGGACTCTATCCCAGATCCCAGCTCTTTTTGAACGCTTGCAAGAAGCCCAGCTATATGCAGAGTGTTGTTTGGAGTATCTCTCCTGTGCATGCCTGTGGTTGTGCTTCTGTTCAGCAGGAATGCCCCAGGAGGTGGCTGTCACTCAGGCCCCAAACCTATGGCACTACCAGATTTTAGTAGGTCTCATCTCCAAGCAATCTCCCCACAAAACCCTCAACCCTCCTAATCCCTCAGAGTCCTGCGCAGAGAAAAGCACATCTAAGTGTGGTTAAGCTCAAGCTATGCATTTTCTGGGCTGGGTTCTTCTCTGACTTGTATCAATTCTACTGCAGAACGACGCTATTGATTTTAGTGGATGTATGGCTGATTTACACGGGGTTAAATACGAGGAGAGTACTGATGACCCCTGTAAGATGGGGATAATAATCTTTACCTACAACCCAAGGGAAATGTGAGAGTTAATTAATTAGTATTGTAAATCTGTGTGAGATCCTAACAGTCTATAAATGAATTCAAATGGCACAAGAGAGAAAGAGGTTATGAAACTGTTCTTAACAGAAGTTAAAAAATACAGACAAGGAGAAACAAGTGAACTACAGAGACAAACATTCAAACATTGAGCAGTGTGAGTGCACTTGAAGCCCCGTTACAGTAAAGGGGTTTAAGAAACATGTAAGATATGTGATTTCACTGCTGAAAACAGGAATCCCTGACATTTTCTTTAAAAGAAATTGCTGTCAATACACCCCAAAGAAGTTCACAAAAGGTTCTGTTTCAAGTTTAGTCAATTAAAGATGCGAGAAAAAGAACTTTAGATATCATTGACCCAGATATTCTGTGGCATTTATATTCATAAAAGAGCAGAATATGGACACAATGAATTGCAAGAAAAATTCCCAATACAGATGGTTAACTTGCCGTTCTGCCCTTCAATAGCACAGAAGTCGGAAAGGTGATGGAGTCAGATGTAGAGGGCTATTCCCTGATCAAGGGAGCAAAGTGTGCTATTTAATAATAATGAGACAGGAAAGGAGGAATTTTTTTTAAGCTGTTGGAATGTGAGAATGATGCACTGACAGAGCGATATCTCCCACAGCCTGAGCCCAGTACAGACAGCCAAGCCCGTTTCAAAAACATTAGTTAAACACCCTGGTTTATTTGCACACCCACAATTGAGCGCACAAATGGTTTTCATTGGATCATTGGCTTCTGGTACTCCCTCTAGAGAAGGATGTAAGAACTGGAAAGGGAAGAAGGCTTGTCTTTTATTCTGCTACATAGAAACAAAAGGCACAAAGGCACAAAACGCAGGAAGTCCTCTCAGGAGAGAATGAAAACACATTCTTATTCTGCAATCTCCTTAAATCCATTGACCATAGAGAAAGCCCTGGAAAACATGTTGAATGTGTTTAGCAGCTAAATGAGGACCATATAATGAAACTGAAAATTATTCAGAGGCCTAAAAGGCTAATGAAATCTGATTTGCTGCATTCGCTATATATGGGGTTTGTTTGCTTGCTTGTTTGTTGACTCTTATCATCTGCAGTTTCCCAGAGCCATCAGAAAACCAGACAACAATTTAGGTTCACCTGTAAAAATTCAAAGCTAACATCAGTGGGAAAACATAAGAGGTTCTCTTCAATTACACCTTTCCAGAGTTTCCATCTGGCCCAAGTAAATTTCAAAAAGCAAAAAAAAAAAACATCACTCCATGAACCATCATTGTCAAGCTGATGAGAGGAGGCTGGTTAAAACTCATCTTTGTCACTGAGCCCTGCTTAGTCTAGGATGATAGTATCATCTATAGATAGTCAGTCAAGACAGCTGTAGGCCCAAGTAATAAACCAACTCAAATTATTAGCTTAATTTGCAGCACAGTGATGATGAGCCAATGCTTTTGCTGTTGGCTTTGAATGTATTTCCTACTCTAGGGTATGCTTTTTCCATTTGCAGTGACCTGTGACTTCCTTTGCCCTGATGTTCCATTACTGCCTATTTGCAGCTAAGAACATTGTGAATACAATTACAAACATAAGGGGGTCACTTCCACAGTCGTCTATCTGTCCTGTAATTGCAATAGCTTCCTTAACATCACAGGTGACCTGCTCGATATGGCCATGCCCCCTTATGTATATGTAAAACCTTTGTTGATGAGATATTTTAATGATTGCTCTGTGTTGTAAAGAACAATTTTTGAATGTACAGTACTCAGTGTCAAGAAACACTGTGAGCAGCAGTTGAAAGCATCAGCATTTTTAACTGGATTCTGTGACCAGTGTGCAACTCCAGGTATTACCCAGGAAAAGAAAAAGCACGGTATCTTGAAGATTTCTTTTGAAATGTCTTTGAAATAAATAAGATTGTTGTAACCAAGAAAAAATACCCATTATTTATTAGTAACCTCAAACAGAGACTACACCCAAATTATTGCACCAAAATCCCAATTATCTGTTTATGTCTTCTACCTGTAGAATGAAATGTATTTGCAAAGCAGAATAAGTAAGCTTCTCCAATACTGGCTTGTGAGAGTAATCGCACAGACCAGGTTGGGTACTGGACAGTGTCAAGTACCCTTCCCTCTGCTCCCAGACTGAGAGTCTGAGCCTGCACATATAACTAGACCTCTTGATCTGGCTTATTTAGATGGTAAAGCACCTCTTCTTATGTGCAGCATCTAAGATAGCTGTAAACCAAAGAAAGAGATGCTGCTGCGCTTTAATATAATGTACATACTAAAAATATCATTCAACTTCCAAGGTTCTCTTAATATTTATAATGAAGGGCAAGGGACATGAATGAATTAAAATAAGCATGAGATAACAGGCACAAAAATATTGCAGAGATGTTTAGAAGTAGGATAATGTCCCACCTAAATAAAGCCACTTTTTAACATGCTCTACTGTTGAACCAAAAAATGTTTACTTATATTTATCTAATACCACTTCCACTTGTGTTGTATTCAATCTTCAGGATTTGTGAAGTTTCATATTTTGCAAATATCTGTGGTGGGTCTCAGTACCTCAGTTTCCTCATCTGTAAAATGTTGGCACATTATTGTTTTTTATACAGCAATAGTGCCTAGAGGCCAACCACCTCAGCATCCCATTGTGCTTTGGTAAGATATGGAAAATTACAGTCTCTGCCCCAGAGCTTAAAATTGTTTATCTTCATTATAGCCCTCTTATGGAGCTTAATGCTTCTGAAGTGCTTAGAAAGCCTGCAGTGAAAGGTGGGTTATAAATGCAAAGAGTAGTACCAATGATAATAGATTTTTTTTGATTGAGAGAAAGTCACAAATAAATATACAGTGTGGTGCATTAAAAGTACAGGAAAAAGAAAAAAAAAAAACAACAGATTTAGTAATCAGGTGTCATCAAACTAAAGAAAAATATCTCTGTCACTGAGGATCGTGGCAGAAAGTGATGGGTGGACTCCAGTTCAAAAGTTCAATTATACAATTTCAGATTCAAAGGAAACTTCAGCTCTGCTATTGCCTAGCTGTATGATTACTGAAACCTTGAAGGAATGAAATTGAGTTTGAACTGAGTGTAGGAGCAGTAATTTACCAGGTGGAGTATTCAGAAAACATTAACCCTGTAAATACCTCTGCCAAGGTAAGAGTGATTAATGCAACAATGACCTCTTTCTGAAGACAGCAGTCAATTTATACTTCATAACAAAGAAAAAGTATTGTGCCAACTTCGTCATTGCTCAGACACAGGAGTGAATTCTTCCTAAAGCCTAAGGACAATTTCTCCATCTTGAATAGATCTGCTCTCCTGGTTTAGTCAGAGGTCTCCACTTACAGTAAACATTCACTTCTTTCAGATGAATAATTAGAAATTTTGTATCAGCTGTGATAGGATAACCTGCCGCAGTGAATTCCCTTCTGGTGTGCACTATAAATTGATTTATGCTCCAGGTACTACGTTGTTGGCTCTGTCACAAAGTCCTTCTTTCATTGTTAGAAGTTAATGTTCAATCTTTGCTGTGATACTTATCTGTAGTCTTCCTGTCCACCTTGCTATCCTTGATATTTAATAGTGCCTCTCTTCACATAAGCATATAGTTAAAATGCTGATGAATTGATTTTGATTTACATGGCAGCTTTCTACCTGCAGTGCTAAAATAAAACTTGCATTTGCATCAGTTCTACTCTTGAAGAACTATCAAATCTAGAGCAGATGACTGCAATAATCTAGTCTCACATGCCATTTAAGATGTTCTAAAGTATTTTGACCTGCAAGTCCTGCTCCCAACCTAATAACTCATGCCTGAACCAAATATATACTTTAGAAATTGATCCATCTAGTGAAGAGTTAGTTCTAATTTGTGGATTTAAGAAGCAAGAATGATTCTTATTTTTAGGTTGCATCATATCTGCCAGCCTGTGCTGCGGCTGCAGATGCTGTAGGACATCCCAAATGGCACGAGGCACCACTTGCAAGGCAACAGAATCCTGCTCCATAGGTCAAGATTCCAGTGTGTGAGCAAATTCCAAAGGGTAACATGCCTGAATCTGTCCACTGACCAAATGCTCACTCTAACAGGTATTAAGATTTAGCTCTCCCAAAATGAAGAGATAAGACATGACTGTTTCCATGGGAAGTAGCCGGATGACCCCTTGAAGACAATGGCTTGGAGTAATGACCACTGCTTTGATGCCAGAAGAACTGCCAATGCAGATAAATCCCAGACTGTTGGCGAATATGGCACTCAAGGAGAAAAGCTCTTAATCTCACTAGACAGCTGGGATAAACATCTATATAGGAAACATTTTCAAAAGACTAGGCAGATTGTATAGGCACCAGGAGTCACTGAAATCTTGTTAAACATTGTTCACTGCATTACTTTAGATTTTGGTTTGAACTTACATTGTCAGATAAATTTCATTTATCTCTTGAATGCTTTTCTCACTGTGAGTGTTTGTTGCTATGAATTCACACCTTCAGTGAAGATTTACATTTCGTCCTTGATCAAGACAAAGATAATGCTCAGTTTCAATCATTCTGAGGTGCCTCTTTTTTTCACTTAACTGGGTCAGCGTTTCTTAATGTGACACTCAAAACACAGGTTATGGTATTCAACTGTTAGTGTAGGAAAGAAGGATGGTCTTATGCATAAGGGATTGAATTAGTCCTCAGAGAGAGAGAGTCTCTCTCAAACTCTGTCACAGATTTCCAGCCCAACCTTGGAAAAACCACATTAGTACCTCTGTGCATCTGAAAAATTGGGAAATAAATGCTTTTGCTTTCTCATTCCCTTTTTTGACCTTGCTGTTTGCTACACATAAGGCCAAGTATGCTGGGAGTTCATTTTAATTGAGATTCCTGGTTACTCTTTTAACACAGCCAATGACGAATAATCAACACTGTGGTAAATTCAGTGATTTAACCAATACAATTATTCTACTATAATTCAGAAATATACAGACTTAGATGGTATTTTTAAAGAGCTATAGAAGAATTCCCAAGAGCACTCCCACACTTCCATGTGCTATCCTATCTAACTTGTCATTAATTACAAACTAATGAGGACCATTATCTGTTCTGCCTTGATACTTTATTTTCTCCTCCTGTGGGGCAATCAACCAGCACTGAAGGATTTGTCCAGACTGTGAGTATTTATCCATCCCATTTCATGAAGCTCAGCATATTTTTGATAAAACAAGACTTCAGTACATAATAACCACTCTTTCCAAAAGTTAGTTAGTCATGGACAATCCCTTCAGTTTGTCTGACACTGTATTGGAAATTAATTTTCCCATACTCTTTCTTAGATGGCAAGAGAAATGACCATGTGCCTCTTGACACTTCCTGCAGTGTTCTTTACATTTTCTCCTTGACAGTATTGAAGAGATGACTCCGTTCCTAGTTCCTTGTTACAAGCCATGTTCAAGGCAATTGAGTGATTTATACTAATAAATCTTGATTGTTGTCTCTATGTACTTAGTGACTATGTCTACAGCAATTACTTATGCTACTAAATCTATACTACTCAATTGCTACAGTCATTCCTGGCATGGTTTTGGCTTGGACTAACAAGCTCAAATAACTCCAAGACACACTAGAAGCACCAGCGTGAGCCAGGAACAGCTCCCTGTCGGCTGTCTGTATACTGTAATTTTGTTTTGGGTTATTACAGATTTTGATAGTGCAATCGTGATCTGTTCTGTGCTACCTGGCTTCCAGGTCAGAAAACAATGCTGAGGACAGTTACTATAATATGAAATCGACAGAGAATGTTAAGGGAACATGTCTCTGAAAAGACTGAATTAGGTAATTTCTACTTAAAAATACCGGAGATGTAGGGTAGATTGCATACCTGTGGACTATGTGTTATGTCACCTGATGAAAGAAAAAAAATTGAAGGTATCTTTCTATGTTTTAGCACCTGGAGCAAAGGGAGATGAGTGAGGAGATGAATGTGTAATCTAAAATAGTCTCGGGACTGCACAGATGATCCAGGGTTTCTTGTGATCTGTTTAGCATACTCACATGTTCATGGTCCACAGACCTTAGTTGAGAGGAAGAGAAGCTTTGGCATTTCTTGTTTCTACACTAGAATTTCTCATTGTCCATTTTACAACTCATGAAATGTTGCCAAGGAGTTTCTATGGAAAAGGCAAATGAAAATATACTAGAAGCTAAAAGTGACTGAAATCTCAGTGTTGTAACTTCCCTTCCCAGCAGAAGACATACTGAAGCTAGTGGTAAAAGCATTAATTAATCACACAGCTTTAAAGATCTGTGTCACTGTCATTAGTTAAATAAATACAGGACAGTGCAGTTAGATTATTCCTGAATATTGAATGTGCTACTAGAATAATTAAGATGACTAGTGATTATCTGTCTTGTTTGCTGATACTTTCTTGGTCAGATAACTATAGCTACATTAAATGACAATCTAAACATATGTTTGGATCATCATTCACTGATGCATTAGTCCCCTTTATACAGTAGGAAATAGCCATGGATATTAGGAACTAAGAGCAATAATCAACTTACTTGAGCTCTGAGGAACAGCAGAGGAAAAGAAACCGCTTGCAAATCACAGTGTGAAATTCTGTCAATCCATGTTATGCTTGTATCATTGATCTGGGAATATGAGAACTTTTTCACCCAAATTCTCAAATATGAATTTTCTTTATAAAATAAATCATATTGATAGAAGTGAGTTTAAGCACATACAGGCTGAGTACAGTTACTATGTGGCACTGCAAAAGATCAGAGAACAGAATAAGACATAATGACATTTCCCCAAGGAAAGAGTGAAATTACTGGATTGGAGTTTATTTGAACAAAAATCAACATTATTTGTAAGCTCTAGAATGAAAGTCCCAATTATTTATTCACAATCACTCTGTTGTTTGCACCTTACTGTAACCAAGCATCACTTCAGAAAACTGGCAATATTTGGCACAGGATTTTCCTCACTGCTTCAGCTGTGCCTCACTGTCCCCTCTTCACCTTCTCCTTCTTCTTTCTTACTCCATGTTGTCAGCAGTAATCATGACAAAATATTGCCTGTCTTTGCACCCCACTTAGTAAGGAGTACATGGAAACTCTGTTTGCTGGAATACAGTTTCTATCCACAATTCCTTAGTAATGTTGTTCTGTGTTCTCAGCCACCCTTTTCTACCACAAAGGAATCTGGTGTTAAACACTGGGGAAAGAGAAGGATTAGATTAAATTTGCGAAGTACTTCAGTGTCCTCTGGGGATAAAAGACATTATAAAAATGCAACGTATTGTATTATCATTAAAGTGATTAACAGACAGCATTAAAATGCAGAAATAACCAGCAAGCTGGGAGTTTGTCTGTTTATCAGTTAGCAGAATTCTCATTTTATGGAAGCTGAGCTTGAGCCAGATTTTAAATGTGTATCCTTGAATGTCCAGTATATATTGAAGAGGTGTAAAGATGACACTGCTTGGATATGCTAGCATAGCAAAAACAGAAAGGACCTAACTGCATTTTAAGCTGGGAGGAGCACTTAGGTTATATCAAATTTTTATTACAGAGGGAAGTGGAATCCCAGTACATAAATACTAAAGTCGGTAGGAGCCAGCATGGAGTGCTATGGAGCACCACAGTTTATCTCATCAAGCAGAACATTATCTAACAAGAAAAAAATAAGCATGGGCACAAGAAAGGTTTAAACCACTCAAGTGGTGTAGCAGTAAATCCTATGTACACCATGATCATGAGACATCAGAACAATTTGAACCACTGGAAATAAAAGGAGACTGACAGCAGCCTGCATCACAATATGGGCAGCAAAGTATCCCAGAGTCCTTCATAGCAGCTGTCAAGAGCTGAGTGAGGATGTCACACAGCACGAGAGAGAAGGGTGCTCACACAAGATTAGAGTGCAGCATGGACATGCCTATGTTTTTCACATGCAGAAGCGAGGGTGAAAGGATAGACTGTACTAGGTATTCCTAAATAGGTATAATACAAAAGGGAGCAAGTAAGGCTGTGTTGTTCAGGCAGAAAGTGAAAACAAACCAGAGTATGTTTAAGTGATACCCAGAAGGATCAGATCAGTCATTAAAGGATTTGCCTGGGACTCAGGTTGGAGTTCACCACCCTGATGAGTTTACACATGACCTTGGGCAAGTTGCTCAGATAATTAGAGCAACATGGGCATCTCATTCATACCAGTTTAAATTAGAAGTAATATCCTCAGTAGGCCAGTCATATCCTTTCTGAACTTCATTTCTACATCTAAATAACAGGGATAACAGCACCTCACACTGCCTGGACTTTGAGAGTAGAAATATATTAAAGATGATGAATATTTTGCTTACAACACTAGAATGTAGGTAAGTTAAGCAATCAGATACTAATAACCCACATGTCTCATCTGTTTGTAAATACTGTAAACATTGAGTCCCATTGATTGCTGGCACAGTCTCAGTTAATGAGGCCACACTCTGCATGGTCTGTCTTTGTCTTTCCAGTCGTCTCGGATGTATGGAAAAATGAGGCAGTGGAAATAAGAAACATTATTGTGCATAAAATCCAAAATGACAAGTTTATCATTAGTGTTCAAATGAGATTCTTTCACACTGATACACTGACAGGGTTTGAAAGAAGCCTGTTGCTGGACTAAACAGGGTAATTGCTATACAATTATATACAAGTATTTAACCCCGCTCTTCAAAATTCCCAATTATAGTAATAAAAACACTATTGCTTTGTCTTTTATGCTTCATGGCTTACAAATGCTCCTGTCTTTTGCAGCTCAAGAGAAGAAAAAAAGGGAGGGGGGAGAGGAAGGAAGGGCTTTGACACATTTCCAATGCAAGCAGTACAGCGTTCCTCATGATACATTATAGCGATGCTTAAACCCTGACAGCCATAGTGTAACAGCACCGTTGAGTCTATCACTGCACTTTTCTGCCTTGTGAAAAGAGCTGTGGATAAGATGCAAAGCAACATTCCTGAAAAACCTTTCAGTGGTATTCAGAATTATCTCTTGGACTCGTCTTTTAAATCATTCACCTGAGAAGCCTAGGAGCTCACATCACGATTACCTCATCGTTATTAACTTCAAGGTGCACTTGCTTATGTACCAGAAGATGCCTATGAACTGTGGAGAGCAAGAAGAAAAAAGCTATACTTGTTCTTTTAAAACCTATCCTAACTTCATTGTTCTAATAGCTGAAATTCATGCCTAATTGCTAGCATTCCTAGACAACACTTTGCACCGTCAAATAGATTGGTCCAGACTTAAAGACAAATTCCATGTTAGATACATAATATTACTAAACACAGACTTCTGGCCAGATATTTCATTTAGACTAAATTCCAGCACTGTAACTCTGAAGCAGTAACACCAATTAAATATGTGGATCTAAAGGAGCTTTACAAAACAGAATTTGGCCCTATGGCTTTGAAGTTTTTACTCTACAGAAGCTCAGTACCCAAACTTGTTGCTGTAGCACAGAGCTGAACCTATAGGTCCAAGGATATACAATTTTAGGTGTAGCTCTATTTCCCACGTACACTGGCCTATCACAGAAACATAGAACTGTTTGAATTTGAAGGGATCCTTGAAGTTCCTTCTCTGTTTGTTACTTAACCAAACAGATCTATCTGTAAATTGAATTGCTCTGTGTTAGACTCTTTGGTGGTCCTTCTTGATTTTGGTGCTTTTATGCACATTGTACTGTGGATCATTTTTGTGGCTTCTTCTCTAGCACCCAGAAAGGCATAGATGGGTTTACAAAGCCTCCAACAGGACCTAGCAAATAGGGCTGTGAAGTAGGACAAGTTCTCTCAAGAACAACAATTTGAAGGTTTCCGGAATTCCTAGAAGGATAAAGGAAGAAAATAGTGATGGGATCCAGACTGCATGAAGAATGCTGGAATTTCACCATGCCATTTTCCTATAGGAATCCTCAGTCATACGTTATACCTTCCCATCAATCTCTTTTGGAGTGATACTTGGGTAGACTATAATGCATGGAGAGGTAGCCCAACATGACTGTCTCAAACATACTCACCCCAAGCTTTAAGCACAGCTAAGCTCACTGTTCTTAACAAGACAAGCTCCATGTGCACGGTCATCCAAGGGGTATTTGGGAAATGTGGTTGGTTGCAGAAAGAAAAATGGATTCTCAGCCCTTCAAGTAGTATTGCTTATCCTCAAGTGTTTTAGCAAATGAAATCTCTTCCCAGCTATACTATCAATGACAGTGCAACCAAGCAGAGCAGATGCTCAGAATTCAAATAAATGTTCATGCATACTGGGTTTCTGGCTATAGAAGCCTCTGTCCTGAAGAGCACTTAGGTATTCATTTAATTTTATTCATATGAGTAGCCCCAGTGACATTAGTAGTCATGAGGCTTAAATAATTGCTGGATAAGTGCCCCAAGTTACAGAAGAAAAAGGAGGAAAGGAAAGAGAAATTGAAAGAAAAACAATGCCAAGATTAGCTGACATTTTTAAATCTCATTGGAAATTTTCTTTTGTATATCATTATGCTAAAGCCTATGCATAAATATGTATGTCTGAAGTTTCATTAAGACACATTAATCCTATATTTTATTATCTTGCACATTTCAGATGAGTAGGGAAAAAGATTATTTGACCCAAAGAAAGAATTAATTCTGCTGAAGTAAAGTTTCAGCATATCTCCTAGATTTGCTGTGAGAGAAAAAAAAAATATTGTAATTAACTTAAAAGGCCTCACAAAAATGTTCACTCAATTTATCTCCTATAAAGTGAGCTTCTAAGCTTCTGTTGTTTGCCACCTTTTAGTCTGTCCCTAAATCTGACTTTCCCTGCCCACTTTTAGAGACAGCTTTGAATAACTTCAGCCTCTCTTGAACATCTGGCACTGTAGGCTCTTTCAGTCACCCAAACTAATTTACATTCCCATTTGGGATACCCTAGGATTCGGTGCCTCCAGCTGCAGCTTCAGGACAACGAAATTCACAGGTAGATAATGATAGAACAAGGGGGAATAATTATTTTAGGAAGAAATTCTTCACCCAGGGAGCAGTGAGGCACTGGGACATGCTGCTCAGAGAAGCTGTGAATGCTTCACCCCTGGAGGTATTCAAGGCCATTTTTGATGTGTGAATGGGCAGTGTGATCTAGTGGTTGACAACCCTGCCCACAGCACAGGGTTTGAAACTAGATTATGATCTTTGAGGTCCCTTACAACCTAAGCCATTCTATGATTCTATGAATTCTTCCTCAGTCAATACAGACAGTGGCTCTTTAAGAGTGGTTTAACACCCCCTATTGTAGCCAGAGGTCTAAAAACGGTGTCATTTGAGTCAAACGTCACATGAGCCAAGTAACAGCAGCAAGAGCTGATGCTGTCCCACAGGTGAAAGAGAGCTGGAAGAAAGGATGACAGCAGGGCAAGCAGTGGAAAGAGCTCAGAATTCAACCCAATGGTATCTCAGCAAGATTAGCATAATAGGTCCAGTGATGATTAACAGGGTTAGCCAAGATGTCAGATCACCAGATGAGAGCACAGTGATGAGATAGGTCCAGAACAGAGGCAGGAAGTGAATCAACAGATTACATGGTCAGGTGCACTATACTCATGTATATGAACATATGTCAGGCAGAGTCTACTTAAATACAGTTCCCAAGAGAAGGGTGGGAAGTGGACGTTCCTTAACAGAAATTTCTCAGATAACTCCTTGCAACCTTAGAGACCTTGTCTGAATTTCTCAGAACCCTCACACAGTAAGATTGATGACTGGAAACTGGAGTACAGGGTACACCACAGCCACCTTAGCTGACACTGGATGCTTATGATTAGGCCAAAGAAACATATACTTTGGCAAACATACATATTGGCACCTGATCAATATGAGAAGATCTTACAGGGCTGGCAAACGGCCCAAAACAGTTTCATGGCTTTCTTATGCAGGATTTCTTATGTTTCTTATCTTTCTTATGGCTTTCTTATGTTTCTTGTGTGTGATTCCCCAGGGTGTTTCAGAGGACACTGGATGATATTGTGGGCAACTGAATCACTCTTCTAACAGTTGTCCAGATGGATGGCTCTGTGAGCTGCACTGACTGCATTAATGATCTCCATACTGATTATAAGGGCCTAGTATCTGAAGGCATCTGCCTACTAGTGCATAAGTTCACATCCTTAATCTTAAGGTCTGCCCCAACTCAATACAGTTAAAGGAAATTGTTGAGAAAGAGGTAGGTTGCTGAAGAAAACTATTTCTAAAAAAAGTAGTTGTACTCTGTCAAAAAGACAGAGACATAAGGCTTTTGCTATTATCATTTCTGTGAACTTAACTGTTGTGAAACAGAGCCATCTGCACATATCAAACTAAATCAAAATTCAATTATGTATTTCATATTTTATATGTATGTGAATATATTTACGTACAAAAAACAGCAAACTATAAAAGCAGAAACAGGCAAAACTCTTTGTGTATTGCTAGGAGGATGGAAAGGTCCCAGAAATTTCATTTGAAAATAATCCTTTCCAGACTTCTACAGCAGCAAATTTCTTTGTGTATATGTCCAGCCCCAACAGGCTCAGACGTAGACTTTGCTATGACATTTCTCCATGGAGACTTAAAGTTTTAAGTTGGGCTAAAGTTTTATTCGAAAAAAAATGACTTCTCTTATGAGATGTGTATCTCTTCTGCAAGTCATGTTATGGCTGTGTAAGAAAGGGACAACACAGTGAGAAGAACCAAGATCTCAAGGAGAGCACAGATGAGGCATACAAGGTAAGAAAGCACCTGAAAACCCACCTGAAGTCACTCAGAAGAAACAGTACCTTCTCTGTATGCTTGCCTCCATTTCTTGTCAATAGAGGTGAGAACAAAAACATTTCATAAGTTGGAGGGGAAAAGAGCATTGAAGATACAAGTTGCTTTCGGTGAGATATGCTCTGTGAGCCATACACAGAAAGTTTAATAGGCATTAACCTTATTTTTTACGCATTAGAAACCATTTATAAATAACATACTTCTTTTTCTTAATGCTGTGTTATGGTTCAGCAGGATTGCATTTGCTGGAAATCTGTGACCACTCAATCTAGAACACTTTTTCCTCCAACACTGCTTGGCCACTCTCCCCTTATGATCATATAATTTTGCTTATCTGTGCCTACATCCCTCCTGACTTCTTGTCATGAATCAGAAACAGGTGTGCTTATTTTTTCAAAGACCAAGCAAATAGCCATTCTTACAGTGATCCCTCCACCATGCCTCATCCTGCCCACTACCTCAGTCCCTTTTGAACCCTATTGTTATGCTTTTCAGAAGGCTTGGAATGCTTCTGTAAATTTTCTGGCCATAGTACACTATATGGATACTTATTCTCCCAGACATACTGCCAGTGCTGCGTACTAGATCATAAATATGTATTTACATGAGGCTGATGCTGATAACAGCTATGAACCTAATAGAAAATTTTGCATTCAACAAGAGAAAAGATTTTCGTTTTTCATCTGCCTGTAAGTCTTGCTCTCAAATTCATTTCTTTCCACTGGATACAATCTAATATGGTTTGAGAGTATCATAACAATCTTGATGCAGCACCTGTTGAAATATACATGGCCACCTCCTGGGGTGTGGATAAACCTCAAAATGGAGAATAAATAACTTATTATAAAGAACTAGATTTCCAGTTGTTATTCACAGTAATATAAAAGAACTCCTGCTTTATAATTTAGAAACTCCATCGTGTTCATATCTTTATAGCATTTTTACAGCATGCATCAGGTAGAAGGAAAGAATGAGCATTTACTTTTCCATTAGGAAAGGTAGAAGGAGGGGAGTGCTGTGCTGCTTTATATATAAAGGTACTAGTTCACAGCTAAAAATCTGAAGATGAAAAAGCTACATGCATTGTCATAACAATAAATAAAGAACTCATTTCTTGCAGCTGTGAAAGATGTATATTAAAGAACGTCCCC
Source organism: Odontophorus gujanensis (assembly GCA_013399175.1). Taxonomy (NCBI): domain Eukaryota; kingdom Metazoa; phylum Chordata; class Aves; order Galliformes; family Odontophoridae; genus Odontophorus; species Odontophorus gujanensis. The sequence continues at coordinate 175,931 of VXAB01013880.1, forward strand.
TGACACTAAAACTTTTAAGTTTAAAAAAAAAAAAAAGCAAGAACAAATGATGTACTAAGGCTTTGGGTCACAGAACCAGATGACACCAACATGAGAACAGATTTGTACTCCTGGCTCCAAACCAGGTGGAGAATGAGTTCGTAGTAGGGGTTATATGTTCCTATTGCATGCAAGGTGGGATGCTTACTACATCATGGTGTCTCAGTGGCAAATCTGCAGACCAATGAAACATCAGGCACAAAACTGAGTTTCTTGGCCTCTTGGCCAGAACAAAATCAAATGCCGTGATATCTCAGCAAGTGGAAATGAAAAATGTAATATAGTGAACAATATCATGTTAAAAAAAAAATCAGAAAGGGATTTGACGACAGCTATAGTAGGCTGACATTTAGATGTTGTATTTCAGTTTCAAAAAAGATGGCTATTATGTGAAAGCTATGAAATGTGACATTTTTCACCAGCTAGCACTAGGCTCCTTGTTATATCAGTTACATACTTTCTCTGCATGTAACTGTGCCTGTGTGTGAGCAAGAGAACACAGTTTTTCATTACAACTTTGCACTGCTTGAAGCATCCATAGTGCAGAAGGTCTAAAATTATCTCATATTCTTTCTCTTTAGACTTTTTTTCTTGTTGTTGGTTTTCTGTTCTAAGATCAGGGCTGTCTTTTCAAAGCTGCATGGAGAGTACAGATGAACTTCAGCACTGATTCCTTCAGCCATTATCTTGAATAAAGTACCCAACAGAAGCCATCTGAAGATGGTTCATGCATAGGACAAAACAAACCTACATTTGAGGTATTAATACTCAATTCTAGTACTGCATCTGTTCATCTGAATTAAACGGTGCTGGACACAGGCCCTGGAACTCAAATGTCTGCTCTGTTCAATGGTTTGAACAGTGTGTGGCAACCTTTGCCAGAAGCTAACTAGCATTCTCCTCAAAAAAACAAACAAACAAAAAAAAAAAAACAACAAACCAAACTAGCAGACACAGTTTAGGAGTTAAGCATGGGCTATGATTTATTCTCAATGGGCAAAATGGGTGAAATTATCCTGTTTTAGAGAACCAGTACAGTCTTGCCATACCCAGAGCCAAAGGCCATAGTTTTTTTATGTTTGCTATGCGGACTTCAGCAAGTCACCAAGGCATGACTAGAGGCTCTTCTAATGATTTTTAACACATCACACACCACTGACACTGCATGGAAAAGAACCAGTAAGATGGGGTGAAATCACAACTGGGAATAGTTGGAATTCAGCATTTATTTATTTGCATTTGCAAAAATTAGGAGTACTGGGAGGATAGTTCTATGCCTGACCATGGACCTGTCATGGCAATGGATTCAGGTCTTAGCTGAGTATTGTTCTGTGTCCTCCAGAGTTAGAATACGTGTTTCTGAGTCGCAGCTCATCAATAATACTGCAATGACAAACCATGCTCTGTTCTCAGCTTATTTAGTTAACTCATGAGGGCAGTGTGTGTACTTTTAATATCACTTTGGACAGCATGAAGTGCAACATGGCTTTGCTCTCAATTTGGGCCTCAAGGCTTCTGGAGTACACCAAACAATAAAGCTGTATATTTTGAATAGCTTTAGTAAATCATCTATTAAAAAAAAAAAAGGTTTTCAGAGAGCTCACAGTGTGCCTCATCAAGGGATGTGCTGCCAAAATTGTAACAATTAGCTGTCTATCTTAGGTACTTCTGTGGCTCCCAGAACCATAGTACATCAGCATATCACAAACTTTAATGGATTTTTCCTCCCCATACAGCTGTGTGACTGAGAATGTGGTGTTAGAATCCCCCTTTTACAGCAGTCAGTGCAACTTGTATGTGAAATGGGGAGCATGGCAGAAAAGGCAGTACACCAACTGCATGGTCTTCTCCTGCCATGTCACCATCGTTGAGGAAATCCCATCTCAGAGGCTGGCTGGGGATACAGCATGCCCAGATCTCAAAAGCAGGGGTGTGAAAGTTGGGGACTGCAGAACACATTTCTCTGATTGCCTGGAGCTAGACAGGGAGAATCATTAGGAAGACTAAATGTCACTGACTTTGAAAACTGATTTTAAATCACTGGTTTTAAGCACACCTATGAACCCAGGCCAAGAAAAAGATCCATGTTCTTAAACTGCAGACAGATTGATCATAAAACGATAGCTACTCAACACGGCTGTAATGAGTGCTAATTTGAGTACAGTTGCCTGCATGAACTGTGGCACACATAAATCCCAAGATACTTGACCAAGTCTGTGGAGGACACTACTGAAAGGGAATGCCATTTCTCCTCCACAAATCCAAGGTCTACCTTACAATCTGTAAGCTATTTTTCCTTTCATATATAACTTCCATTCCGGGTGTGAGTATCAGGGAATCAGAATTCTGTTTTGAAACTATCATCTTCCTCTCTTGAAGATAATGTACCGGACATGCTGTCTTTCTTTTCCCAGCTGTCTGAAAATGAAGTGTTTACCACAGACAAAAGTTGTTACTCAGTACACGAATGAGTTTTACTCACTGTTAAACTGAGTTCATAGGTGAGAAGTAACCTGTAACTGTTACCTTGGTTGTAGAGAGGCCAAGAATTGGAAGGAAGGTGACTGCCTCTGGGTCCTCCAAACTGTGGAAAGGGACAGAAGATATTTTGAAACGTATTTTGGAGAAAATTGAAGTTGCAAAAATAATCTGCATCTTGAAATTAAATATCAATTGAAGACTGAGTATGCTGCTTTCAGGTGATCTTTCCAAAGACACTTCCTGTAGAAAAAAAAAAGTAGCTTTCCTGGTTCTTTTGCGATATATGTCATCACTGTCATTATTTTACTAAGGAGAGACTCTTGGCGAATAAGACAGAGGTAGAAGCTGAGAAAATGGTTGGTTGAACAAAGCCATCCATTCTCTTCCTGCTGTTAGGCAGCACTTAAAAGAAACTGAGGTGGAAGCTAGTTTTCTTTTCAGCATGAGGTTGGAGAACACCCAAGATCTTTAAATGCAGGTCAGCACCTTAGCCAGTGAGGAAGAAGTAATTAAATTACATTTGTCCAGGCTGGTTGTTAAGTTGTCCTGGGTGGCTGAACAATAGGCTTTTCTGAGCCTGGAGGAAATATATGTTTTTCCAATTAGATGAAGCAACAAGAAGACAAAGAGATATAGGAAGGATGCTCTAAATGACAAGAGCTACAGAGATAGCAAATCTAATGTTTGCATTGCTAAGACAGCAGAAAAGAAGCTTAAAAAGCCTTTGAAGAGGGCGTAAGAAATACAGAAGGAAAAATTTAGAAACAAATGCCTAGACAATGTATGAAACCTTTTTTCTTTCTTTAATCTTAGCATAATGTTTTCTCAATCTGTGACAAAGTTAGAAAAATCCAATACTGACAGCTGCAATATAAGTGAGAGAGCGGAAAACCTGCACACCTCTCCTAGTACATCTCCCTATTCCCCAGGCATTCCCAACATCAATGTGCAGGGCTCACTGAAACAATATGGACGAACACTGCTTTCAGATAGAGTTATTTCAGGTGTGAATTCCTCACCACAGATCACTGTCTTCCAGGACACAAATCCACAGTATCTTTTTGGAATGCATAGATGCTTCCCTGAATGTGTTATATTTTCAGAAGATCTGTAAAACAAGTTGCAGTTATATTCCTAAAAACAGATTTAAGTGATCATTTCAGAGAGTAAGATGTGAATATACATTTTCAAAAAGTTCCAGTTTTGTAACTGCTATCAAAGTCATATTTTACTTAATATATTCAGAACTTCTATTGCATTGATTTAAAAATGAACATTTCTTTTTACTTGGGACTCACAACTTACATTCCAGAAAAAACAGTTTTCACAATGTGTTGTTCTGCAAACCTTATGGTGGGCTTTTTTATTTTTTTTTGTGATGTTACTGATTTTTGTTAGCGCCCTTTCCATCATCCCATACCTCATAGCTCACGACACTGTGAATGATCATTTGTGTGTTTGCATGCCTGTGCAAGCAAAGGTCTGTGAAAAAGGGAGCAATAATCCCCCAACAGACGCACTTCAGCAGAAGGTTTTCTATTTTTACACAGTCATTTGTCCCACTGCTTTACTTCGTCTCCTCTCTTCAAAATAGGAACAACTGATGCTTCAATAGCATTTTAGTATCCAGTATGACAAATAGATGTTTATAATGGTTGTTCTTATTTGTGTAAGATGATCCACTCATGACAGAGAGGCTCTTCTCAGACACATGAGGTTGCCCTTCGGATTGAAAACAGCATAATTTGTGTCCAAAAAAAAGTCATCAGGGAAACAAAGCAATACTCAAAGAGGATAAACCTGATGTGGCACAGCAGATTCATCCTTCTAGTGGCTAGCTCAGCTGGTGAAAGTCATAATTAACTAGTCTAGTGTGCTCATGGGGCCACTACAGAGTTGGGGTGTTCTGCAGTTTTCCATTAGTAGAAAATTGACAGAGTTCCAGAATATATTTTAAATTGGGCATGGACTTAGCACTCCTACATATGTCAGGAGAAAACCAGGAAGAATGTGATATATTTCGATACTCATGCTTCTGATTTATTTCCTGTCTTCTCCTGTAATTTTTTTATTACTATTAATTTCAATTTAATTGGAAGGGTCTGGCCTCCTTCGCTCTAGGCACCATATACATTAATTAAAGTACCGAAAGAAAGATTAAAAAATAATTCAACAAAAAATCTTTTGATTAGACCAAATATCTGAGTCCAATAGATCATCTTAAAACATTCCTCGAAAATATCATACAAAGCAGGTACATATTTGCTCTTTGGCCTCTCCAGGACCAAACCAATGAAGAAATTTGAACCAAAGAGGAGATCAGAGCCCCATCACATCAGCTGGTGAATTCTAAGTGTAACATAACGCTAACCTTGTCTACTATAGTTCAGGGAAGGCAAGGAGAAAATATTCTCCCAAGGAAACTGGTTAGTACTCTGCTGTTACCAAAGTTTTCCAAATTCTCTTAGGCACTTGGTAAACAAACTCAGCAGCCTGCAGGTCAGCAATGTTATGCATTCTTGGCTTGAGGTGGTGGATGCTAAGTTGTGTGCATTTTACACAAGCTCTCACTCCCATGCGTTCCCATAGGAAATGCTACAAAGTCATTTCTTGAGGTGGCTGAGGCACAAGACGTATCAGTGAAATTATCAGATTTATCTCATTGGGAATAGAATTTATTATCCTTGGCTGTGCTCAAAGGCCTCAGCTTTACTGCAGATGCACTTTGTTTTTAGGGAACAAGTGTTGTAAACTCCTTTTTTCACAAATTCTACCTTTGTACTGATAGACTTTCTGGACAAAGGAGGTTATGGTTTAAGTCCTCCAAAGGATTTTAAGAATAAAGTAGTTGAGCTGATAGCAAAATACATGATCTCTCTTTCAGGGCAGCTCCTCTCTTACAGTTTTGGGAGATTGCAGACACTGTGCTTACACTTTAAAAAAGGGTGGACTTGCATACTGTTATATTTGTCACACTGTTATATCTTTAGCTGATAAATTGTTTGAAATAATCATTACATGTAGAATAATAGGCTACCTGATAAATCATGGTAGGATAGTGTCTAATTAGCTTAACTTTTGCAAACCAAAACCATACCTCACTACCCTATTAATATTCTTTGAGTATGTCAATAAATTAGCAGGTAAAGGAGAAAAGATTTCTTTGATTGCATAAGGTTTTTGACAGGGTTGCTAACATTTACTACTGAATTTGAAAAGTCGTACAGAGACAAAGTATCGGTCTGAATTAAGAAATGGTTAAGAGATAAAAAAAAAAAAAAAAACCCGAAGTAAGAATTAATGACAAAGTTAAAAATTTAACAGCAGATGCCTTGAGATTTGGCACTGTGTCTGGCATTATTTAACGAATTAACACCTAGAACAGGAAGATGAACAGTGAAGCAACTCAATCTACAGATGACGATGTACTACTTGCATGACCAACTGACGGCATGAATTTTAAAAGAAACTTAACCTACAGAGATGAGCACAAAGTTCAAAGTTCACAGAAAAATATTGAAAAAAAGAAAAATAACACACACAAAACAAAAGAAATTGTTACTCAAGTAGCACACAACACTTAAAACTTTTAGGAAAGAGCTTCGTTAGCCTGTGACCATGTAAGAAAGCCTTCAATTGCAATTAAACAAGCAAATATTAAAAAAAGATAAAAGAAAAATTAAAGGAGAGAAGAAAAAAAGGAAAAGAATCGAGAAAGAGAAAGAGAAAGAGAAAGAGAAAGAGAAAGAGAAAGAGAAAGAGAAAGAGAAAGAGAAAGAGGAAGAGAAAGAGAATGGGAAAGGGGAAGGGAAAGGGAAAGAAAATCATAATGCTAGTATATGAAATAACAATGTGCCATTGTAATATTGTACCCAAATCGGACCCTGTCATTTCAGAAAATTTATTAAAAACTACATGTTCAGAGACAGGCTGGAAATCAGTAAGAGCACGGAGGTCACTTACAGAAAATCAGACTGAAAAGACTACAGTTGTTGACTTTGCAAATTAGAAGACGTAGGAAGCCTACATAGAATATATAAAATAATGAATTCCTCAAAAAGGCAGATTGCTGGCTCTGTTCTCCCTTGTGAAGGAGACATTCAATGAAAATGAAAGGTAATCAATTCAAAACTGATAAAAAGTAATCATTTTTTATCGAGTACATGGTAAAGCTGTGGAACTTGCTTTAGCAAAGCAGTCTTGAGATCAATAATCTAGTAAAACCCAAAGAGGGACTTGCTTTCTTATTGACAATAAAAATACCCTATCTTTTAACAAAAATGCAAAAAACATGAATTAAATAATAAATATTCCACAATTTAAGACAAACTTCAGTGAACTACTTCCTTGAATGCTTTACCTCATGCCTACCATCTACAACATTCTTGGTATGTTCCCTGACTCATCTGCATTTGGCCCTTCCTGAAGGCAAAGATGTCCTAAATAGACTATGGGTCTGATTGATTACAGCAGTTCCTCATATTCTGATATTTCTATATAAGCTTCAAAGTCCCTATATATACACTCTCCAATAAGGTTGTATCAAAGTGCACTTTGATGCCTGGCACACAAGCATCTGCCTAGTAGCCCTGCAATGGCAGTAGTGCAGTTTATTTGAGTGCAGTTTTCATTATGTGGCCTCTCAAATAGCTCTTCCTGCAAGCATCTTTCCTTAAAACATCAAACTGCAGTACCTAATGAAGGCAGAAGCTTACGTATTGTCAAATAGTTCATACAGTGGATTTTCTATCTATCCTTTTTCTCATTGTGATAGATAGCACAATTCTCCTTCCTCTCATTTGCAAAGATTTTTCTCAAATGAACTATGAATAATTAAAATCTATCTCCATTTGTTCTTTTTTTTTAATTGAAGAAATTAAAGATGTATGTAGTATGACTTCAAGGACTACATATGAAAAGATATACATTATTTTATTCAAGTATAGCACTTTAAATGGTACAGTGTATATTTTTTTACTAATTCATGCCTCATTCAAGTTAAATATTTGCTCTATATGCGGCAAATTAAGCTAATGAAAGCAATTTTATTAAACACCGGTGTTTTTGTTACATCTGCATTCTCCAACATTTCCACCCCTCGGCTCATAGAGCAGTAACAGTTTATTTCCTACATTTTCTTCTCCTTTTCTTTTTTTTTTTTTTTTTTTTTACTCCAGCATTGAGTTATTACATTTATATTATTAATAAGACTGTCTGTTGCCAAATGACTGAAATATAGATTCATTATGGACATAAGTGCTCTTGCTGCAGGGTGCAAGCATACTGCTGACTGTTTGGGGTTAAGAAGAAATCTCCCCAAAGGTCTGGTTGTTATAGTTATTCATTAGAAGATTAGTTGCACCCTCCCCAGATGTACCTCATCATGATGACTTGGAAACTAGACACTGGAACAGACTAATAATTTAACATGTTCTCTGCTGCTGTTCCTCTGATACAAATGTGTCATTGTTAGAAAATGTACTGAAGATCATTACTGGAGGCTAAAGAACAAGCAAAACCTAACGGGAAATGTTTTCCATATGGATCATTTGCTAATTAATTCCATCTCTGTCTAATGAAAAGATGATAGACCAGTAGATCATTGGATAATTGTATTTTATTGGATTATTGTTCACAATGCTGTCTTAAAAACCTTTTTTTTTAACCAACACGTGTGTTAGAATTTTGCACGCCATCTTTACATTTGTATTGCCTATCCCCATTTCTATGCCATCAGGAGATTTATTGTTTCTTCATTTAAATCAAAACATAGAAAGAAGAGGGAAAGTTGTTTGGCGAGTAAACAGTTTTGTTATGTCTGGTTTCCAAAATCCATCACATTGGAATACCTACAGTTCCTCCTCATGCCCTCTGTCATTTTACTACCACTATTCTGCTCACCTCAAGTACTGTCCACAGTTTTGGGCACCATAATATCAAAAGAATATAAAACTACTAGAGAACATCCAAAGGAGGGTTGTGAAGATGGTGAACTGTCTGGAGGGCAAAATGAATGTGGAGCAGTTGAAGTCCCTTGGTTTGTTAGCTTGGAAAAGAGGAGATTGAGTGGAGGCCTCGTGGTGACCTGCAGCTTCCTCACTTTGCAGGTTCATAGGAGCAGTACTGAGCTCCACTTGATCATGAGAATGACAGAGAATGGCATGGAGCTGAGTCCAGCTGGCTGTTAGGAAAAGGTTCTTCACCACAGGGTGGTCACTGGAACAGCCTCCCTGGAGCAGTGGTGACAGCAGCAAGCTGCTCGACTTCTAGACATGTTTGGACAAAGCTCTCAGACACATGGTTTGAATTTTAAGTGCACCTGTGTGTAGCCAGGAGCTGTTCTTGATGATCCTTGTGAGACCTTCCCTTAGGATATTCTATGATTCTATGATTTCAACTCATCCCCATTACCGGTGGTATGAAATCCCCCTTGACTTCCCAAAGCCACTTCAAGATTGTCTTTCCCCAGTTTCCTTGCCTTCCAGATGGGTGAAAGATAACCTGGGCAGTAGTTAGTGCTGATTAGTGCTGGCTGTCTGCTTCTCAGGAACAGATTGGTTGGCCATTGCCAAACAGAATATGTAAGGAGTAAACTTTCCTTGACACAACTTCAGCTGGAGCACTGATATACTTTCTCATCTACCAGGCTGATCATTTTCACAGAACTTGTGGGAATGTAATATCTTTGAAACCTTTACTCCTCTGTCAAATAGAGCTGAAATTGCCCCCCAGGCTCGGAAGTTATAAGGAAGGGGCTGACAGACAGCATGATTGCGTAAGCTTTGTTTCCTTAGAAAACCTGCCTAAAAATATCTAACCTTAAAAGCAAGAAAATGAAGAGTAAAAGACATCATAAATTCTACAATGCTCCCATGATAAACAAAAATACATTATCCTTGTCAACTACAATGGAATGAGATTTCACCAGCACATAACAGCCCGTGGAGTACTGACGGCTTGCTGAAGTCAATGGTGCAATAAGAATGTGACACACAGCAGTGTAAGCGGCACTCTTAACTCTATTCACTGTACTGGATTTGATGTTGAAAGATAATATGTCATAAATTAGCATCTGCATTGCCTAACACAGATTATTGTTTTACGATATTGTTTGTAGCTCTTCTTAGGTTGGGCTGCACACACTGAAGTCGTGGGTGATATTCAACCAGGGTAAAATCAGACACTTTTCTGGACATGCCCAAGCTAGAAGTCAGACTTGTCTCTCACTCTAGACTCTGGAGAATGACTGTTTCTTTCGAAGAGTGTCTCAAACCTCCTGTGAAGACACCCTCCGGAGAATTTACTCACTCTATTGACTGTGGGAATACAAAAAGTACATTTAGAGCTGCAGCTGTGGAACAGGATAAACAACATGAGAAAGGAAGGCTGAGAACCAATGACACTTCCAGAAGAAGAGGAAAACAAACTCAAGTAAGCTGCACAATGGCAGACCCTAATTGGAAGAAGAGTTCATGGTTTGGGAAGATTCACAGCTCTGATTGGATAATCGCCTATATGCACGGTTAAGGACTGCTTTGGGAAGTTACATTGTTGATATGTAAAGGCGGGTGGGAAAGCCACAAGAGAGAACTTGTGAAAGTATATAAGGGATGTTAAAACCTGTAATAAACTATTTGGGTCATTCACATCTGAGTCCATGCCCGAGACACTGCAATTGACCATCAAAAGAAGGTCTCTTGTGGCAAGATTGATTTCTAAAGACACCACCCCTTAAAATTTGAAAGAACTTCTTAAAAAGACTGGTTTTCATTAACATTTTTTTCATTCCTTTTCTGTTTTTTGTTTGTTTGTTTGTTTGTTTTTTGCTGTTATTTGTTTATTTGTTTTGTTTTGTTTTTTAACGGCACATTAAGCAAAAACTCCTCATTTTTTTCAGTTTCTTCTCTAGACACTATCATCATTGTATGCTCTTGCAGCACGGAAGGCCAACAGTATCCTGGGCTGTATAAACAGAGGAGTCACAGCAGGAAGTGGGAGGGGATTGTTCCCCTCTAGTCTGCCCTCGTGAGGCCCCATCTGGAGTACTGCATCCAGGCCTTTGGCCTCTACTGTAGGAGGGATGTGAAGCTATTGGAGTGGGTCCAGAGGAGGGGCATGAAGATGATCAAAAGGCACCTCTCCTATGAAGAAAGATTGAGGGAGGTGGTCTTTTTTAGTTTAGAGAAGACTCAGGTGGCTTTTTAGTACTTGAAGGGAGATTACGAGCAGAAGGAGAGCATACATTTTACACGGTTTGATAGTGACAGGACAAGGGGAATGTCATTATAGTAAAGGAGAGGAGATTTGGGTTAGATGTCAGGAAGACATTTTTTACTCAGAGGGTGGTGAGGTGCTGGAACAGACTGCCCAGAGGTGTTGTGGAAGCCCCATCTCTGGAGGTGTTTAAGGCCAGGTTGGATGCAATCCTGAGTGGCCTGATCTGGTGGCTGGCAATTCTGCATATGGCAGGAGGGATGGAATTAGGTCATTTTAAAGTCCAGTCCAACATAAGCCAATGTTTGATTTTATGTTTCTATGATCATATGTTTCCCTTACCCTAGTTTAGAGAGCAAGAATATTTAGTTGGCCAGACTTCTCTTTGCTGGCACTGGAAAAATACAGCTCAAGCAATGCTGGCCTATGCTCCATGAAAGGTGAAGTTTCATAGACGTCACTTGTAGGGTTAGCCCAAAGTTATTGCAGCAATTTCACTGAAACAAAATGGCCAGCTAAGAGCTCAGGCTACAGCAATTAATTTTAATTAATTATTTCTAAGTCCTTTTGCACTTAAATGTTTAGAGATTGATGTAGTTTCTGTGCAAGCAACATTTTTAATAAAATATTTAGACCCAGAATAACGTATCTTACATATCTTAGAATCTAAAGGCATAGATCTTTAAGTACTTCTTGAGCACGAATTTGTAGACTAGTATAAGAAGCCTAATTATGCTGGCCTACCTTCCAGGGTGGTTATTGATATATGGGGTTAGGGGCTTCTTGGTGCTGTACAATTTCAGTCCCACAGCAAAGTCTAGATGCTCTCCAACACCAAATGCATACATGCTTTCATAATGATATCTCCCATATGCTGAGAAAACAGCCAGCAATCTATTGATTTTCAGACAAGCTATCCTGACCAAGAAGAGTGCAACAATGTGGGTAATGCTATTCATAGACTCACAAAGGGCTAAACTGTGGCTTTGCCAGGGGTTCAGAGCAGGGGAAAGAACAATGATTCACAACCCAGGAGTAGAATGAGAAACTGACTGTGCTTCAGAGGCCACAATCTTTTCCTCGTTTCCCTCTAGCACAACCATCTCAGCTCCACTATTTTGCAGTTTGTTTCCCTTCAGGCACTTGCACTGCCCAAGCCTGCTGGAGGTGCAGAACCATGACCTAATCCATCACCTTTGTATGTCCAAAGGGAGGCTGCTCCTCCAATGAAGCAGGGGCTACCCTGCATGAAGGAGGAAAACTGCACATGTTGCAGTAAATACTGTAAATCAATGTGCTTTAGGACAGTGGAATCAAAGACGAACATCCCCATTTTTGCTGCTATACTATTAAACAGTCTAGTTTAGGACAAAATAGGCTGACAGCTCTCATTGAGGAAAATTCACAACCACAGCTGCACATTTAGACAAGATGCATTCTTAGAAACCACGTATTCAGGTCTAATCAAAGCTTTTCAAAAGACCAATAGGCACCTACAGCATATACATTCTGAAATTGCCACCTACCATTAAATTCCTCAATTTTAAACAAAAACAAAAAAAACAAAAAACAAGTGAGATTCTCATTTATAGCAAGGTCTCTTTACATTGCTAAGTGGTATGAATAGAAATCAAATATATTGTGCTGCATATGTATAGTTAATATACCTGTGCTTGTGTGCGGAGTAGCTTTTGTGAAAGGAAAAGCTTCAGTGTTTGTTCAGTATTTCATCTTCCAATGTAATTTCATTATGTTAAACAAATGTTACTTATATAGTGCACTATTGTAAGTCACACAGATGTAGTTTGTCCCACCAGGATTTATTAGCCACAAATCCTAGCCAGCTTGTTTCTTTTTCTTGTATGTTCATAAGACAATTGAGTCTTGGGACTGGAAAACATCCTCATATGCAAATCTGCATATAAAGAGTAACTTTTAATTTATTGTTTGGATATTAGGTGCTGTGACAAGGTAAGTCATATGATGTGTAATTGGCCCAGTGAGGATTTATTGGTGTGTACAATGTATACACTATTATTAAAGTACAAGAAGAAAATTACTTTGTCAATCTTTTTTAAGAGAAAAAGAGCCTGGAGAAAGCATTAATTCTTCTGCTGTCACTTTTGGCACTGTAGTCCTTTCTATACACAACTATACTTTTGAAAAATACTTCTACTGTACTTAAATCATGAATAGTACAGAAGTTTTCAAATTCTAATTCGATACCGAAGATGGTTAGATGGACTTATGTACATGCATTTTGCAGTCAATATCTGATTTAATCATTTAAAATTAAACTCCAAACAGATGAAACAACAGATGAGAATTAGTTTGTTGTCACTGCATGGTCAGAGAGGTGAAACTCATCTACATGTATAACCAGTTCAAAGCAATTCTAGCAGCTCTATGCTGATGTTCTTCCACCTCGCTGGAAATAAGAAACTTTCATAGAATTATCACAGGAAATACAAGTGTTTCCTTTCAGATGTTTGTAATCTGCGCTTATTCAGAAGGTTAGCTGTGCTCACAAACACCTACAAATACATAGGGAAGATAAAGTATCTCCTCTTGAACAGGTTCAAACTTTAAGTTTCACCCAGCACTGCAAGATCTACTTGAGCTGCTCACAGAATTTTAAATTAATCATGGCTTTTCACAGCTGTCATTTCAATAATACCATGAGCCAGGAGTCCCTTGGAAACCTTTGGGTCCCTTCCCCACCATGTTATTTACATGTATGTACACAATCAGTTGTAGATCTATGTCAAGAGTAGGAAATGATCTCACAGAGGAAGAAGATTAGTCAGTTAGCACCTAAGCATCAACCTACTTTCATACTTACTGGGCACAATTCATGTCACCCATTTTCATAGAGTCATAGAACCACAGAATCATAGAGTCATAGAATCATTAAGGTTGGAAAGACCACTAAGATCATCTAATCCACCATCAGCTCATCACCACCATACCAATAAATCATGTCACTCAATGTGACATCCACACTTTTCTTGAAAAAATTGTGTTGTTCATTCACTCAGACTATGACCTAATCCATGTCAGGAGCCTTTAATCCTATGGCATTAGGTCTGACAAAAAGTGTTCAGCCTACGGGCCTGTCCAGACTCTCAAGGGAAGCAGGCACGGACCAAAGAGCAAGTTGCCAACCTTCCCTAATGGGCTCTCTCCCCAGGCCTACAGCTTGCAGAAGTATGAACACTGACCTAGCTCTTCTGTTGTGGGGGAGCTCTGACTTTAACTGCAGAGGTCAGAGAATCAGAGTAATAACAAATCGTCTGTCACCTCACAGCCTCTTTCCTTCTGTCATGCCACATTGCTTCCCTTCTGCAACCAAATACTCTTTTGCTCAAGGGTTTTTTTTTCATCATATGTAATTTCCGAAGTATTTATAGAATTGAGCTTTCAAAAGAACTGTAAAATAATATAGCATCACATTGCCTCCTGTTTTCTCTACCAGCCTGACAGAAACATCTAGACTTGCTGTAGAGAGGCCTACTGATGGAGATAAGAGAGCTGCTGACAGTAGCCACCATTTCTCATCCTCTGAGTGTAGATGTTAGGGATAAATGGTTATTTTTCCTGTGATTTACAAATAAAGACAATTGGAATGAGTTGGTTTGTTTCAAAACAGTTATCCTTCCTTACACCTTAACATAGGGAGCCTACAGCCAAACTGCCTCCTGCAAATCATTCCCGTTAAATTCTAACATTGGCATTATGTTAAATATCATCTGGGATTGTGATCATAGACACAGGCCAAAACTGTACCAGACCCTGCACCAACAAATGAGATAAAATAAGCCATAATACTGCAGTGGTCTATGACTGACTTACTAATATAAATGTAGTTGCAGTCTGTCCCTGTGCGGATACCAGCCTCAGTTCTCTTCTACTGATTGCAGGTACTGTTCCCCATATGTTCCAGCCACTTCCAAGAAGTATTTTTCTACTTTCCTTCTCCATCTCCAAACCACAGACCCTTTTCTGAGCTCCTGACCCCAACAACTATGGCCACCTCATAAAATCATAGAATCATTAAGGTTGAAAAGACCACTAAGATCATCTAGTCCATCAACCCACGCCAGTGACTGCAAGTCTACTTTCCTCCTACTGTGTTTCACGCCTCAGCCATTCATGTTGGTGCAGTTCCCAGCCCTTCTCAGCTCCTCAGGGTGCTCAGTGACTTTGAAACCTTTAGGAGCTCGAATAAGTCTCCACTAGCAAAAAAAAAAAATAAAAAAATAGCACATGAAGATATTTCAGAGATGAAGTCTAGCAAAATGAATGCAGCTGTCTGCAAGTACAGCGCTTCCCTGACAAACACACAATCTATGTGCCAAATTTCAAGCCCTTGCCTGAAATAACAGTTAAAAACAGAACAGGCAAAAAACTTGTTAATAAAGCAACTCGAAGATTTATATATATATTAATACTGACGGAAAAACATATTTTCCCTGACCCAGTTTTGAAAAGTGCTGATTCATTTCTCCTGAAAACTTCCTAGCATATGCACCTAAAAGCAAACACATGTCAGGCTCTGGGAAAGTTTTAATCCAAATTTTTACAGTCTGGCAAAGTTATAAACCAATGAAAACAGAACTCAACAATGGTAAGGACTGAGCAACTTTAATCATGGGCTTTGCTACTGTAGTTAATCCCCAGAGGGGTTATTACACCACTGATAATTCTAGAAGATTATGGAATTACCTAATTTGTTATTGCTTGACTTGGAGAGATTTCTGGCCTAAACAGTTTCTGATGTCTGAATGTGATGGGGAATACAGTACTAGTATTGTAGCATACACATCATTCACTGTTATAATTTTGTAAGAAAATATCCTCGATGTGCGGGGCTCATGAGATTTTATAGTTATTCCTAAGCCTGGATTTTCTTCCATAAGATATTACAGACACTACTACACTGGTAAAAATTCACATTTCTAGACCTGAGTACAATACTTTGTGTGTTTTTTCTTGTTTGGTTGGTTTATTATGTATAGAAGAGATGGAACATTCTGAAAAAAACACATGCGCATTGATTTTGTTGTTTTTTATGTGCCATAATGAACATCTCCTCTTAACTGGCAAACATGAACTTCCCTGCACCATTTCAAAAAAAGAAAACATTTCAGACTAGTATACCAAAAAAATAACAAATCTCCCTCATGAACTTCAGCCACCATTTTTAACATAATTGTAACAGGTAAATTCATCCTGGTTTTTAAAGCTTCAAATTAGGAACAAGGAAAAGTTGCTTTTAACGTTGTTTAAAAGTTGGCCAATGTTATAGTTGCTTCTTTAAGCTCCATTTCATTCAGGTTCCAATCTGCCTCTTCTTCATACAATTTCCAAACCCTAAGTGAAAGCCTTAGTCCCCTCTGCTAGTTGCATCAACACATTCTTGCTGGTTTTTGATTGAAATAACCACAAACAAGCAAAAAACTTTCAGCCTGTGTTTCTATATAACAATTAGAAAAATACAAATAATAAAAATAGAACCTCTACAATAAAATGTCCTGGCCTTTCAAAAAGGGCCTGTATATTTGTAACAACATCTTCACTGTGTTCATGTATCTTCTTTGTTCTTCATAAACAGACTATTGGATCCTTCGGACTTCCAGCGTGAAAAACGAAAGAATTTCCTCCTGTTCTTGCCTCCCTTATCTCATAATTGTTTTATTCAGAGCAGTAGGAGAGACCAATATAAATGTCTCTGCTGTTTTATTTGTCCTTTTGAGGCTCATTCTTCATACTTTTCTCATGGGCGTTTTTTTTTCTTCTTTTCCTTTTGAATCTGTATCTGCTTACTGTTCTGTAAATCAAGCAAGCTAAATTGTTCCAGATTTTATTTCAGGACCTTATGTAGCACAGATAACAGAACAAAATATTTAGAAGTGAGATTTCACAATGTTTTGTAATGACAGTGTGAGGAAAAAAACTGGGGATACGTTCATCCCAAAGCACATCCTTACAACTGGAACTTATTTTCCCAGACCTATTAATCTTTCGAGCATGCAACATCAGCCATCCTTCCATCCAGACATTTTTTCTATGCTGTTATAGCCCTTGTTCTGAACTTGCAAGAAAGGAATATAGGAGATGGCTGGATAACAACAGCTGAAGCACCATCCTGCATGATAAGGTTCATAGCTCACACAAGTTTTGAAGCACAGCAAGTACAACCAGAGAAAGGAAAGGGCTGGTTTCAGGAAGAAAAAAAAAGTTATTTCTCATGACTCTAGGATCCAGGAATATTAATTGTTGTGTACCACTTCAAATAAATCCCAAAATGTGATGCCAGCAATTTGAATCCTCCGGATGGGCCTTGTCTGCTAACCCAAGCATATATATCCTTCCACTGCCTTCCTTCACCTTTCTACAAGTATCTTAAGGAAAGCACTTTGGATATCTCCAGTAGGCAAAGGTTAGAGAGCACTACGGGTTGACTTAACCTATTCACGTATATATAGGTTAATAATCAAGAATTACAATTCTGTAACTGACTCTAACATTCTCCCATAACCTTTTGCTAGCTGAAATCTGGCACAGCACAGTGTCTATCTCTGCGTTTTCACATGACAGCCTGTAACGCTTAGGACTGAAATGGGAATAAAGGTGATATGTTATTAATTATACAACAGAACCTGTATTGAAAATCTAGACAAGGAGGTGTGAAAATGATCTCTTGAGAGAAATCGTCATTTGGTGGGGTTTTTTTTATACTCTCTTCATCCTTCTGTAGGTTCTTATACCATGCTCACATCTGTAATATCCAGTGGAGCATTAAGCAATGTGACTAACATCTGTCAAATGTGTGGTGTCTGCTTGTGTGAGCACCTACTTGGAGTGTTTCTAAGGCTTGGCAGCTGGTTATCTTTTGTGATCAGGAAATCAATCAAGGGGGACTTCTGTCAAATCAGAGAGATTTCTCCACTCTTCTCTTACTAATTGAAGCAGACATTCCTTTTCTGAGGTGAAGGATGGAAAGCTGTGGGATTGACAAAAAGCTGTATGTTGAGATATGGATGGGTCAGGATGGTTGGGGAAGGTAATTCCTCTGGGGACCTCTGGAGAGCAACGTTCTGTCCTTCTTCATGAAGTGAAGTGAAGGGAAATCTCAATTTCAGCTTTAATTTGCCACGATGTGAGGATATAGGTATGTCTTGTCCAGGAACTGGGAAACATGGCCTGAAATTTTTCATTGTAGAAATCACCCCCAACTGACACTCTTGATAGTGTGTAAAGTGAGTGAAAGCTCACTTTTTCACAGCCAGCTCTTCTGCAGGACAGATTGCTTTCTAACCATTTGATATAGCTTCAGTGGTCTGAAGATAAGAAACAGGATTTATGCCAGGCTACAGCCAAATACTCATGATAAAAATACTGATTGTCATGTGGGACAGGTTTCATAGAATCACAGAATCATTAAGGTTGGAAAGACCACTGCGATCATCTAGTCCAACCATCAGAACATCTCCACCTTCCTTTCTGGAGCTCCATAGGAAAGGTCCAGCAGCAAATGGCCTAGTAAGACAACTCTTTTAATAAACAGAATGAGAAGAGGAATACAGATAGTAAGAAATTTTTCCATCCTTTCAAATGCTGGGCACTCCATGTTTGTGTAGTATCAGATAGAGCTCAGATGGATTTTCCTATGACATGATGCATAAAGCAGACCCTATCCATGTAGAGAAATGCCTCTTTCTGGTTGTTCAAGAGATTATACATATTTTATATATATAATATATAAATAACTCTATTCACAAAGAATCTTTGTATTATAACTTCTTGCTGCACTTTTAGATAGAGGCAAGAATCAGAATCAATTTTTGAGTCATAAGTGGTCCTGCACTCTGGCATAAAGGTATGAGCAGCTTTTTTCTGGCATCACAACATTGGTCAGAATTGCAGAAAATAGTAAAATGTTTTTGCATTTACCACAGCCTGATAGGGGCCACTTTCTGTGCTCAGCGACCTTTGTATGCCTCCCAATGAGCCTCCCTACATGAGAATCAGTAGAGTGGAAATACAGGTGTGGGTTCAAGGACTTTTTGTAGAGTTTGGCCTTTGGTAATCGATGAGAGCATCTACTGCAGAAGAATAAGGGTGATGTGGCATTAGAGGGGGGAAGCTGCACAAAGTTCAGCACTGGAATACACAGGAGGGTTTGGGATGATTTGCCAACCAGATTAGGCTAAAAGGAACCTGTATCACGTGGGATGAGTATTTAGCCAACCCAGACAGGGAGATAACTAAATCAAACTCAGTTTCATATACTGAATAACCATAGAGAGGGGATCTGTGTGGGATTGTGTCAGCAAGAGATCTGACAGCACTGCTGTTTCCTATCAGTGCCTGCTGCCGCTGTGCCTTGAAACAGGTCTCACACCGTTTAAGCTCATTACCCTGGGGCTCACGGCCTCCCTGAGAAAAGGAAACATAGCTTGTGGCCAATGATGTCAAACATGACAGAGAGAGCCACAAGTATAAGAATGAATGTTTGCCTTCTGTGATGCCTGAGAAATTTATTTCAAAAGCTCAACTAAACACTATATCAGATAAAATTTCCTCTATCATTTATAAAATACTTGAAGTATTGTTACTGAAGTACACTTATTTAATACGACGCTGAAATAAAATGCCTAACAAAAAATTAGCTCAATTACCTGAAACATTTTTCTTTGTACTACTAACCTAAGACATATGCAAAATTGTATTATGTTTAATGGCTGTCTGGGCTCCTGGTGTAATGACTTCAAGCAGCTCACCGAGCTAGAATGTTTTTGCTATGTGAAGTTTAAATGGAGGGCAAGACTTTCAGAGGGAAATTTCAGAGAGAAACTCGACAAGCAGCCCAACTTGACGGAGTCAGGGAGGTCAGGAGAGAACAGGTAGATTTGTAAGCCACTGATGCAAAGCAGATAGCTGAAGCCAGATGAGGCAGCGAGTTCACTGAGAGGAAGATTTTAAATGAGAAAAGTGAGCCAAGGATAGTATTGATAATCTGCAAGTAATTGCTTGGTTTTACACGTGATGTCGGAGCCGCTGTAGGAAGTGGCTCCTGAGATTCACTTTAAATACTGTAGTGGGATTGAGTGTGGAAGGAAACAGAGGATGTTTCTGCAGCAGTGCTTTAGCTCTGATCATGTTTGTGCACTGGAAGCAAATCTCCTAATCTTCACCTGTAGTCTCACACCACAAGTGGTTTCCACGCAGGCTAACTGGACTCTTTGGGGGCTACATTAAACCAAAGGATGCAGTGCTACAGGTGCACCTCTGATGAGCTCCAGCTGCCAATGGGAGTTCATTTCCCTGGATAAGAGCAGACCTATTCTGACGTAAAACTTACAAAATAAATTTATCCTGGATATCAGGTCTTCAGCTGTCTCCACTCAGTGTTACAGCCCCCTTCTACAACACCAGGCTACATGATGAAAGCACAGCTGTGGTGGAATTTTTTCCAGTTTCTTGCATGGATTTTCCAACTTCCTGCATGGACTCATTTAAATCATTTCTCTTTGTCTTATGTCCTTTATGTATGAAATAGTCTTAATAGCATATTCTACGCTCACTGGGGCATGCAAATGACAAATCTGTCAACACACATCGGGTGCTCCAATACTATGTTCATCAGCACACCTTTCCAGTCACAGGGTAAGAAACAACCTGTGCAAAACAAGACTTGACCCGTGTTCTGGAAATAAGATATGAACCTTGCCCTGAGCACTGAGAATAAATCTATGGACCAGACTCCTTTTCAGTTCACAGAGATGAGCCCATTCTTGCACACTCCAAAAAATGGGTCCTGCTGGAAGAGAGTACGATATAATAAAAAACAACCAATTTAAAAAACAGCACTCTCAGCACGGAGTTGTGGGTACTTCACCTTGCTGTCTTCATGTTCTTTTGAGCTAGTCTGTTGCCTTGCTATGGAATTGCAATGTTCTGCCATTGTTTCATTCAGATAGTAACAAAAACCAATTCACGCTATAACAGCGAGTGAAGAATTTCTACACATTTGTCAAGTGTCTCCCAGCTGATCTGTCTGCCTGAAACCTGGTCATCATTTTTTTGTGATGTTCTTGGGGTTGATTTATTCCTGCATTTAACGCAGCTGTGTTCTGCTGTAGAATCCATTGAATTCAAAGCAGAAACACTGGTCTTATAACCTTGAAAGCTTTTGCTAATTAATTCTATATTCAGCATAACTGCTACATCTAGCTATTCTCTGAAGTAATCAGCAACACAGTGGCTACTGACTTCAATGTAAATCAACTTTTCCACAAATGGAATGCCATCCCCTCTTATTTTAACAGTAGTTTTTTCCTCTAAACACCAAATTGTACAAACTCATCAATAGCATCTCTTCCTCTTGTTGTGAATAACTTCCTCAAGGCTTAAAACATCTCCAGAGCATCTAGTAGCTAACAGTTTAAGTTGTAAATTAAGAGATCATGGCGTAGCCATAAAACATTCTGTTTAAATCAGTGAAATTCCTGAATTAACTCTAAAAGGACAATTAGATTTTTTGAGCATTCACTTTGACACACTTTGCTAGCTTTTGTGGGAAAACAGTCATAGTACTCCAAAGATTTTCTCAGCTATTGAATTTATGTTTGTTTGTTTGTTTGTTTCTGTGTTTTGCACACAAATCTTTCCACTGCACTTGAATCACCCAAAAGGGAAGATCCACACTCCCAGCACCAGGCTCTAATAGCATAAAACATTTTTTCTGCTTTGCTGGCACATCACATTATAGAGGCTGTCCATAATCTTAGTAGAACAGACAATGTAAAAAGCCTTTCTGCTTATATCAGACCTTGTTATTAAATTTATATCCATTTCTCATAATAACCTACATTTCCCTTTATCAGAACTCTGAAAAATAAGTCCTCGTGCAGGACTTGAGCTCAGCATTTGATACAGTCGTTGGAGGAATTCTGATGCCCCGTCTCAGAGACATGGCAGGGGATTAGTGGGATTGCGAGTAGATGGCTTCAATCATGCCTCACAGACAATACCCAGTGAGACATGAAGACTTTCTACTTCCAGGGCTATCACCCATGAAGTTTTGAAAGACTCTGCCTAATTCAGTGTTTAGAAGAGGGCCCTTACTGTGAAACAGTCTGGACTAAAACAGAGGCAATACTTTCTTGGTATATTCATTCATGGGACTTGCAGTGTAAACTCTGCTTCATGTCTACAAGACTCTTTAAATGCAATTAATTTTACATAAAATACGGAAACAAAGTCTTGTTCCTTGAGACACAGATATATCAATAGCAGAGAGAAAAGAAGAAAAGATGATTCATTGCAGATGTGCAGGGAAAGGTAGCCAGCCCATCAGCACTCTGTGCAAGCGACTCCTTTTCATCTAGTTGTCTTATTGACAAATAAAAATGGGGGGAACATTTCTTTTGTGATGCAGCACTAAGATAAATGTTTTGAAATAACTCTTCCCCTAGACCTAATTAGTCACCTCTCTCCTTATGCAAAAACACTTACTGGGAATGCCATGTATAACATTTTACCTACTAATACAAGGGGAAAAAAATTCTTCTTATGAACACTTCTCATCAGAGATAATACATTTCTGTTTTTCATTGGGACCCTATGGACATATTCATCTTGTTTGCTTTGAAGATCTGGTCAGCATAGTGTAGAGAATCATAAACTCATAGAATCAGTATTGTTTGAGTTGGAATGGACCCTTGAAGGTCATCTAGTCCAAATCCCCTGCAATGAGCAGGGACACCTACAGCTCCATTAGGTGCTCAGAGCCCCATCCAGCCTGATGCTGAGTTCCTCCAGGGATGGGCATCCACCACCTCTCTGGGCAACGTGTGCCAGGACTTCACTACCCTTAGTGTAAAACACTTTTTCTAATGAAACCACTTCCCCTGGTCCTGTACAACAGATCCTGCTAAAGAGCCTGTCCCCTTCTTTGTAGAGGAAAGGTTACATATCAAAAAGTCATGAAGCACCTATTTCAGACTAATTTAACAAAATTGAATAAGAAAAACATTTTTTAAAACATTCCAAAAAAACAACATACACAACTAATCAATCCCATTAGCCTACAGAGAACATTCTTGCAGAATCTCTCCAGTGGTATAGAAATTATTTTTACCAGTAATTTGGTTAGAAGGAAAAAGAGGAAAAGGCCTCAAGCATTCAGCTTGGATTTATGCAGTATTTTTAGCCATTCTGTATGGCAGCATTCATATGCTCTAAAATTTATTCCACGTGCCTAAAATTTTCACCCTGATCTGCTGGCTCATTTTCTGCCTGCATCTTACTTTTACAGAGCGCAGCATAAGTAAGCCACCTGGAATCTAGACAGAAAATATACTCCTGATGTTTCATATCAATCCTGCCTGGCAGCTCCAAGATAGGCTAATGGGTTGTGGATCTCTAACATAACCCTGTCCCAGAAAGGATTGAGAAAAAGCTTATGTCTCTACCTATCTTCCCATTCACATCTACTCAAGCTTTCACTAATCTCCTGATTCTCAACTTCATGATAAATCAGAGGGATTGAGACATCCTTTCTCCACTTCACAACAAGTTAAGGTTTTGAAGTGTAAAATAATGCCACTGTTGCTACACCAGCGTTTGAAGGCAGAAGACTGGGCCTGCCCATCTTCATGGCATTTCAATAAACCTAAATAAATCATTAGATTTACAACCCCAGTTAACACCTTGTTTAATTTTAAGATACCACAAGGAGGCATGGACCTGTTGGAGTGCATCCAAAAGAGGGCCACAAAAATGATGTAAGGGATGAAACACCTTCCCCATGAGTTCAGGCTGAGAGATCTGGGGCTGTTCAGCCTGGAGAAGAGAAGGCTCCAAGGAGATCTGAGAGTGGCCTTTCAGTCATTAAAGGGGGACTGTAAAATGAAGGGGACAGACTCTTTAAGAGGGTCTGCTGTGATATACAGAGGGAACTAAAACAGGGGAGATCAAGATGAGATATAAGGAAAATGTTATTTACAATAAAGATAGAGAAGTGCTGACACGGATTGCCCAGAGAGGTGGTGGTTTCCCTGTCCCTGGAGACATTCAAGGTTGGATTGGATAGGGCTCTGAGCAACCTGACTGAGCTGTAAATGTCCCTGTTCACTGCAGGAGAGTTGGACTAGATGACCTTTAATGGTCCCTTCCAACTCAAATCATTGTATGATTGTATGATTCTATGACTCTATTAANTTCAAGGTCGGATTGGATAGGGCTCTGAGCAACCTGACTGAGCTGTAAATGTCCCTGTTCACTGCAGGAGAGTTGGACTAGATGACCTTTAATGGTCCCTTCCAACTCAAATCATTGTATGATTGTATGATTCTATGACTCTATTAAAATAGCTCCCATGACTCTGTAACCAAATTGCAGTGCACTGATTATGAATGTTTGTAAGGCTAATATCACAAAAAGCAACTAATATATAATGATATTTTTCTTTTTGACTGTGCACTGAAGACACCCAAGCAGATCAAGCAGAACAGTTGTCATCCTAAAAGTGTTCACAGTTGACATTGTTATTCAAGGAAAAGACAGCCACTGACAGGACCAGCTTCTTGTTTTTCATACAAACAGGTAGTTGAGAACAGTCTCTATCTCTCAGTTTACAGCCTAAGCAGACCAGATGACCAAGGAAAGTATTACTCTTCATTGCTCACCATAGGAGAAACCAAGACTTGGTTAGATTAAGAGACTTAAAACAGAAAGTATTTTACTCAGACAGAAATTTAACTGATATTTTTTAAAAGTGCACCTCAGCACCTGAATAACTGGATTACCTGTCTTCTCTTCTCCCTAGGGGCAAAGGTCTTCCCATAATATAAAATTCCCTCTGTGGCCCTAAAAGGTTAAGCTATTCAAGAAACATGTCTTCTCCAACCTGGCAAGATTTGTCCAAATAAAATAAAACAGTAATAAAACATCAGTAGTTTTTACGTCTCCAAAGCGAGGCAGAAATATTAGTTAATTCAACCTTACAAGACCCCTATGAGCTAAGTACAGGCTACACTTCTCAAATACGTGGGTTTTTTTTCCCCTCCCTTTCTCTTTCTCTAAGCATGCAACCAAAATTACAAACAAGGTGCTTAACACTTCTGTGTGGTAACCATGGTAATCAGTTGTATCAGCTACTGTAAATGGCAATATATCCACCAACAACACACTGCTCCACTCTCACATGAGGTGTTCTGCAGGCCACAATGTCCTAAAACTGACTTGAATATTTTTGCTGAGCAGCCCAATGCAGGCATCCAGCAGCTGTCCTTTGATAAGCTGCTTTAGAGCTGGGTTAGCAAGCACTAATTGCTTTGCAAAATGTGAGCCCAATGCTTATCCATGCTTCAGAAACTCTGGCCAATGCAGCCCCGGCCTTTACTGTTACAGATCCTGCACCCTAAACAGTCACTGTGTTCTGTGACAGCTCTGTCTATCCAAATGAAATTAGCATCTGGACTATTAATAAAGATAATGACATAGGGAAGGGGTAAGATTTAAAGAAATTGGGCCAGATGCACAATAGTTGGTCTATTTATCAAACTGCAGTGTTCCTTCCATTGGTTTAAGAAGCTACCAGTGCTTGAGAAGTTACAGAAAAGCACCTTTAGGATACAAGTATGTTTTCCAGCCTGCTTAAGATAGGCTACATCTGTACGAGGCTGACTGATGCTCTGCTTTTTGATTACTTCAGCAGGAGAAATATGAAAGCCAGTCCTGTCCTCTGAGTGTGCTGATACAAGATTACAGGCACTTCTAACTAGTATAACCTGTACCCTTTTGTACGCCCTACCTCAAACACTTCTTTTATTAACTTTACTTTGTTTCAGAACTTTATTCCTCCAGGTGCTTTGTTGCCACATGATGACAGAGGCTGCTAAGTTTCATAATGTCGAGCACGCCTGTGTCCTTTCCACCCAAAGAGGCCAAGACTCTTCTTACCCAGAGATAAGCATTTCACATCCCAGCCCTCAGCTCAGATGGAGGGACAGAGCATGCTAAAAAGAGATCACTCATAGCAAACAAACAAGACTCTCTGTGACACACAGAACAGGGTTCAGCTGCCATTGTTGACATGGTTGACAATTTGTTATGCCAAAATTCACCTTTTGGTCTCCAAAATCTTATACAAATAAATGCAGCATACCTGCCTGACTCTGCAAGGCATCCTAATACCATTAGCCATTATTTTGAAAAAGTTGCAGTTGACCTCAGTGAGAGTTCAGTGCGAATCTACCACATGTAGTCTGGGCTCTGCCTGTAGCAACGATTTGCATAATGCTATTCATTTCCAAAATGCTTCACAGGCTCTATACCCACAAGGCCATCTCTGGATGGAGAAGACAGAAAACCAGAAAAGAGAATGCTGGCCACCTGCAGAAAGAAAGGAAGGTGCAGATAATAGAGACATTTGGAAACGGAGCCCTGGTTTTATAGCATAGAAATCATTGGCGAAGAGTGACACAGTGACATCCACTGAGCTCTCTGCAACCCTAGGTGCTCCAGTGCAATGGGAAAGGTGTAGGGCAGGGACTTGCCTATAGAGGAACGGTGAAACCTCGGTATTTGGCTTTAATTCTGAAGAGAAATGTACTTTATCAACTGGCCCATGAATCATGGGAGATTCATAGCCTGAATTAAAGTATACCTGCAATTTTAGCAGTTGTTTGCAACTGGGTTCTTAGAGCACTCCACAGCAGCTCCCCTGTGCACAAAACAGCCCTCCAAGCACTGGGAAATTTGCACATTTTAATTCCACTATAGCCAAAGTAGCTTCTTAGTGCATCTCTCTCACCACTAGTTCCATCAGTGACATGACAAACACCCCTCAGGTATCATTTATCTTCTCTTTGCTATTAAGCTGAACTGTGTGTGCAGCATAACATTTTGTTTTGGAAGAACCTGGGATTTTCAAGGAGGAAAGGAGGAGATTGACACAATTGTCCTTTCGTATCCTGAGAGAGGCAGACACTCAGGAAAATCCCAAATCCTGAGCTGCATCTGAAGCAGCGTGGCCAGCAGGGTGAGGGAGGTGATGCTGCCCCTTTGTTTCTGCACTGGTGAGACACCACCTGAAGTGCTGCGTCCAGATGAGGAGTCCTGAGTAAAGGAGAGACGTGGATTTGTTGGAGTGCGTCCAGAAGAGGGCTACAGAAATGATGTAAGGGATGGAACAGCTCTCCTACGAGGACAGGCTGAGAGAGCTGGGGCTGTGCAACCCGGAGAAGGCTGCGAGGCGACCTGTTGGTGGCCTTTCAGCATCTATAGGGGGGCTGCAAGAAAGAAAGGGACAGGCTCCACAGCAATATCGGTGGTGATAAGACGAGGGGATAGGGTTTCTAACTGAAAGAGGGGAGATTTAGACGGGATGTAGGGAAAAAGTTCTTTATGATAAGGAATAGGCTGCGAGCGAGGCGGTCTCCCTCTGGTGGCCGAGGGCCGCACCGGCAGCAGGATCCTGCCCGGCGCCGAGCTCTGCTTCACCCGCATCTCTTTTAGCTGAAATAATAGCTTGGAAAACCCTCCGAAGGGATGTTTCGAATAAAAATCATAATGATAACCATATAAATTTTTTTTGTTTTGTTTTGTAGTTCCGCAGGACCGCGAGGCTTTAATGATGCAGCTAAATGAAGCCAAAACTCGTTCCTTTTGATGACTTAATGGTTTTTGTTGATGTTGTTGTTGTTTTGT
Source organism: Odontophorus gujanensis (assembly GCA_013399175.1). Taxonomy (NCBI): domain Eukaryota; kingdom Metazoa; phylum Chordata; class Aves; order Galliformes; family Odontophoridae; genus Odontophorus; species Odontophorus gujanensis. The sequence continues at coordinate 203,387 of VXAB01013880.1, forward strand.
GCTTTTGAATGTGAAGACTTTGACTGAATTGGGTTTTATTAAATAAATAAATAAATAAAAACAACAACAACAGATTCTGTCTCACACGATTTATGTACCAATGAAAGTAGCAGAGGGTACAGACAGGCAGAGATGGAGACAAGCAGGGGTGGCTGTGGCATGAAACAAGGAAAATGAAATGAACCGGGGATCATAAACACGGTATTCAACACAGGCAAGCTGCAAAAGAAGGATGTGAAGCAGAGAGTTTGGAAAGATCCTGCTCTCTCTGCCAGTTTCCTCCTGAAATGCAAATACATTTAATTGTTTGTAAAAGGAAACTCGATAACACTTCTGCTTATGAAGGGAAAAATTCAAGGTTATGTTTATGAAACAGAAAGCTGCGTAAAACCTTTGCTAAATCAGAAACAGGGTTTCACAAAGGTTCCTCTATTTTAAAGAGAGACAGTGCTATAACTGCTATAAAATAATACACGTGAAATAATAGTATTTTGATGGTGCTATGATATTTTGCAATGCTTCCTACAGCTCAGATTGGAACTATTTCAAAATAAATCTTAAGGTCACGTTTTTCAGAGCATCATGTCAAGTTTGGTGCTACCCCTTGGAAGAACATTATAGGATGTGGAGAGACCAAGAAATATATTTAAAAAGAAATGCCTAAATCCCTTAACTTAACTTTACTTAGATCCTCATCCTGCGCACAGATGTATACGCAGAAGAATTTCAGGACTGGATCTGTGCACATCTCCTGCAGTTCTTAAAAATTCAAATGTGGAGGAAAAAAAGACAAAACAATTTCATAGCTGCTGTGTACACCTCATAAGGTTATATGTTAATGTGTAATTTCACTTTCCTAGTGGAATACAGCTCTCCCAACAGGTACAAATATAAACGTGGGATTCTCTTAAATTGAATCATTCCCCTTATCAGTACCTGCTCTAAACTCCCCATTCAGCTGATGGCATCCAGTGTTAGACCACAACTGTCTTTGTTAAGCATGCGAAGGCACAATACCAGTATAGGCAGTTACAACTTTACATAAATACACCATAACAAAGGCATACAGGCAGTGTGTGACAGGTAAATAGAAGTGACAACACAACAAAGGTGCTCACACTGTTTAAAGCAATAGGGAAAAAATACCTTCATCCTGGTTCTTGATGAGATTAAATATCCTCTGCTTAAGGAAACAAGTGAACCATAACTGATCTGCGCTGGATTCAGTGGAGTTTCCCTGCAGTGCATGCCTGTGGAGGAGGGTCATTCCCATTCCTTTGGAAATCGATTACATTCCCCAGCTACCTACTGTGATATTGCACCAGGATATTATTGTATAGGCTTACTATGCAGCCCACCATTACAGAGCAGTTCTATCAGCATTTCAACGTCCAGTGAAGGCTGGAATTGCCACAGATTTTCAAGTAAAGAAAATTCAAAACAAAAAATAGAAAAGAATTGTAAAAAAGGTTGGGTTGAATGTTTTTAGCAATAGTATTTATGGCTGTCTGTCACTCTTTTTTCCTGCTCTCTCACAAAAGGTTTTCTTAAAGTCTTAATTTAAACAGACATATTGTGCAGAGTGCTTGGAAGAAATACAAATGGCATCCCTCCAGTGGTGTAGTAATAAATTAAAAACAGATACCTTTACCCATTTTGTATAAATTCAGTCTTGCCCAGTATTGATGGGGGACAAGTGTACTTACCTTTATTCAGCTTTGGCTGCATCACCACTGGATACCACTAGGATGCATTAAATGCTGTCACTCAGCCTGTAGCAGATTGTAATAACTCAAGTACTGTGTTCAGTTTTGAGCTCCTCACTACAAGGAAGACACTGAAGAACTGGAGCATGTCCAAGGAGGGACAACAGTGCTATAAAGGGTCTGGAGCACAAGTGTTATGGAGAGCTGCTGAGGGAACTGGGATGGTTCAGTCTGGAGAAGAGGAAGCTCACGGGAGACCACACTGCTCTCTACAGCTCCCAGAAAGGAGGTTGTGGTGAGGTTGGGGTCAGCCTCTGCTCCTAGGTAACTGAGATAGGATGAGAGGTGATGGCTTCAAGCTGCACCATTAGGAAACACTTCTTATCAGAAGTAGTGGTTTGACACTGGCAAAGGCTGCCCAGGGAGGTGGTGGAATAACCATCCCTGGAGATGTTTAAGAAACGTGAAGATGTGGCACTGAGGGACATGGTTTGGTGGGTATAGTTGGTGGTGGGTCAGTGGCTGGACTAGATGATCACAGCAGTCTCTTCCAACCTTAATGACTGAATGATTCTGATTTACGAACTATTTGTCCCAAGTCCTAGACAAGTTAGAAAGAACCCTTACCACAAGAACTCTGTGTAACCTTACCAAACTGAACAGCACAGCTGAACAGGTTTCTTGCTGAGTACTTCAACACTTTCAACATGCAAAACCCAAGAATTCCCTGGTTCAGGAGCAGGAGAGAACACGACCACTTGCAAAACAAGGCTTATGCTTACTTCTACTATGGTTTGATTTTTTTCATGTTTTATCTTTTGTATTAATGGACTGAACAAATTGAGTTAATTGTCTTGTTGGCTGTAACAGATCCCATATTTGAGTTTAAGATTTATGTTGCAGCCAGTCTCTAAGGTGATAGCCATTTAATCATTGTTTATGTAGAAGTGATTAACTAAATGCAAAAAAAATAATAAGTACATAAAAAAAAAAAAATCCTGGTTAAAACTTGAAAACAAGTGGGGTCTGTAAAGAGCTAAGATAACAATCCAGGCAAGCATGTGAGATCCCATCTATATGGGGCTTTAATTCCCTTAAACAGTTTTATGAGAAGAATGTGCTTCTTACAGTGAGTTTACAAATCTTTAATTGCGTTTTCACCATTCAGTTACATTACTTAAAACTTTACGCAATACATGTCTGGAATGAGAGGATACCACAGAGGGCAACAGCATCTGACAGCATTTTTTCCATGCACAGGTCCCTCTCTAATCCTTATTTTTACTTCTTGATTGCGTTGAACAATAGCAACCAGGCACTTCAGGCAGTGTTTTTAGGGCAATTACTACAATTCTCGGGTGGTCACTCTGCATTAGATTTCATGCCTTATAAAACAACATGAGGTGTGCTATAATCACTCAGAAATATACAGCCTTTCATGTCCTATTGCTTAATTAAGGAGGGTGTTTTGCAGTACAGATATTATTGCTAGTCTGTGGTTTTTAATTTTACTATCCAGTAAAAGCACCCTAATTCATACCAGTAACAGGCAGACCTGCAAATTAGTGCATTTTCTGAATTAGAAAATAAGTGAATAAACTGCAGAAAGAAAATCTAAATGTGAGCACTGCAATATTAAAGCAAATGTGCTCATTTATCCTGGGAAATACAGCTGAGTCTCATTCTGGTGATATTTGAGAGCGTAACACCTTGGATTTTTTAAATATAATGAGGCTCCAGACCCCAGCCCTACAATGAGCTCCCTGTGTGCGGGCTCCTGTGCAAATATGGATTTCAGCACAGGCTCCTCAGGGAGCTGAGTATCACTTGTGGCAGCATGGAGAAGGGGGTAACAAGATACTGGGAGGACTGGTAGAGACAGCAGTGTTCTGTGGAGATAATCATTTCTCTGAGGTGGTAAAATAAAAGCCAGTGATCTTCTCGTGACTTTTACATTCATATAATGCTGTCACTACTAAAGCTATGCTTGATTTTTTGAGAGACACTGATAAGTAGATAAGTCACAAAATTTGACCTACTTGAATAAATATCTATAATCTGACCAACAGTGTGCTGTAATCTCCATTTCTCTCTCTCTTTAATAAACTGGCTTTTTTGCTGGGACGTTTAAAATGCCTAACTGCACTGACCAAGGCTCCCTACATACATTCTTTCTGCCCCCCTTCCTCTCTTTCTGCAGCCAAATTTAAGAAAGACATTGGCCCCAATGCTCATCTCGAACTATTTTGGTATTAGCAGTTCTCCACACACAGACCATACAAAGTATAATTTCTAGGAGACCTAGGGATCTTAAAGATTATCTGCTTCCAACCTTCTTTTGCAGAGAGCTTCAACTCAACACAATTTAATCTACATCTGCAATTGTTAATGCTCAATAATTATTGTCCCTAGTCCGGTGAAGGTATATTTATTTAGCAAATAGCTAATTGCCTATCTACTGTGGAGGTTCATGGTGTCATCTTTAGAGCTTCAGACAGAAATCCTAAATCAAACATAAGCAGATTGGCCAATCAGATTGGCAAAGTCATCACTGTGGTGCTTCTGCAACTACCTGTTTTATGGTCCTTCTATGTTGGTAGTGCTCTGACCCACGCTAGCAATTTCTAGGCATCAAACTGTTATCCCATAGAGAGGGTGGGAATTTCTGGCCTACCTGGGAGCCAGCTTTCATCCTAGGTTCATAAGGAAGTGTGCAATGTCCTTCTTCAATATAAAGAAAGATTCTGCTGCAGAAATTATTCAGTACTTTTCAGTCTGAGATCTCTCTATTTGTTCTTGTGAGACCCAAAATTAACAAACACTTTGGGAAACTGTTATGACCAACTCTGGGAGTGATCTCAACTCATTACCTATGGTGCAGTGTGAGGAAATATTTCCTGCTACTGACATAAAATGTATGTGCAGCCAGCTTCAGTGAAGCACACTCATTGCCTCTACTCCTTGGGGGAAAAAAAAAAAAGGAGAAAAAAAAAAGAGAAATAGCTGCACTGGTTTTATTTATGTTCTCTGTAATCATAAGTATCTGCATTCAGTCTCCCTCTTACAAGCAAAACAAACCAACACTGCAATCTCTTATGCCAGGACTACTTTGGCACACATTGTAGTCAGTGGCCAAAATTCATATGGATTTCACACAGAACAAGAGTAGGCTCTATCTATAAGCCCTCCTTATACATCTCACCATCTGTGCTGAAGTAAACAAAAAAAAACCATATTAAAATCAAGCTCAGCTGGAAACAGAAGGAGAGGAGGAAATACCAGTAACTGCTAAATATAAAGCAATAAACAGATTTAAAAGGCGTTACAAATAATGGATGGCTTTTTTAAAAAGTTACGGCTGCCCTGCATATGACTTTCTTAAACATGCCTATGTGGACGATCCTTCTCATTTTCAGTGAGTATTCTGTTTAATAATACAATGTATAAAATAATCTATAACATATATTAAGAGTATAGATAACAATATAAAATGTTTTCAATTGTTGATTGTTTTTCATTGTTGCAAAGGGAAAGATTTCTTCATTACAACCTGTGCCCTGTTACAGGCTGTGTGCATGCCCAGATTTGCACTTTCATTTAACAGGGAACCATACAAGCTCCAAGATTTATCCCCAAACATTTTGCTCAGGAGTGACAGAATGAGGCTCTCATTATACAAAATTTGATGGTATGGCAGAGGCTTCAAATCAGTAAAGTACCTCTGTTTAGGAAAACATACTGAAGACAAGCAGCCTTAGGCGTGTGCTTATGTGCTTCCTTGAATCAGCCTGATTGCTGTAAGTATTTTCCCTGAGGCAGAGATAAGGCTTACAGACATAGGTCCCAAATTTAGGCCGGTCCAAGGCTAATTTAAATGTATCTCTTCCCTCTCCCTCTTTCCTCTGCTGAAAGAGCTGGGTTTGCTGCACATCTTATTCCTATCTGCCTTTATTAGTTTATATATATATATATATAAAAATGTGTAAGAAAAAAAATAATAAAATTCAGCATCCCAGATGTCTCCTTGGGTTTAAGATCTTAACAAATGAGGACACAGCTGGGCTACTTGGTCCATGGATTTGCTAGCTGTAGGATTAAGTCCAGCTGAGCTGAAGTTTATAAACCAAGTTATTGACTTTAAAAATTCTCATACCGCTTATCAAAACACACCACATTGAAAGAACACCCTTCCCAGAATCAAACGTGGTAAAGCTTTCTCAATTATAGGCAGCCTCTCCCCACACAGCAGCCCTTGCCATAACCCTACGGGTCTGCTGCATCTACTTCATTTCAAGACTCGCTCTCAAGTTGCTCTAAAAAAATAGCCTTTTCTATCTTCCAGCCCAAATATGCGGGGTCTAAGGCAGCAAAAGGTCGGTTTCATACAGCCCAGCACTGAGATGGGAAACAAACAGCAAGACACTGGGCAACAGCATCCCTCTGCAAAACCCCAGCTGCCATCAGGTGCTCCCTGACTAAAAGGATTTGTTTCTAGTCTGAAGTTATCACGGTGCCTTTGTATGTTGCTTTTCACTAAAGGTCTGATCCGGCTGCCATTAAATCAATGAAAAGGCTCCCATTGACTTCAAAGGAATCAAGGTATACCATCTATTGCAGTAGATAAAAAATACCAAAGGAAGAGAAAATCTCTGCCTTTTAGTGTATACTTTCGATTTTTATAGTCTTCATCATAGCAGTGTTCTGAGAGAAAGGGAGATTGGAAATTTTTCCAAGCAAGTCAATGTTGAAAACTGAAAAAAAAGAAAGTTTTTAACAAAGGTGAACATTTTCTCATTTATTCTAAAAAGTAATTTTTCCAACAAAGACTGTTTTCAGCAGCAAATCTGAGACTAAAATCTAAACTACAAACAGAGCCAGGGAATTATTTTAAAACAGTCCTTTGAGATGCATACATCCCTTCTGCTTACTTACCCCTCAGTCCCCAGACCTCCAGCTCCACATTTCTGTGATTTTAGAGCCCTACAAAAAGAAGGGTTGGATATTAGTGCCGCTATTGCCTGTGCCCATAGGGAGGACCCCATTGTCCACCTCTCAGCCAGTGCACTGTGAAAACCACAAGGTGGAATAACACACATGAAAAAGAGAGGAATTTATTAGAATGCAGAAGGCTGGGTTAGAAATCCAGATACGCAGCTTTATAGATGCATATATTTAAAACATACTTCGGCAGCTTTATATACTGCTACAGTTACCGAATTTTTCATCTTTGACTTAGATATGAATTATTTACTTTGAAACTTCAATACCCACATAACTTTCAAGCCCTTCCGCTATTATTCCTATTCAAAGGAATACTTGCACCTCGCAGAATTTCCCAGCAGTCAAATCTTTTATTGAAAGCAGTACTACAACTATTGCAGGCTGGGTTATTCAGGTAGTTTGGATCAGGCCATACTTTGGTTCGTCTTACATCTGTTTTTCCTTGAACATAGTGACTCTATATTTGGTTACTGGCTACGGATTGTACCAAACGATTCCCTCTGGATCCTCTGGAATTAAATGAAAAAAATCTTGAAAACATCCAGATGTCTCTGATTTTGTAAAACATTCATTTTAATTAATTCCAAGGTTTTAAAATATTTTATAATAGTTTGGTATCTCCAGCAGTTAGTGTCTTTATTTTTTTCCCCCAGGAGAATAACAAACCACTGGAGCTTTGTGTAGGGCATTTGTCTGTGATGTAAAGGAGATCCACTCTAAGAGAAGTTGCAGACTTTTGCTCTTGTTTGTCTTCTTTTGGCACTAATCGACACAGTTTAGCAATGGGACTTAAGAGGTCAGGTTGGCAGTTGGACTTGATCTTGAAGGTCTTCTCCAACCCAAATTATCCTATGATTATGTGTTTCTCACTCACACAGACAACACTGATGGTGCTCACAGGCACTTACGGCATAAAAACGGTTCCTTTCCTTACAATTGCCACCATACTGCTTGTGCTCAGAAGACCACGTAGAGATCAGGGACCTGAGAAAGGTCTGCGCCACTCTCCATGATATTTGACAGTGGTCAGGTGAAGTGGAAAAACAACAGTGTCACATTCACTTTTAAGAAGGGAACTACTGACCTGTCAGCCTCACCTCTGTGCTGGGGAAGACCACAGAGCAGATCCTTCTGGAAGCTATGCTAAAGTACATGGAAGAGAGGAAGCTGATATGGGACAACCAACATGGCTTCAGCAAGAGCAAGTTCTGCCTGACCAGCATAGTGGGTATCTATGATGGTGTAATCACATCAGTGGACAAGGGAAGAGCCATTGATGTCATCTATCTGGATGATATGACTTTAACATGGTATCCTACAACATCCCTTTCTCCAAATTGGAAATATAATGTACTAAATGGGTAGACTGCTTGATAGACAAGGAACTGGTTGTCAGATTGTATCCAAAGAGCGGTGGTCAATGGCTCAGTGCTCAGATGGAGATCAGTAATGAGTGGTGTCCCTCAGGGATCATTACTGGGACTGATATTTTTTAATACCTACATCAATTACATCAACAGTGGGATTGAGTGCACCCTCAGCAAGTTTGCAGATGACAAGATGTATGGTGCAGTGACACTCATGATGGTGCCATCCAGAGAGACATAGACAGGCTGAGCAGTGGGCCTAAGTGAACAAATCAAATCGCAAGGTCATGCACCTGGGTTGTGGAAAGCCCCACTGTAATATAAGCTGAGGGGATGAAAGGACAGATAACAGCCCTGGCAGGAAGGACCTGAGGGTACTGGTAGATGAGAATCTCAGTATGACCCAGCAATGTGCCCTCACTGCCCAGAAAACCAAACACATCCTGGACTGCCTCAAAAGAGAAGTGGCCAGCAGGGTGAGAGAGAGATCCTGCCCCTCTGCTCTGCACTGGTGCGGCCTCACCTGGAGTACTGAATCCTGATGTGGAGTCCTCAGTACTGGAGATGCATGGACCCATTAGGGCACATCTGGAGAGCTGGAGCAGTTCAGTCTGGAAAAAAGAAGGCTCCAGGGAGACCTGTCAGCAGCCTTTTAGTATCTAAAGGGGGGTTGCAAGAGAGAAGGGGATTCTTTATCAGGCTCTGTAGTTATAGGACAAGGGGAAATGATTTCAAATTAATTCAGGTTATAGATAGATAGATATAGAGATACTGGAAAGTGTACGACAGAGAGCTCCCAAAATGACAAAGCAACAGGAGCATCTCTCCAGTGAGGAAAGACTCAGAGAGCTGGGACCTTTTAGCCTAAAGATGAAGAGGATCAAGGGGGATCTCCTCCATGTCCACACATACCTGAAGGGAGAGTGCAATGAAAACAAAGCCAGGCTCTTTTCAGCAGTGCCCAGTGCCAGGACAGGAGACAAAGGGCACTAACTGGATCATAGCAGGTTGTACTTCTAATGCTGTGCAGGTGAGGGAGGTTGCCCAGAGAGGTTGCATGATCTCCTCCTCTGAGACATCCAAAATCCACCTGGATGTCGTGCTGGGCACTGTGCTCTGGGTGTCCCTGCTGGAGAAGTGTTGGATCAGAGGGACCCAGAGGTCCTCACCAGTCCCAGCCATGCTGTGATTCTGTGAAGTACCCTCTGGCAGAGGGTTTCTGACATGAAGCAGTCCCAGCTCCCCAGGACATGAGGATTAGCTTTTATCCCTTGTGCCTAATGAGATACTGCTCTTTAAAACAGCCATTGGTGCAGCGGAATAGCAAATATAAATGCCATTTCCAAGAGAGACGAAAATGTTTTCAGTGTAATAACAAATATCCTGAAACAGTCTGCACTGGTGAGTGAACAGAGGATTACATTTAAATTCAACATTCTTAATGTACATTTCTAATCTTAAATTTCTAAAAAGATTAGCCATTTGCAGGATGAATAACAGCTTCTGCAGTCGTTGTAGCTAGTATAAAAATCATAAAGGTTAGCAAACTGTGTGGATCAGAATATAAACTAATCAGCATCTGGGATTAGGAAGAAATGTCCTCCAGTTCATCGGTATAGGTTTACTCAAATACTGAACGGAGCCCATTATTCTGTTTTGCTGTTAATAACTCAGATGACATTTGCCATATGCCATCAAAGAGACTAGGGTCAATATGAATTTTATCTCCATCAATGTCTGCAGATTCAGCCTCAAATTATGAGCCCACAGTTCAACAGTGAGTTGGGCATTACTGTTTTGAAACAGTTTTAGAATGTGGAAGGAATTATCCAGGAACTGGATATGAAGAAGATGCAAGGGAGCAAGCCCAGGTGGGGCAGAAGAGAATTGAAATAAGATTTTAACATAGGATAAATATCAAAACAGATTAATATTTTTCTTTCTCCTAGCCAACTTTGCTAAGGTTGTCCTTCTAAATTGAGGTCACTGTGTATCTCCAATCAAATCACATTCAAAGCAGTTATTCTAGCATGTTCTTGGCTGCATTTACACAGCAGTTTCAGCATGTTATTCATATGCTGAGTTTCCTACTGAAAGGGAAATAACTGAAGAAAAAAATCACAGTTAAAAAAAAGCGCAAACCTCAAAGCAAGGAGAAGACTCAATCTGTGCCCTGTCAGTTTTTCTGGAAGAAAGTTTGACAGAGTTCTATAGGAGGAATTTCACCTCAGTTTCTTAAACTTCAAAACCTGTAGAAAACTTCCTTCGCAAGGTGGAACAAGAATGGATCTGGAAAATCATTTCAGTGCCTCATTTCTGGGGACCACCTCTCCTACCAACAGACTCTTTGGCAGGTTCTGTTGCAATAGGACAGGGGAAAATGGTTTCATACAAAAGAGGGGAGATTTAGACTGGATATAAGGAAGAAGTCTGTTACAATACAGGTGGTGAGGCACTAGCACAGGTTGCCCAGAGAGGTGGTGGGTGCTCCATCCTTGGAGACACTCATGATCAGGCTGGACAGGGCTCTGAGCAACTGTTGGAGCTGTACGTGTCCCTGCTCATTGCACTAGATGGTCTTTTGGGGTCCTTTCAAACTCAAACAATTCTATGATCCTATTAAGATGTGTTTAGCGGTGGTGCTAGTTCTCACCCAGAAAAAAAAAAAAAAGATGTCTCTACAAAACTTTTCTTTCTGTCAAGCATTGCTGCAGGTAACACAGCCAGCTCCAGACTCCATGAAATCTCTTTCTGCAGGGCCTGGGTTCCACACATCTGCAGCACAGATCTGCTTCATCTGCTGCCTGTCCTTGGGAGGTGCTTGTGGAGAGGATGTGCAATCACATTTTCCCCAACAGAATCCAACCAGCACAGCCTTGCACACAATTCAGTTGAAAACAAATGTCCACTGAGCCCTGCATCAATCCAGGAATGGATCTGTGGAGGATGTCTACACAAAAACATAAAATGGGGGATTATGGGGTGAAACCTTGCTAGCAGGGGTTCCCTCACCCCAGCTTATTACAGCAAAGGGATTTCTCACGCCACTACCAGTGTTTGTGGATATTTTTCCTTCAGGAATTAATCCAAGACCTTTCTGAACTCACAAAAACTCTTGGTATTCAGAGCACTCTGTTTTCTTAATGTCCCATAGAAGATTGCTGCACAGTACAAACTGCACAAAGAACAACTCCCTGGGGCTGTTTTGAAGCTGGCACCTGCTGCTTGCCTGTGTTGACCCTCAGTGCAGAGGTGATGCTGTCAGATGCCTGGAAGCCCTGCCAATCACAAGGCTTGACAGAGTAGCCAAACACAGTTTCCAGGAATAGTAGAGGTTATTCTGGTTATTTCTTAACGCTGAGCGAGGGTCTGCAAGCCTACAGCCCTGTTACTACATGAAATGCAGATTTCCCAGAGGTTCCTCCTTGGGTTCCAGCCAGCAAACACCTGCTCCCATACAAAACTCTCCATTTAAGCCAAAGGGACAACACCTGTGAGTAGTCACCCCACAATTTGTTTCTCCAACTGGGAGAAAACGTGTTCCAAACAGCATTGAGTGATGGATGTGCTCCATGCTCGTATTTGGTTCACAAATCATAAATCTGCTGTGCTGACGTGGTCCCGGAGTAACCATAAAACTGCTGGAAATGGAAACTGCAGTTATTTCAGCTAATTACAGAAATGACGGTGTTGGAAGGGACCTCAAGAGATCATCGAGTCCAATGGCCCTGCTAAAGCAGGTACCTTACAACATGTCGCATAGGAAGGAGTCCTGGCAGGTGTGAAATATCTCCATACAGGGAGACTTCACAACCTCTCTGGGCAACCTGTTCCAGTACTCTATCACCCTAACCATAAATAATTTCTTCCACATGTTACTATGGAATTTCCTATGGCCAACTTTTAGGCCATTATTCCTTGTTCAATTACAGTGCACCACTGAGAAGAGCCTGACCTCATCTGTTTGCCTCCCATCTCCCTTTAGATATTTCTATTTATCAGAACCCTCTGTTATCTTTTCCCCTGGCTGAACAGACACTGCAGCTTGAATATCTTATGTGATACTAAATCAAAACTTAAATTTAAGGCAACTCCTAAAAGACATTAGTATGGTTTCTAAGCCCCTGAATTCCTTCCAGAACTATCATTTGAGCACTGAAAACTTTTTGTTATAATGAACATAGTCCTGGGGCTGTAAGATGCTAAAAGCCCCACACTGTGGTTACCAATTGATGTGGAGGGCCCTCTGCCTTGGTTTTACATGCACACACTGCCTGAAATTAAGGCGAGCGTTCACAAATGATTTCTGAAAATCATTAAGCAATATAAAAGCCACAGTCCTCATAGAAAATCATGTATTATTAGAAACATGAAAAGGCAGTTCTATATTAAAAAATCTCTCTGAAACAGTGAGACTAGTAACAAACCATCCTTTAGAGAAAGAAGGAAAGTTGACATCTCCCATAGTACCTAGGCATAGCACAAAATACAAAGAAATACACTTTTCAGGAATAGTACAGCCTCTTCTTTGGGGAGCATGAAAGAGAACTCTAAGACATGGTGACCCTGTCCAGCCACAATACACAATGAATGTAATGGAGGACACAACAGGTATGATTAGTTTTTGGAACTTTCACATGCTGAACTTATTTATGTGTAATCTGGCCCACTTGGGTACATCACCTTCCCCAGTAATCAAATACAAAGGGTGTTCGGATGAAGAAAACTAGCAGTAAAGCAGTGGAAGGAGGGTATTCATCTCGTGCTCTCTGAAAAAGATGTGGGATCTATTGCACTGCACTGTTTCATTCCAAAATGGTCGCAAACGTCTGTCCCTAGGTATAAAACCTGCTCACTTGGTATGTAGCAGCACATCAGCTAATGAGCCTTTCTTTGCCTTTCCAGATGAAATTACTCGTTACAGGTGGGAGGAATTTTGCAGAAGCAGGTTAAAAGTAATAGAGTAAGAAAAAGCATATTAGGCAACTTTTCTAGCCTGTTCCTTATTCAAAGGCACTTTACTCTCCTTCTAACACAGAAGTACTAAACTCACACATCAAGTAGAAGTTGCTGGCAAACTCCAAGGAAAGGTGCCCTTTCCTTTCATCGTCAGCCAGGGGTGATCCCGCCGTTTTCCTCCTCCTCCAGTGGCGATGTCATCTCTGAGGTCAGGCTTCTGCTTCTTGAACATGACTTGGCTGTTTATGAAACGTGAAATCAACATCAACAATCAGCAGCAACTTCAAGAAGGAAGCCTTGGGCTAACAAATAATAATAAAATAAAAAAATCCTCATATTTTTGCCCACGATGAGAAAAAATCTATACAGCCACCACCTAAGGGCTTTCATTGCCTTCGGCACGGAAGGAATCCACTTTCAGAGAGTACAGCCTAAACATTTTCCCTCACTGAGCTCATCATTTATTTTGGTGGCAGACTTCCCTATGTGAGACAACCTCGCAAGTCATTAATCCCTCTTTAGATTAAACATGAAAGGGGGTCTATCCTCCCATTAGCACAGGGGAGATGTACTAATATGGCCCAAATTAATGTCCTAATCATAGCTTGACAGAAGAGAATTTAAAATATCCCAACTCTATCATTCTGAAATCATACAGTCTGCGACTGATCATTTGAAAATTGGTGTTGGTCATCGGGGATCTCAGATTGCAGCTGAATTATTCAGAGAGCTAAGTACCGAATGCGACCACACAAATGATGGTGGGGCAGAGGGGAAGGGTTTCAAATGGAGGAAATCAGGGAACCTCACTGAAAATCGAAGCACAAGGCAGTTCAGCCAAACCCCCACCTCCTCCCAGTTATTTACAGCTCCAGGACACCATTTTCATCCAAGAAAACGCTCACAGAAAACACCGTCTTTGTGCATACTTGCTTGAATACACATTCGTATTGGTTTTCATTCTTAGTGTTTACTGGGGCCCTGGTTACATTCTCCAGCCAATTTACTCATATAATGTGTTTTTTCTCCCTCTGGCTACCGTGAAACAAAGCTTCAAAAGGGATGGGCAGGAAAACAGTCCCTTCGCTAATGTATTTCTGTCCTAAATACTAAGGAATTCTCCTTCCCTGTAACAGTCCTCACTACTTACACATGTGAAGCTGAGTGCATACCACAGCTTACTAACCCCAGTGGCTGCACAAAGGTTAAAACTGAATGGGGTTATTCATAAGCAAGCCCTTGTACAGCTTGCCCAGCACTAGGATTTTAGTCGATGCTCACGGGGCTTTGCTTAGTCCTAGAGAACATTATGAAAATCAACCTGGATAATGATTACTTCAAATAACCAAGAAAGGAATGCATTACATTCTCTAGGAAATATTACAAATGAATCAAGATTTGCGTGTTTGCAATTTTTTTGTTTGTAAATGTTCTCATTAGCTCATCCGTAAGATTTATTTTCCACGCAGGAATTACCAGGGGAAATTCTATACTGCTCAGTGAAAGAAGTAGATAGATTCTTGCAACACTCCTTTTGGATACAAAAGCCTATGCATTTCTAAATGCCACAATTTTGTTCAGAATATTCATCACAATATTGTTAATCATATCCTTATTGACTACACAAACCATTTATAGCAAGTTTCACAGAATTTAAAAACAGAACTAAGAGTCTGATCTCCTATATATCTCAAAGCAACATGTTTTATCCCTATTTTAAAACCCCCACATTAAATCACAGCAGTTAAGTCCTCAGAAGAGTGATTTGTGTATATGGGGAAATGAACGTGTCAGTAATGTCCTCTGCAGAAGAACAAATGGAATAAATGAGAAATATTTAGATGATGCCAGTATGTACTGGGGAAGCTCTATAACCCTCAAGATTCCTGCCAATCTGGCAGAAGGTAGAAGTCCCAACCAATTCAGTGAGTGGAAATAGTTCAGCTACAGGCAGGAAATCAAAATACAGCACCCATGGTTGGGAGGGGTGAGTTGTACCAGAGCAGAACGCTGGCAAAAAGCCATCCAAGGACTCATCTCCAGCCATCCGTTCATCTCCAGTGCTCCGAGGGAAAGTACAAAAATGAAATAACACCCAAATAACCAAGATACATGTGGCCAATTTCATCCAAGAGAAAAAATAAATCCTTCCTGACAGACTTCAGGACCTGTCTGAAGATTAGTTGATAATAATTATTCTCTTCTGAAAGCACAAGTGTTAGGGAGGATGCTGGGAGGTGTTGAGAGCAGCAGTGGTCGTGCTTGTTGCCAGAGCCTCGGAGGGACAGTAGATTCTCAGACGGAGAGATGGGAACTGCCACCCATCTCACCAAGCTCCCACTCACACATGCACAGAAAGATATGCACAGATTTTCCCACAAAACAGATGAAAGCATGCATTTAAGAATACATATTTAAATTCCTCTTAAACATCCTCACCTTTAACAGCATTCACAGGAGAAACTGTTTTATTATTTAGGGCTCTTTGTATTCCTTAGAGGGTGGATTTGTTTATCTTAAATTCACAGCCAATGCATCCCATAATGCCCTTGCCAGGGAGATAAACTTGCTTCTCGTTTTTGGGTACCTTTCCCATGGGTGGACACAGACCTACAGTGACCAAGGCACTTCTCAACTTATTTCCTGATGAGCTAAATAAGCCGAGCTCCTTATGCCTCATGTTGTCACGCTTGTTTTCTGAATCCTTTTTCTTACCTTTCCTTTGAACTTACCTTCATACTACCACATGGCTTTTGAACTGAGAATGCCAGAAGCGGACACAGTTGCTAACAGTGGTGTTACCTCTGTCGTGAACACAGGCAGGATCAAATCCTCTTATCTCCTTGATATTACTCTTTTTTACATCTCAGGATTGCGTTGGCCTTTTAGCCACAGAGTTACAGTGAGATTTCATTATCCAAAAAGAATCCTAAATCTTTCACAAACTCCTTGTTTTCCAAAGAGAGCCTCCTGCTCCGTGTAGCCTCTTGTCTTTATTACCTTGCCTCGCACCTAGCTAATATTCAATCTTTTTACTTTTATTGTCCTGACCTCTTCATTAAGCAATTCGGGTCGCTCAGCAAAAATAACTTGCCCCTTCATCCATTACTCTTCCATTTGTTCACCATTAACCTGTGCCATGAGTAAACCCGATTCTGTATCATTTCTTTGATCAGTGATAAGAACATTTGGCCTTTAGACAAAACCTGATTACTAGAGGAATCCTTTTAAAAAAAAAAAAAAAGAGAGTTTTAGTACAAAACATGAACCAAAACAAAAATGGGAGCACCACCAGCTTGTTCAACCTGGTTTTTGCCAGGCATCAACTAGACAGGAGGAAATTTGTTACCACTGGAACGGGGTGTTGTGACAATGAACGCCCTGACACCTGTCAGGTACTGGAGGGATAGAGATTGTCTTACACCTTCCTCATAGATTAGCTTTGGAGTAAATCAGCCCTTCGAAGATCGGTATCTATGGGTATGTGAGCCCCCTGAGTGTGACCAGGCTCCAAGGTATGTGTGCAGGACCAGCTGGTTCCATCTCAGATCTGTCCTAGTTAACCTCCCTCTATTAATGTTTCTATGGGTCAGAATGGACCTGCACTGCTCACCTGGGTAGCAGAAAAGCAAAGGGATGTAGTGTTGTCTCTGACTTGCTCCAGAGCCTGTGTATGGTCCCCAACAGAGTCAGTGTCAAACAACTCAGGTGGCAATTTTGTCTCTTGTGAACCCTCAGCGGCTCCTACTTCTCTCCATCTCCCCCTTGTGAACCTACTTCTGGTTCTTTCCACAGGCTGTCTCACAAGGTACTTAACATTTACAGGAAAACTCATATTTAATTAAGTTGAATTATATCTCAGCGTTGTGCTCAGATTGTTCTGAGCCCATCTAAATATACAGAAAAACAATGCGTGGCTGATTAATCAAACTATTACAGCCCAAACTTGCATCCCTCTATTAAATGACAGAATGGCAGCATCACTTCTCCATACTCAGGATGTCACAACACTGAAATTAATTATTTGACAAGAATGGGGGGCATGATGTGTCTCCTAAAGGAAATGCGGCTGAGTCATTTATATTTTTTGTTCTCATTCTCTGTTCTAGTTATGCCACAGATGGCAGAAAATAGGAGTCAAACTAATTTAATACAGACATTCAGTTCAAAATGACATGCGCTTTAGCTTTCTCCATATAATTACGAGGAATAGGTGGAAACATATTTTTACCACTTTAGAAAAACAAATCAAACCCAGCTCAGTCCAGAATCACCCTGAAAGTCCAATTCCTCCTCCAGCCCCAGCTCATAAACCAGTATAGAAGAGTTATTTCAACAAAACTCAAGAAACTGCTCAGCAGCAATGAAAATGCCTCTCTGTGGGATTGAGTGGGACCAGAGGTGACTTGGAAATAGAGTTGTTAAACAGAGTCTTCATAAGCTTTCAAAAAGTCCCAACAAAAGCCTGACTTCTCCGCTACCCTCAACCAATAGAGATTTTCACATAATTCAAGACAGAGCTCTAGACTCTGCCAATATAGTAAAATAGATTTAACTTTTATTACTGCCCACCAGAAATCAAAATCATAGCCCTAGCAGAACCCACTTTAGTCTTCTGGGGGAAGTTTTAGCAAATGGTTCTGTCATGTCTAAGAGAAATCAACTCAATATACTGCATGCTCTTATAGGACCAGACTCTTCTCACACCTTTGGCATGTCAGGGACAAAGAAGTTTCAGCTTACACACCTGAAACCACACAAATCTTTATTTTATCAGTTCTGAGTGTGCGTCCGAAAATAGTTTGTGGTTAAAAACTGGAATGTCAAAGAAGATCAGGTACACTTAGGAAAATATTCTTGTGAAAAATCTGAAAAGAATGGTCCAGTGTTCATGAGAGGTTCACATATTTTCCTGAACTTTGCCTCAGTCAGAGAAATTAACTGTCTGAGACTGGAGCAGTGAACAGTGCCCAAAGAGAAGGGAATTATTTCTGAAGATTGATTAATTCAAAGCAAGAGTTGCCTGCCGTGATTGCTGCCCCACATAGGATGTGGAGGTATGAGTGGGTTGGGATAAAGGAAGTCAAGAAAACCCTCCTAACCAGGTCCTGGTCCACTCCTGGCACCGCTTGGGTTACTCAGCAGAAGAGAAGGAACTGTTTCACGTTCATGGTACATCTACATCCACACAAGTCAGTGATGTTTCTCACTGAATTTCACAGGTTAGCAGTTCTTAGCAGTTTTTGCAATCTTAGCTTCATATTTTGGCAATTAACTCAAGCTGTACACCTAAAAATTACTCTAAATGTCACTTCCTGTTTTCTTTGGGGAATTACTTTTCTGCTTAATGTTAGGGATAATTGTAACGGATGTGTATGGATGAATGTTAGAAGTAGCAGCTAATAGTCCTTACACTGCAAAGAAACAAAAGCACACGATGGAAAAAGTAAAATAAGAATATCTTCCTTGATCTCCATTTCCTTTCTCAGAACCCTTACACACTTCCCTGGAAATGTACTAAATATGTGTTACCAGCATTTCAGGTGGCAGCAGATTAAACCATCGGCATTCCTATTCGAGCTGTAAACCTGTAATTAAAGAGATCTTCATTAGCTGAAAGCAGGAGTCAGATCTCGTGGCTGAAGTTTGAATAGCAGATATTCATCTACGGCTATGGCTTAAGAAAATCTTGTAAATCAATTTTGCATAGAAAAGCAAGATTTTTGTACTGAAAATATAGCAAACTATATCTTAAATCCCTTAAAATAAGCAAGATTTTCACTTCCTGAAGTACATCCAGCCCAAGGAGACAAGACTTACCAGAAAGCAAGTGGGAAAGGTTTATGGGAACCCCTTTGTGAAATCCTACTGCCCGATTATCACGTTGGTTCCTGCAATATGCCCACAGCTAATCTAATAGCATTGCCATCCAATATTTTGCAGACTAAAATGAAATCTCCAATAAGATGAATAGATCTGTGTGTCTCCTAATATTTTATCAGAAGATGGACTTGATGCTCTGACAATTCAAGATGCCATTAGTTTTGATACAATCAGCAAAGTCGGGGGAGGTTGTATTATTTCATTCTAATACATGCCTCGTAACGTCATGATCTATAGCTAAAAGAGGAAATCTGTTCTTTCAGTGGAGGAAGCTTAAATAGCCTCTGAACTCTTGCAGGCTATCACCTGCCTAATCCAAAATCAGGATTCTCACAAACAATCCTCAGTCTGTCAAGTACAACTCTGTATCTCATTCTATTAAGGAAAGAAACAAAATAAACGCCCACCCAAAGTAAAACCCATCACCACAGAGCATCTGTGGGTTGTTTTGTGCAGGTTGGGTTTTTTTGTTTGTTTGGTTGGTTGGTTGGTTTTGTTTTAAACCTGCAAATCTGATTTTAATTTCATCATTTCATTTCTTTCAGCAATGCAGAGCTCAGAGGGATTTCTCCACACCCAGCTATCAGCTTCTTGCACATGTGACTCCACCACATCCCCATGAATACCCATCAGTGGGGTATATTGCTTCCACCCACCCCTCTCTGCAGAGCCCTCTGATGTAGAAAAAGAAGGAAAAAAACAATTAAAAGAAAAAAAAAGGAATAAAATGAAGCACTTTCTTCTGAAATTAATGAAGTTGCTAAAATAAGAAAACTGAGTCAAGAAAATGAATGTAGAATACTGTATTTAGTGTAATTATATGCTTATTCTTCATGACAATTGTGGCTTGAATTCTGAGTTAAATTGGTTGAGATCAGGAATAAAGTCACTGAGGATGAGGAAATTTGTTGAAATTTATACCTAGAAGCGAAATCAGAATCTGACCCTATGTCAGCGTTTGTAAATGAGGCATTTAATAAAATTTGAGGGGGAAACTGAGGTCAAGTTGTGAGCTCTATCTTCCTGATGTGAAAGAGTACGAAAGCACACTCCTAAAAAGACAAGTCTGGAAAATGGTCAGTGTAATAGACCCATAGAACTTCATGGCTCAAAAGTGCTGTCCAAATATTAGCTAAATCTTTACTATAAACCTGCAAGGCAGATAAGATGGAAGCACTTATGCTAAAAATAAATAAAACCCAGAACTGTCTCATATAACTGTAAGATTTTATTAAAAATAAACAGGGCCGGTTGGTATCCTTAACCCCAAGGTCACCGAAGAAAGTACGAGGCGCTGGAGGAACCAGTCCTCCAAAATCACAGTGCTTAATTAAGGATTCCAAAGAATCTCCGCTTTCTGCTCTCTCCGGTCTCAAAGCGTTCGCTGCCGGAACATCCAAATGCCACCGGGAGAGCGGCACGCTGATCAGTAGGTCAGCAGTCCCACTGAGACTTCTCCTGGTTGGGTCAGCTGGGTTTGCTGGGCAAACAGCGGTGTGCCAGGGCAAATAACGCGCTCCCGTGTTGGGAAGGAGGAAAACTAAGGGGGGGAAAAAGAAAAAAAGAAAGACGTCAGAAGAGCGCACCATGTGTGCGCTTGCTAAATAATTCAGATTTCAACTGTTCTGAACTTGTGACCCTCACACTCCGCCGCGATGTACAGGACTGGAAGTTTCAATGTTAATACACGGCAGATTAAGGACAAAAAGGTACAGAGGCTCCCTGCTTCAAAGCGAGGCCATGTTCTGCTAAAAGCGTTCCACTACAAATGACGACGGCTGTTTTTTGCAAACGTTTCAGGCCCCTGCTACAATTTCCATTTGTTCGTGGGGTTGGGGAGAGAAGAAATGAAGCTGTCCTTCTACTGCTGCACCCCACTTTCTCCTCGCACCGCTTCTCCATTGAGTCCCTCCCTACCTATCATGACGGGTTGTGCGCTCATGTCCCTTCCCTCTCACTGCTCGGCCGTCATTTGGCACAGCTGTCTCACTTTCAGTGCATTACAGCCTATATTTCCCCACGACGCGTTTTGTTCAACAGGAAAACTAAGGAGAAAAGAATTCGACGGTGCCTTTATTATTATTATTATTATTTTTTATGTACATATATGTGCTTACAGGAAATCTCCAAGACAAAGTGTTCTGTGTTTAAACCCACAGCATATGCAGATTGTGTGCACATCAGAGCGATCACTACAAAGCAGCGCACCCAGATACAAGATTACGCAGAATAGAGCCAGATGCAGATTTCCACCCGTAAAATCTGTAGTGACTCCAAGCGCAACGGATGTTTAAAACAAGAAGGGGGAAGAAAAGAAAAAGCGCTGTCGGGAGAGAATCGCACCGACCTATTCAAAGGCTCCCGTGGACTTCAAGAGGCTTTGGATCACGCCCCCGGAGAGCGATGATTTAATAAAGCGGGGTAATATTTCTTTTCAACTACACGCTACTTTTTGAAGACAGCTTGGAGACCGATGACCTTTTAGGAAACACGCACTCCCGCATCAACGTCCTCGCAGGGGATGGACGGATGGATGGATGGATGCAAGGAGGGAGGATGGAGGGTCGGGGTCGGGGATGGGGAGAAGGAGGCGCCGGGGCAGCCTCCCGCGGGGGAGGCAGGAGCGAGGCAGGGAGGCAAGAGGGAGGGAAGGAGGGAGAGCGGGGGGAGGCGGAGCCGGGACGGGCTCCCCCCCCGCCCGCCGCCGCCACGATTGGCCCGGCCCGCCCCTCGCCCCGGCGTCCAGGCCGCCTCCCTCCCCGGCTAAAGCGGGCAGTAGGTGAGGGGAAGGCGGCCAGACGGGAGCATGGTCGCGGCTCCGCAGCAGCGGCACTACCACCACCACTACCAACAGCAGCAGCCGCCGCCGCGCCGCGCCTCCCTGCCCGGCCTCCA